>BTRK01000005.1:21786262-21966148 GCA_036245805.1 Pristionchus mayeri | reverse complement strand
GTAGCCCGAGAATCGAGCTTTTGCCCATTTTGAACTTGGACTGCTATAAACAAGTTTGCGAACGACGGACCGTAATTTTTAGTACGTGTTTAGGACGGAGGGAAGGTGGCTGCATGTGAATAAAGGTTCAAGTCAAACTGTGCACTCAGAAAAATGGAGAAAATCAAGATTAACCGACAAAAATGACGACAGTGTCTCAGAAAGAGTCATATATCATGCTTGCGAACGAACCCCGAGCATCACTAGTACCTCTACAGAGTGCAGGGGTGGTTAGCGCAATCAACTGAATAGAACACTGAATAGAACACTGTGCACTCCGATTTAAAGAGAAAAATACAAATCATTAGAAAAATGTGAAGCGCAATTTTCTAACAATCCATTTATTTATGTTTTACAACCACTAAATTACTTAATTCAGTTAAGATTTTGTATCTTCAGACGATGCTCTATTGATTGTACGCAAAAAATAATTAATTAAAATAAATTAAACCTTAGAAAATAAATAAATAAAATGGTGGTGTGATGGTGTGTGAGTTTTCCCAATGCAAAAAATGGTGAACGGCAGAAAGGATCCCTAGATAAGAGAAGACATTATATTATATTCGTGGGTTGTGATGAGTAATTTCTAAGTGTCCTACAGTGCTAACAACAACCGTAAAAGTATATACTTTTTTTTAGATTGAACAGTTCATGGGAGGATTGAGCATCGCTCCCGATGGGATTATTTTTCTCACGAGAGACTGGGGAGGCGATCAACAGGGGAGGCGTACGTCTTCTTCGCCGATGCTTCTTCTGCCGCCAGGGCACTCGAGAAGAACCGACAGAATATTCAACACAGGTGAATAGAAAAGTGTGGTTAGAGTCATTAACTGGGCAAGGGCGGGAGTGGGGGAAATGGTCTGGTTGAGGTACATCGAAGTGTTTGCGTCAACCCGGGCTGACTTGATCCGGGCTCTGGATGGTAATTCGGGCGGAGACAGCGGTTCATGGGCGGGATACGGTGGAGGGAGGGGAGGATACGGCGAAGAGCAGTATGGATATGGCGGGCCTAGAGGGGCTGGAGGTGCCCATCGACCCACTCCTTATGACCGACCGGCGGGAGGTTATGGGGCAGGAGGACAGGGTGGATATGGTGGGGAGCGTGCTGGTCCCTACGAGCGGTATGACAATGGAAGAGGATATGGAGGAGGATACAACGATTACTATGGAAGGGGATATGAAGGTGGATATGGGTATGAAAACGGAGGTGAGTCATGTTAAATGTGAAGGTAACTATTGTCATAAACGAATAGCGAAATTTTGAAATGAAAAGGTAATCACACGCAGTACCGGAATATCTTTACTTTCAGATTGGGGAGGATATGAAGCGAGTTATGACTACGGAGGAAGACAAGGAGGAGGCGGACCGATGCGAGGAGGAAGAGGAGGCGCTGTTGATAATTGGAGAGGAGCTGTTGGACCGATTGGACCGCGAGTTGGTGGAGGTGCAATGGGAGGAATGGGGAAAGGAGGACTGGCAATCAAGATGAGAGGAATTCCTTTCCGCGCTTCTGAAGGAGATATCTACGAATTCTTCGCTCCTCTTCGCCCTTCATCGATTGAGATGGTGAGGGAAGCATCGGGAAGACCGAGCGGAGAAGCAAGAGTGGAATTCGCATCGAGACAGGAATATGATGATGCCCTTCTCAAGGATAAGCAGTATATGGGTCAGTCGAGTTATCATCATATACAATATTATTTCGCATTATTAATAATAATCTTAATTGTAAGAGTTGCGAGTAGTAATGATATGGCTCTAGTGGTGAAGCAAGGATGTACACCGCATCCTTTTTGCGGAGTTCTGGGAAAAATAGTTCTCACGAGTGTAGGGTCCCGCAAGTAAAATTTTAAATTCTTCCAAAAAATTCTTGTGTATGGCCATTAGGTTATCGGTGATGCTGAATCTGAACGCCGTTGTTAGAAATTAATTAAATTTCAATTTGAGCAAGTATGAAGTGGTCACCCTACGCCCCGCCAAAGCGGTATTATATTGAGCTGGGGATAGATTGATTTCATCAATAAACGTCGATAAATTCAAATTATCAAATTAAGTAATCAAATTAATCAAATTAAGTCAAATTAATAATCAAATTAAGTTATCCTTCGACGAAATTTACCGTATTCGCTAATAATATGATGTATTTTTAAAAAAGAGATATCGATTTTTCCAATTTTCTCTCAAACGCTGTATTCGATCTCAATCACGGCCCGTTAAAGCCTCCACGGCAATTTTTTTATCAACACCCTGTTAAAAGAAATGGTCCCTTTCGGAATCATTTTTAAACAGAGAAAGACATGCTAAAAATATAAGGAAATAGGTTTTTTACAGTAAACATACAGTATCTCTACAGTATATATTGCTACCTGCTAAACAGCTAGGCATAGGTTGCCTGAGATACGGTATATTTAATTTGAAAAGATACCGTTCTGCAGAATCGTATAATGCACCGCACTACCCTGATTGGCAATTTTTAGGGGACCATATTCTTCTGGTGTGTTGATGAAAAAATTGCCGTGGCCTCCGGGATCAGAGCCGCAACGCGCAATAAATGCGCAATGCGTTCGCTGGAGCGAGACAATAAAAATGTCAGAATGAATATTCTACGAGTGTTAAATTTTGGGTTAAAAATATTATTTCTTTATATGATCTACTCTGGAAAATGGCAGAGAATATAATTATTACAAAGAAGTAATGCAAAACGCCATTCACGCGAAATAAATTGGCTAAAACCATTTTTGATACTTTCAACTCACCTTCTTAAAACCGTGATAAGTAGCTTCATTAAACCAATCAGGTCATAAATTTGCTATGCATGGATTCTCACAGACTTGCCTAATAATTTGTAGGTTTTAAATATAAGCAAAATCTTGAAATACTTTAAGAAAATAATTTAAAATGTCATTTTTGTCGATTTTACAGAAATGTAAAACACGTGATAAAAACATTCCCAGCTCGATTTGACCAGAATCGTGTATACAATTGGATTCAGAATAAAAGCGTCTATCGATTGTAGGTTTTAAAAATTAAAAATAGTGCATGGTTTTTTAAATTAAAAATCGAAAACATCCAAAACACACGAAATCCAGGTGCAGAGCCGGCACATGTTTTGTTAAAATTCTTACAAATTCTGCCGTATTTACTGCACTCCTAACAAAATATTTTATTCATGAACTGGTCCGCGTCACGGCCGCAACGCGGTTGTCTGACCGGACTCTTTTTCCACTGTTTAACGGGCCGTGTCAATGAATATATCAGCAAAGAATTGGAGAGCGGCACTTCGTAAGACGTCCGCTTAATAATTATTTCTGAAATTCCATAAAAATAAGAGCACAATGCGGCATGTTCGCGAATATAGGATTTGCTCAAATTTTCGCAGTAGTTGCCCCGAGATGCTCTTGCTAATGACTGAGAACTGGGATTCGGCACCTCAAAAGAATCGATATATAATTTCATATAGGAATTATCAGGTTGGTCATAAAGTTTTGACCGATTTTGACCGTTTTGCATTCTGACATCTCCCTTCGTTCGTTGTTGCCCAATGGACTTAGGTCTTTTAGTGGTATATAGGGGCGTCTATACTCTCTTCAGCGCACACTATCATAAATCTGTCCGACCAAGGAAACGAATACAGCCATGTCCCAAACTTCATGTGAGCGACCTACACCCTGACTTCGAAGAGCAATCATTTCATTTAGAACAGAGATATGATCCAATCTTTGCCACAGTAGTAAAGCATGATTGACATATGCCGCAGTGGTAATGTAGATACTGATCCTCGAACGGCCTATTAGAGATAAGCGCGTAATCCGGGTTTAGGGTTTCATGACGATTGTCACGAAAAGTTTTTGGAGTATTGTATCTATACCGACGACCCTTGATATTTAAATTGCTCAAAAATGTGAACTACTTATACTATGCAAGTCACAATTCTCTTTGGTAGAGAAGGTGGCTCTCCATTCAAGAACAGGGCTCACACACTTTTGGCGTTTTTGTGCTAGACCTGTGGTTTGAGTAGCGGTAATTTCGTGCTCAAATTAATGAACAACCATTACTCTATCCATCACTAATTAGGGATGTTATGGAGTTCGCTACTTTTTCTAGGGTAATCCGTGCCTGAAGATCCTAAATTTTTAGATTTTTCGACATTTCAATCGAAAATAATTGATTGACAAATATCACATTTGTAGATGAGAAAGCCAAGTGGGCTCTTAAATATTGGTATAATAGAGAGCCAATTAAGTAGTGATGACAACGCTCCTATATGTGTCAGCCTCGTCAATCCTCGAAACAGGTGATTTGGTCTAAAGAACTCTGATTTTTCAAGTGTCCGTGATTCATTGGCCTGTACGAAGCCTATAACGAATTCAGCAGCTCTTTCTTTTTGAAACTAGGTTGTGCACGCCTAGTGCTTTTCAACAAATTGCTCTGCGAAGCATAGCAACTTTAAATAAAATCGTTATTTTACTGAAAATTTCATATTTACGCAGAACTTGATTTCTCGCATAGTAGAAATACTTGCATCATTTCACCGATAATTTTAAAAAGGTCGAACATGTCCCTATATATCGACATCAGGTCAATATAATATGTGGCGATTTGAGTCAAACAAATTATACGAACTTAAATTTGGGGTCCGAAATCGGTCAAAACTTTATGACCAACCTAATATAACGGCTATTTGAATTCGTGGGTGAGTAGAAAGTCTCCCCCGATCACACATTTTCGCATACACCACGAGTTGAAAAATTTACTTGGGGGTCCCTACACGAGTGAGACATAAGTTTGTTTGCTTTCCAAATATGTTTCACGGTTTTGTAGTTACGGCTGCAATTTGTGTGACATCAGTGAATACCGAAGTTTTTAGCAATTCTGCCCTTTTCTACCGTAATAAAAACTTTTTTGAAATATGGTACGAAATTTAGGAAACTCGTGGTTTCTTACATTTTGCAGGGACTGCATTTGTACGGCGCTAAGAGTATTTTTTCTTTAGCATTGCTGGGTTGATGCTACCCCGGGGTCACTGTTTGGGCTTGTCATCCGAGAAAAGGATGCCGTGGAAGTATCGCTATAATCACCCCACGCTCATTTCTTTCCCGTATGCTTATTGTGGTCCTTTTTAACAAAACCAAATTTATTGAGTGATAGGGTACTACTTATGCACGGTCCCTTGCCTGTCGACATTCGCAAAATCTGACCGCCTAACTCCGTCCACTTGATACTAGACTTCCGTTCGAGAAACATTAGGCGGAAAAGGTTTTCCAATGTCGATGAACAAGGGACCGTGCTTATGTTAGGTTAGGTTAGGCTTAGGTTTATGATTTTCCATCCTTTGGTTTCACTGCTGACAGCTCAGAATGACGCGCTGACGCTGTTTAGATTTAGTTTAGATTAAGTTTAGGCTCAGGCCGATCTAGTCTTGTTAAATTGTGCGCTTATTGTCATATAGCACATGGTCGATTTGAACAAATTAATTTTTTTCGATTTTGTAATTTTGTAAGCTTCGTAAGTTTTTGTAAGCATGTCTTCACAATAATGTACCCTTCTTGGAATGGCTGTGGTCTCGTAAACCATATAAATAGTGATCCTCAACATTTTGGCTCGAGAGAAAAGGTTTACTCTTCAGTATTTTCACATACTTTTCTTTTCAGGGCAAAGATATGTGGAACTGTTTCCCGATCATCATTGAGAAGCGAGCCTAATGCATTCTTCACACGTCAATTAAACCATTATTTTTTTATTTATTTACATCGTTTTCATTGACAATTACACACGTTCAACTGAATGAAGCTATTTGAAGAAATTTGATTTAGAATTGCTACGAGTTGGCGGACCTCCGAAGTATTTTTATATGCTGTATATGTGCACCATGCCATGATCATGTGCTTTTTTTGGATTTGTCTGACACGAACGCTTCTCATACGTCGGTAATTTGCTCTCTCGTATTTTTCCTCTTGCAATTAGATGTGCAAACACTGGCGCATCGGGCTCCACCCTCACCCCAATAGGCGGAAAAAAGTGAGATTAAAATGCCGATGTTTTGTGCTTCCCTAGACAACTAATTGTAAGATCACCTCGCCTAACCGGAATAGTTTTATGACCATTCCTCTGGTGTAGAAACCCAGATTGGGGTACCGATTAGGGTGGCTGAAATGGATCACGGTTAACCGTCTTGTTTACTCTCTCATACGGGTCATCCGTGAGGGGAGGGAGAGAGAGACGAGAGAGTATCTCTCTCCACAGTGTATAGAGAGAGTGGGACTGCCAGAGGGGACGGTTAACCGTCTCATCCGTCTCTGATCTGCCGAAGCTCTCTAAATAGCGACCCGTTGATCCATTTCAGCCACCCTAGTACCGATGAAAGCATCGGGGGTAACCCCAGCTGGGCCCAGATCTCTTTCTCCGACTGACGAGAGATCATGCTTTCTAGAGAGACGATATACTACGGTATCCCGCCTCCTACCGTGTCCTATTTTTCATTGGAGAAATGCGGTCCGATTTTTTGTGCACCACCTGAACCCTCGTGCCACGATCAGTTCAGTTCTCTCGTGATACTGCTTACAGCGTTTTAACCTCAACGTCAGCGCTAAGATTTCAATCCCTCTATTTAGATGACATTCTATACTAATCGGAAAGGCGGTTACGTCCGCGGACGAGACCCCTTTGTAGATGAAGTGATGGCCCAATGGAAGGATAAGTGAGGAAAGAAGTGGATGTTACGTATAATTAATGTATATCAGATACTCGAAAAATGAATCGGCTAAAGTAGTTGTTAGTACATTCAATGTGAATGGGCGGAACCCTCCCTGTAAGATAGATGATTGGTTGGATACGGAGGGCGATGCGGACGTGTATGTGATAGGGTAAGCAACAAAAACGAATTGGTCTAATTATAATGGTTTGAGATTGCAAGAGATGGATCTCAGTGTGGGAACATATATCATGGAAAATGGAGTGAAGGAGAAGCAATGGATATCGTCAATTCAACGAAGTATTCCTCATCATAGAGGGAAATATCGAGTGGTGAGGAGACTACAACTTTGGGGAAAATCTTGTTTAATTAATCAAACAAAAGATTTATAAAAAAACATTAAAAATCAAAATGAATAGTTCAATTAAAATATTTATCTCATCATGTATTAGTGCTCACAACACTAAGAATAGGTATATATGCACATGCTCTATCTACCCCCTTAGCTGAACATTCCCTTATTACCCCCATTCCTAAGCAAACTACCCTCCTCATATGAGGTCGTTTGGCTAAGAATCGGGCACGACCTGGCACAGCCCAAAAATATCGATTCTCTGCAATTCTGTGATTTAGGGTTATCGAAGGTCCTGAAAACGATGGCATATTCATTTTGCACCTAGAGCATTCGTTTGCTCCAGAAGGCGTCACGTCGAAAACACATTTTTACGCTTTCCTCCGCTCTTGATGTTGGTAAATTTACACGAGTAAGTTGCTTAGGGTAGAATTTGATGCTTATAACGCCTACATACTTCATTTTTCAAAAATTATTAAAATAATATTGGAAAATTCAACTTTTCGCACAGGAAAAGACTTAATTAAATACATCAATCGAACCGCCGTGAAGAGAGGATTCAAATATTATATTTTGAGCCAATTTGGTACAGCGAAAACTAAAATTGACAAGATTGGCACTTCTTTACTTTAGGGGGTAACTCGGCCCACTCCCCCTCTGCGTCCCTGACACTCTGCCTCTCACTCCCTACCCTTTCCCTCTGATGCGCTCACACGTAAACAACTACTTCCACGCCCTAGTAAACAACTTTATTACATGTCACAAGCATATACCTTACTCTACACATCTATCCTTCCTTCCCTATAGTGGCGACCCGCGAAGCGGGGAGCCCTGTAAGCAACGATAGGGTCTCCCCGCGAAGCGGGGAGACCCAATCGTTGCTTACCGCTTAGGCTAAAGACGGCTTAGGCCAGCGATATGCACAGAAAGATGCGTGCATCCAGCATCTGACCGACGAGAGAGTATACAAAATGGAGAGCGTGCGAGAGAGTGAGAGAGCGCAGGTTGGCACAGGAGGGAGCAGGATGGAGCGGCGCGCTCCCCCTTCCTCACCCCGGCGCGACTAGAGAGCAGCGCGCCTACGAAAGACGAGCACCTCGCTCCCATTCGGTTTAATCACCCACGCTTCCGCGGGTGGCCATTTGTGGCCAACCGTCATTTTTGGCTGGCCACCCCCCCCCCCCCCCCCCCCCATGAGGAGGGGGTGGTTCTCCTTCCCTCGGAGGGGGAGAAATGGGGTTACCCCCTAAAGTAAAGAAGTCCCACAAGAGTGTGAGACGAAAACGGTGGTTTGAAACGCGCCCTCTACCCTTCCTCTCCCTTCCCTCCCCCCTGGCAGTTTACGACCCCTCCGCTCTCTCGCTCCACCACACTATCTCGTTTCTCTTGCGCCTCTCTTCTCTCAAGTCGTCGTTTTCGTCTCACTAAATCATGTCAATTTTAGTTTTCGCTGTACCAAATTGGCTCAAAATATACCATTTGAATCCTCTCTTCACGGCGGTTCGACTGACGTATTTCATTAAGCCTACTTTCTCCTGTGCGAAAAGTTGAATTTTTCAATATTATTTTAATAATTTTTGAAAAATGAAGTATATAGGCGTTATCAGCATCAAATTCTACCCTAGGTATCTAACTCGTGTAAGTTTGCCATCACCAAGAGCGAAGGAAAGCGTAAAAATGTGTTTTCGACGTGACGCCTTCTGGAGCCAACGAAGGCCCTAGGTGCAAAATGAGAATGCCCTTTTTTTTTTTCGTTTTCAGGACCTTCGATAACCCTAAATCACTTGCAGAGAATCGATATTTTTGGGATGTCCCAGAACGATCCAGATCTGCTCGATTCTTAGACAAACGGTCTCATATAGACCCATCTCTATCATTTCTCCTGCTGCTAAGACCATGGAACCACGAGTGTCACGCCGCAGGGTGAGGCTCATGCGTTTCGTGAAAATGGCTGTGTTTTTCAAATAGGACTAATTTGACTTACGTTTGTGGCAGGGTAGTTCAGCATGCCCGAATTCATGAAAGCAATTTCGATTTATATTAAAAATAATATTAAGTTTCGGTAGGTCAGACTTTAAAAAATACAATTTCAACGTGTTTAGAAAAGTGCGATTTGCACAAGGTTGCCCACCATTTTTTAACATTTTGTTTATATAAAATTGTTTGATGCGTGCCATTCATAGCTGTGCAAGGAGCGTGTCGGGGGGGGGGGGTGCCCCCCGGCGGTGGGCACCCCCCCTCCCTCCCCTTTTTCCGGCAACGTATATATGAAAATCGATAAAAGGTCATTGGTAGATCAAGACTAAGTACCATAACCAATCGATAGTACATTATCGACTGATACCGTATATGGCTACCGTAACCCTCAATTATCGCGAACTAACTTTTTTCCCAAAAAGTCAAATTACCATAACCAATCGATAGTACAGTACCTCCAGATACCGTATATGGCTACCGTAACCCCGAATATCGCGAACTGACTTTATTTTTTAAAAATACTTAAACCGTGTTCAATCGATTCTATAGTACCCAAGTAACTACCGTAACCCAGTTCCTTGGGTCAGATCAAGTTCCTTGGGTCAAACATTTTTCTAAAAATCCAAAATTGAGCAGACAAATATTTTAAAGTATCATACCGTTTCTCTAATAATTGTTGAATAATTTTGCGTCAGGTTTAGGATTTTTAGAAAAATGTATAAAATTTTTAGAAAAATGTTTGACCCAAGGAACTGGGTTATGGTAGTTACTTTGGTACTGTAGAATCGATTGAACACGGTTTCAGTATTTTTAAAAAATAAAGTCAGTTTGCGATATTCGGGGTTACGGTAGCCATATACGGTATTTGGGGGTACTGTACTATCGATTGGTTATGGTAATTTGACTTTTTGGAGAAAAAAAGTTAGTTCGCGATAATTGAGGGTTACGGTAGCCATATACGGTATCAGTCGATAATGTACTATCGACTGGTTATGGTACTTAGTCTTGATCTACCAATGACCTTTTATCGATTTTCACCATGACCCCCTATACGTTGCCGGAAAAAGGGGGGGGTGCCCACCGCCGGGGGGCACCCCCCTTTCCCCCCCCCCCCCCCGACCGTGTCGTGCACAGCTATGGTGCCATTTGTGCAAGTAAACAAAAAACGTGTAAATATTGACAAATATTAATTTAAGAGCGATTTTAAACTACCCCCGTAACAGAAAAAACTTTGCGATTCGCCGGTTTGTTTCGGTGGTAGTGGCTCTTATGTGGAATATCCTTACAGATCAGTCCCTCGTTACTTGTAGTCACACACTGCGTTTTCTACTGCGTGTGATTGTCGTGGAAACGTCTCATTAAAGTTACCGGACGAGGACAAAATTGACCCCCTATTTTTTGTCCTCCATCGAATAGCCGATGGCTGAATTAGTTGAGAATGAATATACAAATATGCTAAAAATCAATAATAGCCTCAATGGAAAGCTGGAAATGATCAGCGTAATCCCGCGCTCTCTTACTTTTGCATACTCTCTCGTACACGCGACGAGATCAGGGTGAGATCAGGGTTTCGTCCTCGTCCGGTAACTTTAAAGACCACCTCAATAGTCACCTTTCTCGCTTCAATATCCTCCCCTCCAACCAGCATGGTTTCCGCTCTGGTGCTAGTGTTGTTACTAATTTATTTACTTGTCATAATGATTGGACAAATTCTCACTCTAAAGAGCTTATAACTGATGTAGTTTAGATTGATTTCACTCGTGCTTTTGATGTTGTTCCCTACCCTAAATTAATAGCTCGATTATCTCATTACGGTATCCATGGTAATCTGCTATCATGGATTGACTCCTTCCTATCCAACCGCACTTTCTCCGTTCGTTTTCCTTCCGTCACTAGCGACCCTTTCCCCATTCTCTCCGGAGTACCACAAGGCAGCGTCCTAGGACCTATTCTCTTCTCCATCTATCTAGCTGACCTTTCTCGTCTCCTATCCAAATTTCACAACGTATCCGTCCAATGTTATGCTGATTATGTCAAATTGTATTTCTCCTACAATAAGCCTACCAAATCTTCTATTACTTCCGAATTTCAATCTGCCCTTGACTGTCTCTTTGAATGGACCCAACTCAACCAATTGTCCCTATCGGCTTTTAAACGCTCTCATCTTCGTATTGGCTCCAAACAATCCTCCCCTCGATACAATATTAATTCCATTCATTTACCCCTCGAGAATAATGTCCGTGATCTAGGTGTCCAAGTCCGCTCTGACCTCAAGAATTCTTGTTCTATTAAAACCCGTGCTCAGAAAGCCACTTCTAAGTTATTCCTGCTCCTTAAAGCCCTCCCATTCAACTGCCCCACCATCCTTCTTCGTAGTTGCAAAGCATATGTCCTTCCCCTCCTTGACTTTGCATCCCCTTTCTGGAATCCTCACTATTTATCTGACATTGAGACTCTTGAAAAAGTTCAACATATTTTCACCCGCTTTTTCTATCGTTGTTTCCCCTCCCTATCCTCTTTCTCTTCCCTCTTATTCGGATCGCTTGAAAATTCTTGGCCTGCGCTCGCATACTGAGAGGAGAGTCATAGGTGATCTTTGTATGACTCATATTATTATGACTGGTTCTAATATCGTCCCTCGTTCATCATTCTACGTCTACAAACCCCAGCGAGACCGTACCTCTTCTTTTGGTATTAACATTGAAACGACAACTAGCACCGCCAGATTCCACTCTTTCCCGGTTCGAACCTCCCGATGGTATTCTCAACTTCCCGATGTTATTCGCACTGCCCCCAACATCCGAGTATTTAAGCGCCGGCTGGAAAGCCACCCCATAATCGCTGACCTCTCTCATCTTTAATGGCTCAGGAGAGTCCACCCCCCACCTGCAATTATTAGTTAATTATGTTTTTCATGGTATCGTCGCGCCTCGGGCGTAGATAAATTATTATTATTATTATTATTATTATTATTATATATACCCTTATGCCGAGATTGAGGTACATAGATATGAGCAGCACCCCCGGGGCATCGACATAAGGAAAAGAAAAACATCCGGGAGCTTTCTCGAGCTGTAACGTAAACTTTCTTGATAATCATGGTCGCAAACTGCTGTTCGAATAGTAAAAGCAGGGTATATCGGGCAATCTGACCGTATGGTTTTGAAATTCCCCCCTCTCACTCCCCCCTCTTCCCTTCCACTCCCCCCTCTTCCCTTCCACTCCCCCCTCTTCCTTTCACTCCCCCCTCTTCCCTTCCTCTGACATGTGAGAAGGTGACCTAGGGCAGCTCTCTCTAGAATTATTTTACGTTATTTTATTTTCTTTACTCTTTCTTCCCCCTTCCATTAATTAGTTGATCTTTGGTCCTTTTCTATTCCACCCTGGCTAAAAGGGCGCTTTCCATGTCTCCCCCTCAGGCGGCTTCTCACCCGGGCAAAAAGCAGGCTGGCACGTTCACAAACATGTGCGTGTCGGCACACTCTTTGGCCCTCGAGGATGCCCCCTCTGGGATGGACACGGAGAAGTGGAAAACCATCACGGAACTGCTCCACAATATGGCGAAAGCTCTCGAGCATGTCGCCGAGCCGTTCAGTGATGGTCCCTCTGCCTCTTCCCCCTTCCCTCTCTCTGTCCCGTCTTCCGTGGCCTCATCTCTCCCCTCCACTTCCTCCAATTTCTTTCCCTCTCGCACTCCTTCCGCCCCCCTCCTCTCGAATGCCGATGATCCTGTTGAGGCCCATCTCAGAGCTCGTTCCCTCGTGATTTCGGGTGTTCCCGAGGCCGATTCATCTCTGACTCTTGACGAGGAATTGGCGGGGGATAGCAAGACAGTGGGTCTCCTGCTATCCCTTCTAGAGGTTGAAGCGATGCCACAGATGGTCTATCGTATGGGAAGGCAGGGATACAAGCCACGTCTCCTCAAGGTTGTCCTCCCCTCTCGCTCCCATCTCTTATCAGCACTCAAACACGCCTCTGTTTTCCGTGCTAACCAGGAGTACAGGGGTATATATATTCGCAAATCGCAGACGAGAGAGGAGAGAGAGAGAGAGGAAAGGCACTGAGAGATTCCCTCAAGGTGTTGCGCGCATCTGATTCGGATTGTCCATTTGTGTTCTATCGCGATCAGCTTTGGCACAAGGACGACATCCGAACAGGTAAGCGTACTCACCTCCCTCCCCAGGGAAACTGATTTGTCGTACATCACCTTCGTATTCTGACTCTGTTGTGCCGTTATCCATTGATTGCCTCTCGATTGACATAGCTTCTATTCCCCCCTTTCCTTCTTTCCCTCTCCCTCTCTGTCTCCTCTCTCTTCCCCACACTCTCTCGCCCCCTCCATCTCTTCCCCCCGTCCTTCCTCCTCTAATCAATCAGTCGTCATCTACAGTCCTTCCTCCCCCCTTCACTGCTCTTTATTCAACTTTCGATCACTCTGTAATAAGCTCCCCGATCTGCATGTAATTCTCTCTATTGATAAGCCTGACCTTCTCTTTATAACTGAGACTTGGCTCTCCTCCAAAATATTGGACTCTAAGTTGCTTCTTTCTTTCCCCTATCGCATCTTCCGTTCCGATCGTCCTCGTCGTGGGGGCGGAGTATGCCTTCTCATTCGTGATCACCTCCCTTGTTCTAGAGTGACAATCCCTTCCTCAATCTCTAGTGATATTCTCGCGGTTGATGTTCATTCCATCACAACTCTTATTCCTACACGCTTCATACTCGTCTATAGGCCTCCCAACACAACCACTGCTCAAAATACTCAATTGTTTGATGTTATATCTTCCCTGGTTACAGTGCAGCATCAAGTGGTTGTGCTGGGCGACCTAAATTTACTCATTGATTGGCCCTCTCCTGGCGTGCTTTCCTCTCAAGCTTCGTGCTTAGTTGACCTCTCCATTGATCTTGATCTCAATCAGATGGTTCCCTCTCCTTCCCTAAACAATCATTTCCTTGATATCATCCTATCGCCTCACGGAGTAGTTTCCAATTGCTGCTTATCAGCCCCTTTTAAAAATTCTGATCACTCTACGATTAACTTTGACTTCCATTTCCCCCTTGATCAGCCCATAGTAGTGCAATCATATGATTTTCGTAAAACTGACTTTTCCGGACTCGAAAATGCACTACATGGGTTGAACTGGGAGGAATCGCTTTCTGACTTCACCGATATCTCAGACCTGTATAATCGATTCGTCTCGTGTATAACTGATATGTTCCCGACCTTTGTCCCTCTCAAGAAGACTTCCCTTCACTCTGATCACTACCCTCCCCACATTAAGTCCCTTCTTGCACACAAGCGCGCACTTTTCAACAAGATTCATCTTCGTCCTGTGCACTCCCAGTTTCTTTTATTTTCTCACAAATTAGATAAGGAAATACGTAAGTACGTACGTTGTTATGAGAACCTTCTACTTGCCAGTAACCATAGCCGTTCATTCTACCGTTATGTATCCACCCGTTTCAAATCTAAAGCTCTATCCATCCCATCCATCGTGGCATTGGATGGATCCGTCATCACTAGTAATTCTAAAGGCTGAATCTCTTGCCGATTATTTCACTTCTGTTTACACTCGTGATGACGGATCTCTTCCATCTTGCCCTACCCGCGTTTCTCAATCTATTCCCTTATCAGTCATCCTACCTCACGATGTCTCTTCTATTCTGAGGATTTCTCAGTAAACGCTCTACTGTTACCCAACTTTTAGAATGTACTCAGAGCTGGCGTGATTCTATCGATCGTGATTACTGTACTTATGTTGCATATATTGATCTAGCCAAAGCTTTTGATAAGGTCACCCATTCTAAGTTATTGTTCAAGTTGCAATTGCTAGGCATTCGTGGCTGTTTACTCAAATGGATTACAGGATATCTTACCAATAGGAACTTCAAAGTACGAATCAGCAGTTCTCTCTCTTCTGAGAGACAAGTGATCTCGGGCGTGCCCCAGGGCACTGTTCTTGGGCCTCTCCTCTTTTTGCTATACACTTTCGATCTCCCTTCCGTTTTCTCCCCCTTTCCAAGACTAACTTGTCGGCTCTTTGCTGATGACATCAAGCTCTTTACTACTTTTGATCCACTCTTTCCTTCCGACTCCCTCTCACAGCTTCAATCGGGGATTAATGGATTCTTAGAATACTGCAAAAAATGGCAGTTAGAAGTTGCTGAAACTAAATGCAACGTCCTTCACATAGGCAAAAACAATCCCAAAACTAGCTATTCCTTAATCTCTTGCAATTTTGTAGTCACGGACTCAATTCGTGATCTAGGTGTCTTTATTGATCCTCTATTGAATTTTGACTCTCATATCCATACTGTTTGTCATAAGGCATCATCATTAGTTTATTTACTCTTCCGTAGTATCAGCTGCACTATCGTCGCCCCATATATATCAGCGTTCAAATCTTTCATTCTTCCCATACTAGAATATGCCTCTCCCGTCTGCTCACCCTCCTCATCTGGTCGTATTCACAAATTAGAAAAAGTCCAACATCTTTTTAGTAGACTATTATATTATCGTTGCTCCCGAACTGATCTGTCTTCCCCCCTTATTCTGATCGTTTAGCCCTTTACTCTCTACATTCTCTTTATGCTCGCCGTATTGTCATTGACATAGTACATGCTCTCAAAATTTTTGCCAACACTGTTGAGTTGCATGTTAGTAATTTCTACACGTATAGGACTATTAGCAGACGTCATAGTGCCTTTGTTCTCCACATTCCCGCTTTCCGTAAGGAAAATTTGAAAGCATCATTTGCACATAGAACAGCCAGACTCCTAAATAAGCTCCACTTAATTTGTAATCCTCTGTTGTCGGTAGAGACTGTTAAGATTCATTTGCTAAATCACCCAAATCTTCTATGTACTCTAGGAATAGAAATCAGAAATCTTTAGCAACTATCACCACCCCTCACCCTTTTCTATCTCTTCTCGATCCCCCCATCCATTCACATACCCCCTTCGATCTTCTCCGATCTGTCACACAAGCTTCCAATAAGACATACATTGGACTAGCGGCCACTCCTCCCGCTCACGAGGCTCCCTCCCCTCGACACTATCCTCTCTTGTGCGACAAGATTTGGAAGATCGACCCCCCCCCCCTCCTTCTCCCTCCCCCACTTTCACGCACATTCTGCACTAGGGTGGCTGAAATGGATCAACGGGTCGCTATTTAGAGAGCCTCGACAGATCAGAGACGGATGAGACGGTTAACCGTCCCCTCTGGCAGTCCTACTCTCTCTATACACTGTGGAGAGAGATACTCTCTCGTCTCTCTCTCCTTCCTCTCACGGATGACCCGTATGAGAGAGTAAACAAGACGGTTAACCGTGATCCATTTCAGCCACCCTATTCTGCACCTGCCGACGCACCCTAGTGGTGTATGATAAATAAATAAATAAATTCCCACACTTTCCTTGAGGCCTGCTGACGTTTAATTTTTTCTGATGTATTCTCTTCGAGGGGAGTAACAAGGGCAATGGGTATTTTTCAAATGCACTAAGTAAATGTTTTCTTTTTTTGCTTCTATGTAATCGAGCATCAAAAGTTGTCTTGCTTCACTTCTTAAAATTCTGCTAATAGTACTTGTATCTAGACGAAATTATGAAGTTATGTTAAATGCAATTTTATATTTTAACAGACAATCATATTTCCGCAAGAGTCATCATCACAAACAATTGAGCGATTGCCTTCCGCGGCAAGGCAATCGCTCAAATGTCTGTTTAAAAAAGAAAATTGCAACTAACTTCATAACTTCGTCCACAAGCATGCTTAAGCAATATAAGCAGGACAACTTTTTATCTCTTTAAAATGGTATATACAGTATCGCCGGAAAGTATTGGGCCACTTTTTATTTCCACTGTAGTTTTTGAACCAGGAGAGCAATTGATCTGAAAATTTTACTGGAGATAGCAAATTCAATGGACATTACGGGGCTCTCATTGCGAACTTATGCAAATTTCTGGTTGTTGCGTAGCGATGACGCAATCGCAGTCCACTTTTTTGAAAAATTATATTCATCTGGAGAAATTGTCCATACTATGAACTCCATAGCAGTCTAACTTTCTGACTATTGAGAACCATCCATGGACTACCCGGAAAATAAATTTCAAGTTGCTGAGACATCGCATCTGCTTGCTGCGCTTGCTGCAAATTTGGCGGCCCAAACTCATAACTTCGCTCCGAGACCAGCTAGAGAATCGTTCTAGGCCCATAGGTGGGCACCATCGAAGCCAGCTCTGAAACACCCCCGGTTGTCGGATTGGACACCTCCGGTTTTTGGAAATTTTTTTCACAAAGACGATCATTTACGACCACCCCCCCCCCCCTTTTGACCCTAAACACCCTCGCTTTTCGAATTCCAGCTTCAACCACCGCCCACCTATGTCTAGGCTGCAAAATGGTCCATATAATGAAGCTAAAAGACCCTGAAAGTTTGGTTCCGATTGTCCATCATTTGTCCTCAGGGCACGAAAAAGTCACTTTTTCGGATGACTCAAATTTGGGGGTGTACAATTCCAAGAGTGAATTTGCATTCAATATGGTTGCTAGGAAAGAAAGTGCAAAAACCATCAAAGAATCGATTCCCGACTTTTGGTGGAGCTGGTTCACTTTCCCGGCCGTAGCGAACGATTTACGGACGCGCGCTCCTTTCGAAACGCACACTCTCTCTTCAGACCGCTCACTCGCCACTCTTTTGCCCTGTAGAGAAACGCGCGCGCTCGAGATGGGTGCGCGTCCGTAAATCGTTCGCTACGGCCGGGAAATTGAGGCCAGCTCCACCAAAAGTTGCGAATCGATTCTTTGATGGTTTTTGCACTTTCTTTCCTAGGAACCACATTTTATGCAAATTCACTTTTGGAATTGTACACCCCAAAGTTGAGTCATCCGAAAAAGTGACTTTTTCGTGCCCAGAGGACAAATGATGGACAATCGGAACCAAACTTTCAGGGTCTTTTAGGGTAATGATAAGGACCATTTTGCGGCCTAGAACGATTCTGTAGCTGGTCTAGGAGCGAAGATATGCGGCGCCAAATTTGCAGCAAGCGCAGCAAGCAGATGCGATGTCGCAGCAGCTTAAAATTTGTTTTCCGGGTAGTCCATATATGGTTCTCAATAGTCAGAAAGTTAGCCTGCTGTGGTAAATTTCTCCAGAGAATTATAATTTTTCAAAAAAAGTGGCCTGCGATTGCGTCATCACTACGCAACAACCAGAAATTTGCATAAGTTCGCAATAATAGCCCCGTAATGTCCATTGAATTTGCTATTTCCAGTTATATTTTCAGATCAATAGATAGCCTGGTTCAAAAACTACAGCAGAAATAAAAAGTGGCCCAATACTTTCCGGCGATATTGTAGCTCATGCTTCAATCTCGTTATAAGGGTATGCCCATCCCTACTTCGCGCGTCGAATAAAATGACTTTAAACCGACTCGGAATTTTTGTCTAAAAAAGGTCTTTCTGCTCCTTGTTGTGAGATGAAAAGCCTCTCATTTTGAAGCTCTCAGTGAGTACTTTACGGTCAATTAATTTGGGCTGTGCTTGCACCTGAAATTTCCAAAAATTGGTCTTGGTCATGTAGCACTGCTTAAAATGATTGTCATGAGTTCTAGTTTGTACACATCGAAAAAATAGTGGGGGTTATTCCGTTGGTTTGTAGTGGGGGCTGATGGCTATCTAATAAAAAAAATTAAGAAAAATAAAAAAAATGGTTTAAAAATAAAAAAATGCCATTTTCTTATACATTTTTGCCATTTTCTCACAAACTATATTTTTTTTTCTTAAAAATTTTTATTTGATAGCAATCAACTCGCACTACAAACCAAAGGAATAAAAAAACGTATCTACCTACCCATCCGAATTAATTTTTAAAATGTAAACATTTATTTTCGCTGTTTCTTCGCGAGTTGATGTCCAATCATTCTAGAATTTGTCACATACAATCCATGGCATATTAGTAATTGTTTAAGACATCAGTCATTCAAATCGGGTTCGAAATGGCAAAATTCGAAATTTCAATTTTCAGAAATAAGTGTGCCCCATTTCGCAGAGAGTGATCTAGAACACGGACATGGCACCCGAGCTATGCTCGTGGAGTACTACATGTGGGCTCATTTAGGACGGTTTAAAAAATATATTTTTCGCACTTTGCCGAGGGTCTGCACAAATATGTTCACTGACTCAAAAAGCCTCTCATATATACTCATAAAAATACTACATAAACTCAAAAAATGCAATATACTGCAATATATAGTATAGCATCACTTTAACCAAAATGCGTTCTCTGCAAGAGCGCGACAGCCCCATGAGGGGGTGGCACAAGAATTACATACTTACCTAAAACCGTAAGCATTTTCGACCCAGAGCAGGTAGCTTGAAATTTGCTAACAAGTGCGCAAGCGTGGTATATATTGAGTAACAAACTAACAAACTCGAGCTTAATTGAAAAAATATTGCGAAAAATGCGAAAAAGTTTTGTCCCTTTGTCTGTTCTGTAACTAGCCATTTTGCCGTACTATATCTAGGGACCGCGGCAGCTATTTTAAAGAGGTTTCATAAAAATGTTTTCGCTGTGTGAACCTAGTCTACCGGATGTGCTGAAACGTTTAGAAGTTAAAACAAAATAAAACAATTTTAACAAATATAGCTACTTTTAAAATTTCGCTTTGGTATACTAGACTACCGTATGCTAATTGGAGTTAGAGCACAGCGTGAGTCATATTTTTACATTTATTCGCATAAATTTTAGTTCTCTTTTTGTATTATTTATTTTTATATTTTCTGTATCTTGTAATCCGAAAAGGGTGGGGTACTTGCTTCTGAACACATAGTTGAGCGGTAAATCAGGTTTATCATGTATGAACAAATGACGAATCCTGCCAAATTTCAGCCAATGTAGCAAGTAAGCGACCGGGATTTGGGCATGACCCATACGCAAAATGAGAAGAGGGATACTAGGAAAATCTAAATAAACAAAAAAATCGAGAAGTACATTAGAAAATTCAGAGATAGAGCGCTAAAACTGGAATTGCGACAAAAAATGTCGAAATCTGCCCTATTTCAGCCTATGTAGCAAGAAAGCGACCATGATTCGGGTATGACCCGTACCCAATACGAGTAGAGGGATATTAGGAAAGTCCAATCAAACAAAAAAATCGAGAAGTACACTCCAATATCCCGAGATATTCAAGAAAAACGAAAACTAAAATTTTGAGCAAAAATTTTAGACGGCTAAAACTCATGTTCAAATCATACTAGAAGCGTCGAACCAGTCGCAAATCCGTTTAGAATGACTATCACTAGCTATATAATGGTAAGAATGACCTAGAAAATAATAATATCATGCAAAAATCGATAAATAAAAGGTTGAAAAAACTTACATCACAGCACGACATAGAGTAAAAACGGTCACAGATGAAAAAAACATGGTCAAACCTACCATAGGATTAATCCTATGGTGGATCCTAAGGTATGGGGTTCGAATCCCAACCTCTACAGTCACCTTTGCCAAGCTTCGGGGAAAGTACCCAACAGTAGGCAAAAATTGTACGAGCTTGGCAAAAGTGACTACAGAGGCCGGGACTCGAACCCACCCTACCATAGGTATGTAAATTACAGCGCCTTAGACCACTAGGCCACGGTTTCCAACGATAGGATGACCATGCTTTTTCATCTCTGAAAACGGTACAGTATCTAGGCACACCATTAATTGTGGTGTGGACATGTGATGGACGGCAGAAAGGACGGACCTTCGCGGTCCCTAACTATATCCTCACTTTCGTTTAGAAAATTAGTATATATTTTTGTGTTTTTCGAGATGTTTTCTGTATTTCCTTCGATGAGACCACCCGTTCACACATTTAAAAAATATATTTGACTCAAAACACCGTTTCCCCACTTCACTGCGACCGTCTAACCATTCGCGCTGGGTAAGGTGCTGCGGTGCGCATAGGTGATCAGCCGATGTTTTCCGTTTGCATGAAAACACTGATTTTGTTTTTTTTTCCAATAATTACTTAACGAATTAACATTAATTGTCTTTATCATTAAACGCAAAATTAATTGCAAAAATTTAGCTTAAATTATAGGTTTCAAAAATCGCAAAATGGCGATTTTTGCAATTTTTTAACAATTAAAATTTTAAGATGTTTCTTTCTTGAATTATTAATAACTCGATTTATGATGATTTATAAAATATATATTGACCTATTTCCATGGCCAAGTGGCTAAAGCTGTGGATATGAAAACCGAAGTTTGGTGGTTCGATTCCCGGCAGCGTCAAACTTTTTTATTGTCTTTTGTAGAGTTCCGGAAAGTGACTTATTGTTAGAACATAATTCCACCTGAGTGTGGCGTAGTTCCCCGCTAGTTTAAAATGGTCGTCTCGATCTACATCTTAATGATGGTAACACATATGGATGGTGTAATCTTCAAAAGTCGAGCTACCGTAGTCTCATTTCGGATGAAGAGTACCCGACTCACCGGTGTTACATTCCCAAAGCTGTAGCTAGATACGACTATTTTGATTTCTTTTGCCCATTCTTACGGAGAACGTACTTCAATTTTGTCATTGTTTCATATTTTCTTATGAACTTTTAGATAACAAGTGTTCGACTGGTGGGAATGCTTTTGGTCATACTAGGAAAAGAATGTGGATCGATCCGGATATCCGATGTTTCCACTTCAGTTGTTGCAACGGGAGTACAGGTAAGATACTTTCTATCTGAACGAAAATACAGGAACTGGTTTATTACTGTACTTTTCTCTTGGCGTAACGTACAACTCAAAAAAATGATTACTCAGAAATGGCTTTAACTTAGTCCTTATTCTGCTTATTAGCCCCGGCGCGAAGCGCCTGGGCAATTTTGGCCGGGAAACGAGAGATTCCCACAGTCGGAAAGGTTCCTGAGAGGGTAGGGTACCGACACACGTTCAGTTTCGGTTTCGCGATGCCCCGCTTTTTTGAGTTGGATCCGCTGCAGTCGTAGAAAGACGTGCTATAGCTCATTCGATAGAGCGTACACGGTTGTCCGCCTAGAGACTTTTCAGAATTGTAAAATTCCTACTGCAAAGGTGCGAAAAATGCCTTCAAAGTTCGAAATTTTGAGCCCTCTGGCAGTTCAACCACATTTTGGGCTATCCAAGCTCTCAATGGAAAATCCAAGTTTCTACTGACCTACTGTAGACTAATGTTGACACGGCGAATCCAATGAGCTTATTTTCGAAAAGATTGGTTTCCATCTGTAGGTGCTGACGCCTTTCAAACATTTTCCCGCGCGAATTTATCCCTCTGCCTCCTTCTCCTCTCTCCCTCCCCCGCGCCTCTCTCTTAGGTCAGGTCAACGGTTGTAAACACGGCGAGTCGTCTCAAGTTGTCAACACTCTGCCTACTATGAAATGCAAAGTTCAAATTAATGTAAAACTAGTACCATTTTCGAAATCGGCATCTTAAATTATCCGTGGCTGTATGGTTTGTTGGGGTCGAACGGGCACTTTCTGTTTTGTACTATTGTACCCTCTGGGAGAGAAGAGATAGAGGGAGGAGTTGAAAGGTTCCGACCTGAGTTACCTTAAATGTGCCCTTATTTACAATGTCACATGATGCGTAATAATCATACTAGCTGTTGGCAAACGCCAACGGCAAGGTCTTGAAGACGGCACAGTCTATTCTCGGCGGATTGGATCGTGGCGTCAAAATGCATTTAGTCGAAAACGCAAATCAACTAAAGAATTCAATCGCTCCGCGCCAATAAAAGTCCCGATATCCATCTTCCGTGGGAAGGTGGCGTATCCTGGCTTTGCAAGCAAAGTCAACAGCTAAGTGAATTTTGGCGAAATTTCAATTCAATAAAAGGAGTGAGATCATTCTATTCACAACAATAAGTAACTGATTATCAGTTCAATAAAAGTATCGGAATCAAAAGCCAAAATTCGCGCTCTGTTGTCGCTGTTGGCAGATTTGCAAAATACGAATAAATAGAGCGCGAATTTTGGCTTTTGATTCCAATACTTTTATTGAACTGATAATCAGTTACTTATTGTTGTGAATAGTATGATCTCACTCCTTTTATTGAATTGAAATTTCGCCAAAATTCACTTAGCTGTTGACTTTGCTTGCAAAGCCAGGATGCGCCACCTTCCCACGGAAGGTGGATTCTGCTTAGGCTTGGGTTACTTAATCGGCTTAGGCTTAGGCCTTTTTAAGCATAATGCTTTTAAAGCCCTTTTAGCATAAGGGTTTTCTGAGTTTCTGAGTTGTACTGTATCATGGCATGATTTTTCCCGACGACTTTTTAAAAACATGTCCCCGGGACCGGGAAATATTCACGACTATTGTCCGGATGGGCAGTACAACTGATTCCCTGAGTACTGTACTGTTTTGAGTGAAATTGCCTGAATTCTGTACCTTCTAGCTTGAAATTGCCTGATTTCGGTATGTCGTTCAAAATGATTTGTTAGCTATACGGTTTTCGATCACTGATTACGATAGTCATTGATTTTTACATATTCATTGATTTGTTTCATTAATATTATTTTTTTATTTGTTAAATTATTTTATATGATATTTTTATAATATTTTCACTAAACGATTATTATTTTGCGTTTTTGATTGATACATTTAATTTTAATCGTGAGGAACGTGTGATATGTGAAACTATTTAAAAAATCGTCTATTGAAAAAGTAGGAGTGAGTCTTTAATTGTTTCCCTATTGTAAACACAAGTGATCGCTAAATTTATGATCTTTAAAAGAATGAAAATGATAAAAAGGAAATGTGTTTTACTGGTTTTATCGAGTGACCAATGGAAGACCCCGCCCCAAAATGTTCCCCGCGGGAACTTCCCCTCTTAACAGAGTGTCGAGAAAAATCATGCCGTGCTGTATGCGGTTCTTGTGCTGAAACATATATCGTATTGGAGGGGAGTTAGGTTGCGATAGGATGCAATCTAAGTAGTTTATACTCATTCCAAGAATATTAACACCGTTAAGATAAACGTTATGAATTGACCAAGCCAGAAGGCTCTTGTGCTTTCAATGAAGCCCAGATCAACACTATTTTAACTCATTTTTTAGTGTTTCTGTGCACGTCGATTGGTCAATTGTTTATGTGCACGTTGATTTCATAACGTTTATCTTAACAGTGTTAACATTCTTACAATGAGTATAAACTACTTACACTTGACAGATTGCAATCTTTCCCTGAAACATATCTGAATCCTCTGATGAACTTGTATTTCGGATCTCGAGAAAGTGCCAAAAGTCTGGATTGAAACTTGAAACTTTAACACCACTCGAAAAAGCTTACGATTTAAAGCTTACGAGCTTACGATTACATTTGTAGATGTATGATAGTAAATGTAGAAACAAATTGCATCTAGAGCGTTTGCAAAAATATTATTTTGATATTTAAATAATATTTGAATATATTTGTGTCTTGTAGGTACTGATGAATAAGTTGGGAAACAAGGGAGGAGTCTGTGCGTCTCTTCTGATGAATAATAGTAGAATAGCTTTCGTGAACTCTCACCTTGCAGCTGGAGATGAGAGTGTGAGCAGGAGGAATCTTGACTATCGGTCAGATATCCCCCCCCCCCCTTCCTACACAAACCGGTACACAACTAATTCAGGGAGATATCACAGATTACTTTCTCCAATGGTCTTTCTTTGTTCGATCATGATATTCTGATATGGTTGGGTGATCTCAATTATCGTATCAATTCACAAGTGAATGGACTTTCTAATAGCGATGTCAGAAGATTTGCTAGTTCTTATGAAATGACGAAGTTAATCAAATACGATCAGGTAAGACTAATCTTATAAATTATATATCAATAGATATATTAAGCTGAGAGAGCAACAGTCTTTCGGTCGAGTTTTCGTTGGATTCAAAGAAGGATCCATCACATTCCCTCCCACTTATAAATATGATATCGGGACAGATTTATGGGATTCAAGTGAAAAGGTAAGAGTTTATTTATATACAGTCTTTATTACATTATTTTACCGACGAGAATCACCAAAATTCTATACGTATCCGTACGCGTCCACATGCTAGTCTTGAAAGTACTGATGTGATTGCTAAAAATCTATAAATTTATTTCAATCACAACGACCGTAGGGGATGATGTGGCGATCAAATTCTAAGACTTTTTTTACTAAGTGGACTTTTCTATCGGAGTTTAGATACTGCCGGAAATCGATATTTTCAGTTTTATTCGGATGTTTATGCAATTCATAAGAAACTTTTTTTCAAATTTCTGGTGAATTGCATCAACAGAGGCCCATTAGAGTAAGGGGTCAGCACAGAATCATTTTCACGGATAACTAACCAACCCAAAAAGTGACCATTGAGCTGCAGTAATTTAACAATGGAGAGTGAAAAAGATAGTCAGTTTTTACAGGGTACTTCAGGTTCATGTGATTTTTAGATGTTAAAAAGTAACCACAAACTACGATAAGAACGAACATAACACCCTGATTCTTGTAAAAATTAAAATTAACAGTTACGATTACGGCTTGAGATGAGGACGAACGTTAAAGTTACCCAACAAGGACGAAACCCTGATCTCACCCTGATCCCGTCGCGTGTACGAGAGAGTATGCAAAAGTGAGAGAGCGCGGGATTACGCTGATCATTTCCGGCTTTCCCTTGAGGTTATTATTGCCTTTTAGCATTTCTGTATATTCATTCTATACTAATTCAACCATCGGCTATACGATGGAGGACAAAAAATAATAGGTCAATTTCGTCCTTGTTGGGTAACTTTAACAGCGGTTCAAAATGCAACCGTTAATACAAAACTGCAAAAAATCTGAAAGGAACGAACGAGAAACATCGTAACAGAGCACACAACCATCAAACCCCACCCCCCCCCCAAAATTCTCCTTGTGAGAACCTTTTTTTTCTCAAAATTTTTTTTTTCCGCACGGCCCCCGGAACATCGACATGCTCCGGTTTTTCTATTCCGGATGAGGGGGCGCCACGTGAATTTTAGAATTCCTCTAAATAATACTTTTCTGTCGCCTTTGGGGTAATTGAGCATGTGGAATTTCAGAAACATACTTAGAGTTCTCTAAAAATTCAAATTCGAAGCGCATGAGGTACCCTGTTCTAGCCCCCTCTTTCGTGATGTGGTTGCAGCCGCGACGCCTGAATTTCACGCGAGCGCCAGTTCGATTGGTCATGAATGTTCAGCGAGTCAATTGTTAAAAAACTCAAAAACTTTTGTTTGTTTAAATAGTTACATTAATAATACAGTGTCAGTAATTTATGAACAATATCGCAATCTTCGCCCTATTAAATATATATTATGCTTTCTCGGCCAAAGGTGTACTGTATCGAATCGAACAACATGCTGAAATCCACGTCCTGCCTTCATTCACAAGGGAACCGCATAACTACGCGGAACTCAAACGTATGTTGGTGTACGGTAGTCGAATACTATCCACAAGGGGAGTCCGTTGAAACTCTAACATGATTGGATAATTGTTTCCTAATGACCAGTAATCGATAATAATATTTCTACATGAAATTTGCTCACTCCGAACACTGAGTAATGTTCGAGGATTGAACGATCCCTCCCGTCTAGTCTGCTGGCTCAGTCGGTAGTGCGTCGGTTCTTTTTGCGAACAGTTGCGGGTTCGATCCCCGAAGCTAGTCACATGTTTTGCACCCTTTTTCGCAGCTACCTCTGCATGTTCCCACCAATTTCCCCGCTTCTCCTTCCATTTGTTTTATTTCATCTTAAAATATACGTTGCAATAGTCTCCTTTATTGTCTTTTGATGTGGTCTGAGTGTCCAATGATGGAATAGAAGACAACAAATTGAAGTGAAATGCAATAATAATGAGATGACAATGAAAGGAAAAAGTAAAAAAAACGCTAAAAATAGGGCAAACATGTGACTTGCTTCGGGGATCGAACCCGCAACTGTTCGCAAACAGAACCGACGCACTACCGACTGAGCAAGCAGACTAGACGGGAAGGTTCGCTCAATCCTCGAACATTACTCAGTGTTCGGAGTGAGCAAATTTCATGTAGAAATATTGTTATCGATTATCGGTCCTTAGGATACAATTATCCAATCATGTTAGAGTTTCTATGGACTCCCCTTGAGGATAATATTCGACTACCGTACACCAACATACGTTTGAGTTGCGCGTAGTTATGCGGTTCCCTTGTCATAGCAATTTTATCTCTAAAATGCTCAATTATTTTTTGTTCACGGTTTGCAAAAGAGAGAAACAATGAAAACAATCACATTAAATAATACTTGTCGGTCGTGTGTCGGGATGTTCAATACTATATTTAATATGGTTTGCGATTTTTCTATTTTTTTGTAAATAATTTCTGATTAGATCATATAACAATATAAGAATGAAAATTGTGAAGCACATGTCCCAAAAAGTTCGCAAATTGATAAAGTTGAAAAATGTCACAACAACGAGCCATTTTAAAACATGTTTGCGATTGTAGATTTTTTTATATTTTTTGAAATATAACTAGCTGTTTTTTTAAAAATATAGTTGAGATCGGGCAATCTGACTGTATGATTTTTGAACGCGGGCGTTTTTTCCCGTGATGCCTGCGGATGTTTTTTTCCTTTTATAGTTTCTCCGGAGGGGGGGGGGCGTGCCTCCGCAAAAATTATGCCATGGGTCAGCGCTGCTTGAAAGGCGCGTTGCATATCTTGGTTCGGTGGAGTGATATATCAATAAACTCCGAATATTCGATGAGTATTCAATTTTGGCCGGGAAACGAGGGATTCCCACAGTCGGAAAGGTTCCTAAGAGGGTAGGGTACCACGTTCAAGCTCAAATCCAAGTGTATAACTTTTGGGGATCCTCGGTGGAAGCCTAGGGGATGCTAAGTCCAAAATTTCAAGTCTCTAGAACAACCGGAAGTGCCTGAGGCTGACTCCGATTTTTGTCGATTTCGTGGCGTCCGCATAATTTGAGTTGGAGGCGCGAGCATCGTAGAGAGACGTGCTATAGCTCATTCGATAGGGCGTACACGGTTGCCCGCCTAGAGACTTTTCAGAATTGTGAAATTCCTTACAATACGAGTGAATCAAGTTGTCAACCACCTACGGAATCGAAATACAAAATTGAAGCTAGGACAAAACAAGATCCATATTTGGAATCAGCATGTCCAATTACCCTTGGATGTATGGTTTGGTGGAGTCGAACGGGCACTTTCACTTTTGTACCCTCTGGGAGAGGAGACGGAGGAGGAGGTTCTAACAAGGGAGAGCCAAAAGTCACCGGAGACCAATCCGAAGTTTATCTATCCAGGGTGGCACATACCACCCTAGAGTATGTGCTCCCACTTTCAGAAGTTTTCCGGTAGACCAATTAAGAGGTGAAATTTGATGTCGTAGAAATCGAGTGATTTTGTGTAGGCCCGATTCCCAGAAGGGTGTCCAGGTTTCACTCTCTCGCCGACACAAGCAGGTTAGCCGATCGGGTTAGGCGCTTAGTAGGTCTATCGGAAAACTTCTGAAAGTGGGAGCACATACTCTGGGGTGTTATGTACCACCCTCGATAGATAAACTTCGGAATGGTCTCCGGTAACTTTTGGGTCTACCTTGTAAGCTCGCAAGATTCCGGCATGAGTTGCTTTACATTAGCCCACATTGAGTATATGTAATGAGGCGATGTAATCATTCTAGTCGGTGGCTATCGCCAACAACCAGGTCTTGAAGACTGCAAAACAGATTAATCGCTCCGCGCCAATAAAAGTCCCGTGATCCACCTTCCGTGGGAAGGTGGCGTATCCTGGCTTTGCAAGAAAAGTCAACAGCTGAGTGAATTTTTGCAAATATAAATTCAATAAAAGGAGTGAGATCATACTATTTTCATCAATCAGTTCAATAAAAGTGCCGGGATCAGCAGCCAAAATTCGAGCTCTATTTTTTCAAGTCTTTCCAGATTTCGCAAAGTGTGAATTGTAAAAAATAGAACGAATTTGGGCTGTTGATCCCGGCACGTTTATTGAACTGATTGCTGTAAATAGAATGCTCACTCTTGATTGAATTGATATTTTCCAAAATTCACTCAGCCGTTGATTTTGTTTGCAAAGCCAGGATACGCCACCTTCCCTCGGAAGGTGGATTATTTATATATACGATCTACGCTGGAGAATGACAGAGATTATAATTATTACAAATCGTAATGCAAAACTTCATAAAATTGGCCAAAGCCAAATGTTGACCCGTTCAAATTTTGACCCGTTCAACCTGTCAGTTTATAAATTTACCATGCATGATTCTCACAAACTTAATTGTAATTGTTAGGTTATAAAAACACGCAAGTATTTGAAATAATTTCGGAAAGTAATTAAAAGTGTTATTTTGGGTCGATTTAACAGAAATTGAAAACATGTAATAAAGAAAGTTCATTTCAACATTTGAGCTGAATCGGGCATACTTTTTTTCAGGATGCATGCGCCTATCAATATTATGTCTTTTTTCACTAAAATGATGTTTGGTTTTAAATTGGAAATCGAAAACATCGAAAACCAGGTGGACAGTCTGCAAATGGTTCCGAAAATTCTCCTTAATAGTACGGTATTTTCTGCACTCCCATTGAAAATTTGGAATGGAAAACTGCTAGCGTCACAACGCGTGTGTCTGACCGGACTCCTTTCCACTGTTTTACGTTCTGTTGTCAACGAATCTTACAAGTTTTTGTTTGCTTAATTGCGTCTGCATACGTTAATACAAATTATGCTTCCAATAACTACATTCTTTACATATCCACCATAATGTGATTTTCCGACAAATGACGAAGGAACGTTTGCTTAAAGGAGGACTCTCGGCAAAGTAGCCAGATCGGTAGAAGGGAGGTTCGACCCTCCAAAGATCATAACGCGAGCTGGGGGGTAGACAAACATCGGTAGGATAGCTCAGTGGTAGAGCAGCCTCGGAAGGTTGCGGGTTCGATTCCCACCAGTTTTTGACAAATCCTCAGGATATTTGAATTCGCGCATTTCCCTGGTCCATCAAGCGTCCATGGCACACAGCCAACAAATCATAACTCTGATGGGAGTAAAGATATTAATGTAATTTTTGTTGGAGCCTTTAATCGTTAAGCGGAGCTTGATGATGGTTATGAAAGGGTCCAAAGTTGAACTTTGCCTACAGTCCTCCTTTAATCGTAGGAAATAAAACACCAACAACCCATGAAGCGATAACAATCATACATGGCAGACTGTGGGACCAAATTGGGCGTTTATGGTGCGTTTATCGTCGCCGATCCCCCTCATTGCTAGGTCAGAATGACTCATCCAGGGGGGTCAAACGACGAGAAATTAGGGGTCAAATCTCCTCCCCAGGGGCTTCAGAAAGAGCGTTTTGAGGGGTCTGGAGAGGGGGTCAAATCGAGCTCGGAGAGAGGGGAAATGTAGTCAAATGAGGTTCTCCAATATCAGCGTGTTCGGAGTGAAACACACTTGATTTTCTGTGAAAATGCCCTTCGCGGAAATATTGATACAGTGAAACCCAATTGCAAAATTGCTAATTTCGAAAATTATTAAATATGTTTCACTCCGAACACGCTGACATTGGAGAACCTCATTTGACTACATTTCCCCTCTCTCCGAGCTCGATTTGACACCTCTCACAGCGTGTCAGAGAGATCGAGTTCCTTTGTTTGTCGCGGCGCTCGAGCAATCTCATTTCTGGTCATTTGCTGGAGTGGAGCGGCGAGACGAGGACAAATATGCTTTATAATAACGATGAAACACATAACATAACTTTACAGAAAATAGCAAATATGTAAATTTAAATACATATTTCTCTTATGTAATTGGTAAAGAGGCATGTCCACCGTTCTTAGCCATTTAGAAATTTTTTTGCGTACATTTTGCGTAATTCTTTAAATTCACCCGTTACAATTCGAACTCATGATAAGGGAATCATGGGAGACCCCACTTGTGGGATCTTTTCTGAATCCTCATGAGAAGCTCTACAATTGCAACCGAGCGATTTTTGAAATTATTTTTAGTATTCGAGAAACGGCTATAGATGTGCAACAAAATGTGCATTTTTCATGATTGTTCGAATACTAAAAATAATTTCAAAAATCGCTCGGTTGCAATTGTAGAGCTTCTCATGAGGATTCAGAAAAGATCCCACAAGTGGGTTGATGATTCCCCTATGATGAGTTCGAATTTTAACGGGTGAATTTAAAGAATTACGCAAAATGTACACAAAAAATTTCAAAAAATTCTAAATGGCTAAGAACGGTGGACATGCCTCTTTACCAACAACATAGCAGAAATATGTATTTAAATTTACATATTTGCTATTTTCTGTAAAGTTATGTTATGTGTTTCACCGTTACTACAAAGCATATTTGTCCTCGTCTCGCAGCTCCACTCCAGCAAATGACCAGAAATGAGATTGCTCGAGCGCCGCGACAAACAAAGGAACTCGATCTCTCTGGCAAGGGAACCGCAAAAGTCGGACTCTCAATCGGTGAAATTCACCGTCAGTACTGTCAAAGGACCCGGAAGGGTGTCCCAAATCCGTTTTAAAAAGTTCCGATATTTGCTTCCTAAGACCCCTAAGTTGACCTTAGTGTTCACCACGAGAAATCCTCGCTCGCAATTTGCAGAATAGTGGTCATTATAGAGTGGAATAAAAGAAAGTGAGTCGTAGCGCAGCAGGTTGCGCTCTAGCTTTGCATTTTGCAAGTCGTGGGTTCGAACTCTGTTTGGTGCAAATCTTTTTTGCTGATTTTTTGCAAACGCTTTTGTTTATCTACATGGTTGTATTTAGAAATAAGTCTCTACATTACAAATTAGTAACATTTTCAAGCAGCTTATCACGAATTGGTTTCCAAGAATGTCAATAGTCTTTGAAATTAAATAATCGATGCGTTAAGCAATATAACAGCATGAGATAAATATAAAGAAGTTGAAAAAAATCAGCAAAAAAGCTTTGCACCAAACAGAGTTCGAACCCACGACTTGCAAAATGCAAAGCTAGAGCGCAACCTGCTGCGCTACGACTCACTTTCTTCTATTCCACTCGATAATGACCACTACTCTGCAAATTGCGAGCGAGGATTTCACGTGATGAACACTAAGGTCAACTTAGGGTCTTAGGAAGCAAATATCGGAACTTTTTAAAACGGATTTAGGACACCTTTCCGGGTCCTTTGACAGTACTGACAGTGAATTTCACCGATTGAGAGTCCGACTTTTGCGGTTCCCTTGTGACACGCTGTGCCTCTCCAGACCCCTCAAAACGCTCATTCTGACCCCCCTGGGGAGGAGATTTGACCTAGCAATGAGGGGGATCGGCGACGATAAACGCACCATTAACAACAGCCCAGGGTCCCAGAGGGAATGGGACAATGAAAAGGGAGAAAGGCTACGGATGAGGAAGTAGAACGAGTGGGAGGGGAAGTGAGAGGGAAGCAGAAACGGAAGAGGGGTCAATCCGAGAGAAGAATACATCCATCCTCTTTGAATCTCTGAAGAGTAGCGGATGAAATGGAGAAATCCTCCTGCGACTGCCGGCGAACCCCTCGACTGAATCTGCAGGAGCGGATGCAACGACGCCGATCGGCCCCTATCTGGAGAGAAGGCGGAGCACCCGCGGGACAGCCAGAGAGACGGACCAATCCTTGATCGACGTGAAGAAGAACGAGCCGCGGAGAGAAATGCACATGGAAAAACAGTGGAAAAATGGAGAAGGGGAGCTTAAGAGGAGTAGAGCTACTTTTTATCGAAGCCAGACGGAGAGAGCGACGAAATCCGGGTCGAGCCTGAAAACGTCGAAGCCGCGCCGAGATCCTCCTGGTCCTACTTGGCTATACTAATCATGTGTTTGATGACGACGACCCACGATGGTTTCTAAAATCCGTTTTCACCAGCCTGAAAAACTCGGAGAAAAGCGCCATCGGAAAAGAAATCTAAATGCCGACGACGCCGCGCTCTGCCCTGGGTGCAAGGGGGGGGGGGCGAAATTCTGTCTATCCTCGTTGGTTACCCTCATCAAGTAGTATCTGTTGGCGAAGTTGATTGAAATTTGAATTTTGATCTAGGTCCAGACATGGTTGCTAACAGCTGACTAAATACGTCGTTTTTTCTCCGATATCACGCCCCTTTGTCAGTAGAGAATCGAGCTAAAATTGCTATGTCTGGGAATGGAGGGAAGATCTTGGGGCATGCCTCAAGTCTTATTGTGTAGACTTAATTTTGGACCTTCCTACACCTTCTTCTCGGCATCACTCACTTTAAGAGCCGATTTCTGGAAAACAGTGATAGATAGAGCAAAATTGACCTCTGAGTCACCTAAGCTCATTTTCGAGCTCTATCTATATATCAAAACCAATTTATCTGAAATCCCATTTTTAACAGTGATACGTTGCAGGTCAATTTTCTCAAAAATGTAGGTAGAACAGCAACTCAAATTTTCGCAATGAATACAGCTCAGCTTGAGCTTTCCAATGAGTGGTTCGCCAAACAAAAAATTGTGAGCTGCATACTCAGCGAAAATTTGAGTTATTGTTTAACGTACATTTTTGAGAAAATAGACAACAAAATCTACCACTCTTAAAAATGGGTTTTAGGAAAATTGGTTTTGATAGAGCTCGAAAAATGAGCTGGTGTCACTGGTGAGGTAAATTGTTCTATTTATCTTCGATCTATCTGTTTTCGAGAAATCGGCTCTTGAAATGAGTGATGCCGAGAGGAAGGTATAGGAAGGTCCAAAGTTAAGTCTGCACAATAAGACTTCGGGGTGACTCAGGCCCCAGGATGGCAAAAAACCGATTAGAACTCATTTCACGATTTTCCCTTCATTCCCAGACTCAACTCGATTCTCAGAGAGACGTGATATTGTGTTTTATAAATACCATATTTATATTTTTGAGGCAAGATCACCTGCTTGGTGCGATAGGATATTGTGGTGGACGGGAGATGATGATACAAAAATCGGAGTTGTTTCATATACGAGCATCCAAAGTATGTTTAACTTGGTTAGTCTTAATATGATTGGAATTAGGTGTAAAGCTGAGTGATCACAAGCCAGTTCGAGCTGAGTTGAATGTTGAAGTGAGAACTATAAATCAAGTGAGTACTCCCCCCCCCCCCCCACCCTCTCTCCTTCTCCCTCTTCTTCTCACTCATTTAATTTTCTCTACAGTCGGAGGCGGATTCTCTCTATGAAGATGCTATTCGTGAAGCTGATAAGAAAACGAATGAAGTAAGTTTTAAAGATATTTATAGGAGGGCGTTTGGCTAAGAATGGAGCAGATTCGAATTGATTCAGAGTAGCCAAAAAATGCCGATTTTCTATAAGCCTTAGTTTTGGAGTAATTAAATGTTCTGAAAACGATGGACTTTGCTCCTAGTGTTCGTTGGCTCCAGACGGAGTCACGTTTTATACAAATTTTCACTAATATCACCACTTGTGAATATGCTAAAATTACGGGAGTGTAGTTCCCAAGGTAGAATTTGATGGTGATTACACCTGTTTCATTTTTCATCTATTATTTAAATAATTAAAGCAAATTTTTTTCATTCCCCGAAGAGTACTGAGTTTATTACACCAATCGAACCCACGGCCCTCCGTTCCCCCCGCTTTGGGGATCCAGTTCATATTTCCCGCGGGCGTTGCGGTTACGCGTTGCGATTTCAAGTTCGTATTCCCGCGGCGCCTTAACGCGCGTTGCGGTTACGCGTCATGCGGTTATGTGTCGGCTAGCCCTTCCCAGCTAATTATATTTTGCTCTTGTATTTTCTATATTATAAGAAAAATCAATAAAAGTAAATTATCGATCGAATATTTATAAAAAAAAAACAATAAATATGCTGGTAAGAAACCCCGCCCCCTTTTCTTTCGAAACTCCCGCCACAGAAGTGCGCGCACGCGCCCACGAAGGTGCGCGGTTGTCCCGCAACCCCCTCTACTGCCTAATCCAAGCGAAAAAATCCAATAGCCTGAATCGCCGTGCGAACCCGCTCGTCGAAAGGATTCAAAATCTACATTATTAGCCACTCTGGTCCCGCACCCTTCAAGATTGAAGGCAAACACTGGGTCGAAAACGAGGGGCGAGAGAACGGATGGAGAGAAAAGTGGAGGGGTTATAAAGCGGAGAGGGGATCGTACACTGCCAGTGTGAAGGAAGGGAGGGGGGGGGGGGTAGAAGATGCGCCGTTCGCCCTCGTTTTCGACCCACTATTTGCCTTCAATTTTGAAGGCGCGGGACCAAATTGGTTAAAAATACAGTCAACGAACACTCTAGGAACAAATTGAGTGCGCGCATAGTTTTCAGCACGTTCTATTACTCTAAAACTGTTATAGAGAATCGGCCTTTTGTTTGGCTGTGCTTAGTCTTGCTCGATTCATAGGCAAACACGCTCATAGGAGCCCGTTTGCGTAAGCATCAGACAATCGCTGGCATCGGCCAAAAGTCAACTCTCCGAAACTCTGTGTTTTGGGGTTATCTGACACGCTGATGAGGATAGGCATTAGGGGGCACCACGAAAAATTTACTTTAAGACTTTAAGGTATTTTGTATAAAGCCTGGTATTCGAGTTTACAGGATTCAATAATTACACTTGGAATTTTGTAATATTTCGTCTACGGTGAGGATTCACAGGCACATGTAAGCTCCGCCCATCGTGGTGATGTCGGTTCATTGGGTCATGACTGTTCATCAGGTCATTTGTTTAAAATTTAACATTGTTTTAATTATTTATTTTATTGATTATTTAGTTAAGACATTTCTACAGAAACATTAATTGAATACTATTATCGTGGTATAATGCTTGTGAGATTAGTTATTGGGCATTTTCGATTGAAGGTATACGGTATCTGATTGAAATATGTCCCAAGAACCGCTAGCTTTCTTGATTCGTAGCTAAATCATTCCTAGGATACGTGATTTGGCTCATTTTAACGATTAAAAAAGTGAAAACAATCGAAAACTTCAAATGAGGGAATATATCTCCTGATTTGCCAGAATGGTAGAAATTAGTTTTGAAAGGGTTTGCCCTTTTCGATTTTTTTACACATAGCTAGCAGGGGCGGCGTGTGTTGCACTCGATTTTATACGATTTTAGTCCCGGCACTTCTTTATAATTAAATACGAGCCAATACAATAAAAGACAACGCAGATTTGAATTCCCGCACGGAGCAATTTCCTAACCAACATTTGACCTTTTTCCGGAAAGCCTTTTTAATTTTCCGGTTCAGTGGTCCCTAGATAGGCATATACATTTTGCTAAAAATTTGGTCGTTGGCGTCGAAATCTGACTTTTTCGAATATCTTGATCCCAGAGATCGCTAAAAATTATGCACGAATGATGTCGGGGCAGAATTGTATAGCCATCGCGCCTGTCTACTTAATTTTTTATGAAATATTAAAATTGAATTTTTTAGTGTGTAAATTGTACCCGGAGAGACTACCACCAATCTGACAGTCTTGGTGAGAGGAATCCAAATATACGCTTAAATATAAATAAAAACATCGCCGGAAGGTTTGTTCTGCGATATAGTGGACATACTTGAGTGAAAAAGCTCAGCGTCGGGAAGGGGAGGAAGTGGAGGGTCAGGGGAGTGAGATTGGAAGAGGTCACGAGACAGCAAGACTGGGGTACATCAAGGGTGGCAACAAAGGAATCGCTGACTTTGCGCATAAGAATGTTCACTGCATCGCGGCATAAACCTTTCGGCGATGTTTTCATCTATATTTAAACACAGATTTGGGTTCCTCTCGGCAAGACGGTTAGATTGGTCTATGTATTACGGGGAAAATTAACACACCAAAAAGTTCATTTTTAATAATTATTTTAATAATTCATGAAAAATTAAGTGGACAGGCGTGATGGCTATACAATTCTGCCCGGACATCATTCGTGCTTAATTTTAGCGATCTCTGGGATCAAGATATTCGAAAAAGTCAGATTTCGACGTCGCGTCACCTGGGACCAACGACCAAATTTTTAGCAAAATGTATATGCCTATCCTCATCAGTGTGTCAGATAACCCCAAAACAGAGTTTCGGAGAGTTGACTTTTGGCCGATGCCAGCGATTGTCTGATTCTTACGCAAACGGGCTCGTATATATTTATTTGTTCGTCATGATTCATTTTGTAGAATCTTCCTCAAATTTCTCTTAATCCTCAAGAGGTATGAATTATTCGGTTCAATGTATTAATATTTTCTCTTTACCTTGATTTTTTATAATGTTTAATTGATTCCAGGTCGATTTTGGTGAAGTATACTTTATGAGGAAAAATATTTTTTCTATTATAATAAAGAATGAAGGGAAGTCTGGTGTACGATTCAAGTGAGGGAATTCACAATCAGGAGATATAATGGGATTCCAAGGTTAAAAGAGAGACCTGGAGTGGGGATATGTGCTGAATGGCTGAATGTGCACCCTCAGCACGGTCATCTCACAGTGGGACAGCAAGTGGAAGTGAGTGAAGGGGAGCAAAAGGAAGTTATCTTGATCATTAAGATGTCTCTATCGATTACTGTTGATAAGCGCACATCTTGGCTATTGGAAAATAATGGAGTATTGAGCGACATCTTGGTTTTGAGTCTGGATAAGGGGAGGGATCACTTCATTCCCGTGTCCGCAACCTACACTCACAGGTACCACTTCATTTTATTCAAACAAAGAAATAGACTCAACAATTCTAGAACATTAAAAAGTGGCAAATGGAAGAGTCGTTCGGAAGAGTAGTACCGATATATTATGTGTCAAATGCGTACTATAATAAAATTATTGTCTCAAATAGCCGATATTTCAGTGCCCAACTGCCTTCCATGGGGTCCAAATGGTGCTGGCTTGGTGATAAGATATTTCAGAGAAAAAATTGAGAAAACCCGTTTCAGAAAATTCAAAACGAGAGAAAAATGTAAGAACATTCACATCAGAAATTCTTTTTCAGAAATTGACGTTTCAGACATTCCCAATATCGTTTTCCTCGCTTTTTTAGCGTACTTTTCTTACAATTTGTGCATAGATAACGCTCAGGAATAATATCATATGACCTCACAAACTGAAAATAGAAATGATAGTAAATTTAAAACATGTTGTTGGGATTTTACCGGTTTGTAAAAAGTCGTCCAATTACTTACACGCAAAAATTTCTGAAACGTCCATTTCTGAAAGTGATTCTTCTGAAATAAAATTTCTCAATATTCTTTTCTCATTTTTAATTTCTGAACAGGCATTTTCTGATTTTTTTCCTGAAATGTCTTATCACCGCTGGCTTAACTTTTTCAGTTATCAACCCCGTTTGATTAGTTTTCAAAGGCAATATAGGGACCTCCAAATCGAAAGGTGATGGGAGATGGTGTATTATTTTGCGTGACAAGCCGATTTTTAATAATCGTCCGCGCATTTAAATCTCTACATTATTTTTTAACTTTCCACGATTTATCGATTGTGGAGAAATGCGACTTTTAATTTTTATTAGAAATATGAAGAATCCCTCATTATAGATGAGATTCTTAGAAATCGAAAAATTCTGTGGCAGCGAACATGGTTTATTTCGAATCTAAAATATATATTTTACGAGCTATTCCTCTTTTAAATTCATTTTCAAGCGTTTCTCAGAGTGCGATCTTTAGATCTTGTGAGTATAGTGTTCCATATTCTAATGCGGTATTATGAACGAAAAATTAGCAAAATCCATAGGAGCGAACCTTATTAAATATGTTGCTGAATACTCCGAGCTTATCAAAAATAAAATCTGTTACTTTAAGAAAATAAACCATTCCGCGCATTTCTCAAGATTACGCATCGTAAACATGGGCGGAGCCTGAATTCAATAATCGCGCGTGCGAGTGCGATTTATGACGCCGTATTCCTAAGGCACGGACAATTCGGGGAGGTCCTGGCACAGCATTTTTTCGAAAATATGTTATTCGGGGTAGTTTTCCATGCTGATGACGATGGTCATATGCAATTTGCATAAATTTCCTCTTATGGTGCACTATGGCGCCCATTTTAATGATGAAATTTTGGGTTTATTTGATCGAACGTGTGCAAGAATGGCTCAAGAAACTTGAAAATTGTTTTCCCGGGGTAATTTTTCATTCTCTTCACGATGGGATAGAAATCGTCACTTTAAAATATCATCTTCATAGCTTTATCGACTGAAACTATGCTTAAAACTCAAAAGTGCTGAAAGGGAAAAAGAAGGCAAACATGACACACTGTCAGTAGACCAGAAAACAATTTTTGTTCAATTGAGACCTCTCGTGAGGACTGGCTACGAGCTCCGCCATGGCTCAATTGGGAGTGAATTTGCTACTCACGCACGTGACGCTGGTTCGATCCCCGCCTGTTCCGAATTTTTACTTATGCTACACACAAAAGGTATTACGTTTTATCAATGTTTCATTTTTTGTTGCTACCTTAAAAATGTGTCAAAACGATTAACTCGAGAAGGGTAAATCGTTTTGACACATTTTCAAAACATTAACCAAGTAATATTAGAAACAATCACAACAACAAATTCACTTACTCTTTTTTCCCAATTCAGGATCCTTCCCTCGCAACAAAAAATGAAACATTGATAAAACGTAATACCTTTTGTGTGAAGCATAAGCAAAAATTCGGAACACGCGGGGATCGAACCCGCGTCACGTGCGTGAGTAGCAAGTTCACTCCCAATTGAGCCATGGCGGAGCTGGTAGCAAGTCCTCACGAGAGGTCTCTTGTTCGCTAAGCAGCAAGCAAGATACGGCGAGGTTTGGACCTCGAAAATATAAAAGATCATATCTCAAAAGACCAGACTCAGAATTGCACAAAAATTGTTTTCTGGTCTACTGACAGTGTGTCATATTTGCCTTCTTTTTCCCTTTCAGCACTTTTGAGTTTTAAGCATAGTTTCAGTCGATAAAGCTATGAAGATGATATTTTAAAGTGACGATTTCTATCCCATCGTGAAGAGAATGAAAAATTACCCCGGGAAAACAATTTTCAAGTTTCTTGAGCCATTCTTGCACACGTTCGATCAAATAAACCCAAAATTTCATCATAAAAATGGGCGCCATAGTGCACCATAAGAGGCAATTTATGCAAATTCCATATGACCATCGTCATCAGCATGGAAAACTACACCGAATAACATATTTTCGAAAAATAGCTGTGCCAACGTTTGTCTGACTCTTAGGAATACGGCGTCATATGCGCGGCAGTGCAAACTGCGCCAAACTCGTTCTTTCGTGTTGTGTTGACACATTTGAAATTCGTTTTACATCGATATAGTTACTACTTTAAACTATAGCTTAGTAAATGGCGTTAATTGTGCGAATGAAAAAATCGATCGTCGAAATCGTAAGTGCGACCCATTGATAAAGCGTTCCGATAATTAACAATTTGTTCCGATTGGAAGCGGTGCATGCTAAACAAAGAATTGCAAAAGCTAAGCATTTGAACCTTACAATAACGCGGCCCCCGGAGAAAATACATATGGAAAAATAAAACGTCCGCAGGCATCAAGGAAAATGAGCGCGAGTTCTAAAAAGTGCAGTCTGAATTGCCTGATTCCTCACGTTACCGTATTTTTTGCCTGATTCGTCACGTTACCGTAACATTTTTGAAATACTTCGCAGCGATGTCCCTGAATTTCACGCAATTACCGCAGAATTACTTTTATTACCTACAGATGCTGCAGACTTAGATTTTACAGCTTAAGTTATTTTGAAGATCGCCCCCGGACGTGTTTCCTTTCCTTATGTCGATGCTCCGGGGGTCGTGCAATAATCATTTGTTTTTTTCACGTCTTTTCTTATTTCAACCCTATTATTTATTTATGGGCATGTGGTTTATGAAATGTATTAACAGTGTAACAGATAGATTCTATACTGCGAGATGATCTGTACAAAAGTGCCGTATTCCTCAATCAAAGTCATACTAGCTAGTGACGCCACTGCCGTAAATATCGATGGATGCCTATCAATTATCACTCATACCAAGATAATCTATCTAATAAACGAATGAAAAAATAAATGTATAACGCTTGAAACTCCTAACTATTGACCCGTTGAACTGTCATGACCCTGGGAACCGTTTCTTACTAGCGCTACACCACGATGGGAGGTGCTTAGAAAAACATGCAAATAATCGTTGAACTAAGTTTAATAAGATTCTAATGCCGTTATCCGTTTTTAGCATCCTCGACTTCCCCACCACACTATTTCAGAATTTTAGAAGATCTTTTAAAGTTTCATATGGTGGTCCCTAAAGTCAATATGTGCACTAAACATCATAGCTATTGCACACAATCATTTTTTTAAAACTTTTATCCGTTCCATGAAGAAATTCAAAAATTTCAATTTTTAGGGTGGGACCGCTGCCGGAACATTTGAGTACGAAATATTGTGCTCATACTTCGATGCTTTTGTTTTGAAGCACCGTAGTTTTAATGCGAAATTCTTTCATTATTTAAAACTATTTATTTGAAAATATTTAATGCGCTTTTTCAATTTTATTGATTGGAATGAATCTAAACGCATAATGAAAGAGTACAAAACATGACAAGATGGGTCATCTTTCAATAGCAATTCTGGAGAAGCAGGACGTGATCGAGAATATATGTGTTTGCAGAACTATAAGTTGAGGCTTCATTTTCTCAGTATAGGTATATTTTTAAACATAAAAAATGGTTTTCAAAATAAAAATAACGTCATTCCGATTTTTCAGAGTTCGCTATACACGGTGAAACTCCATAAGAGAAAAATTTCAGCACACCACACCAGTTTGTACACGATACTGTTACAGTATGACACTCTTGCTATCCCTGACTTTTGTAGGATTTTCAAATAATTTCCCTGATTTTACTGTGTTATTCTTCTTATTTTTGAATTCAAAATGCTCGGGAATATTTTAATAAATATTTTTATTTTTTAAAAATATTTTTATCGAAAATAAGACTAATAAAATATAATAATAATACTAGCAAAACAACTGGCAAGTAATATTGCATTAGAAATGTATGTCCTACACCATGCCGAGTACGCGACTAAACAAGCGGAACGAAAAATTAGAAAGTTATTTCCTATAATCTTTTCAGCCGCATATCACAGATCTCCTGTAAGATCGCAAGAACCAATACGACAGAAAAAATTTTTTATCGTGGATTTCGGTGAAGATTTTGAGACTAGGTAACGTGAGGCCGAGGACAACGCCAATCCGCTTCGTTTGTCGAAATTTGCATGTTTACGGGCAGTAGTGACCTACTGCTTAAAATGGCCGTATCTCGGTCAATTTTTGACCTACAGCGAGCGAATTTTTTTCCAATCTGTGCGTAATGAAATTGTCTACACGCTGGTTAGCTTACAACACAATGAAAAGTTTCATCTTCTTACAGTAATCATGAAAAAACACTTTAAATTTTAAATTTCACAAAACTTTTCTCTTTACAACACGATTTTTATTGGAGATTCGGATTCCCCATACTCGATTTGAGGTACTTGTATTTTTCATTTGTCTTGGATCCTGCTTCTACATACTGCCACTCAGTAGGCAGAACCAGAACTTAGTTGGTTTTTTGATAAAAATACATTTCGGTGTGTCTCTCCCTTCCGAATTATGCAAACCAGCAAAGTAAGACCAGTTTTGGAAAGCTCTACAAATATGACTCAGTGGTCCAAGACTTCAAAGTGGACCGTTTTTGAGTTATTTAGTGAATTCGAATTGATTGCCATTTATCGAGAGAACCGTTGAGTGGAATGATCAGACGTCGAAACTGTGCTCTGACCGGGATAACTCAAAAACGGTCCACTTTGAAGTCTTGGACCACTGAGTCATATTTGTAGATCTTTTCGTTAGCTTTCCAAAACTGGTCTTACTTTGCTGATTTGCATAATTCGGAAGGGAGAGACACACCGAAATGTATTTTTATCAAAAAAACCAACTAAGTTCGGGTTCTGCCTACTGAGTGGCAGTATGTAGAAGCACCTCAAATCGATCCAAGACAGGATCCAAGACAAATGAAAAATACAAGTACCTCAAATCGAGTATGGGGAATCCGAATCTCTAATAAAAATCGTGTTGTAAAGAGAAAAGTTTTGTGAAATTTAAAATTTAAAGTTTTTTTTCATGATTACTGTAAGAAGATGAAACTTTTCATTGTGTTGTAAGTTCACCAGCGTGTAGACAATTTCATTACGCACAGATTGGAAAAAAGTCGCTCGCTGTAGGTCAAAAATTGACCGAGATACGGCCATTTTAAGCAGTAGGTCACTACTGCCCGTAAACATGCAAATTTCGACAAACGAAGCGGATTGGCGTTGTCATCGGCCTCACGTTACCTAGTTTCAACATCTTCACCGAAATTCACGATAAAAAGATTTTTTCTGTCGCAAAAGGGTCTCATTTTGCTGCATTTTTAGCGGAGATCCGTGATATTTTCTTCAAACCCTATAGCCTGACTTATGGTGATGATTGAACGCAAGAATTGAAATTAAAAACACTTTTAAGATAGGGAGAGCAGGCGGGTTTCTTCAAAATGCTTCTAAAATAAAATGCGCATAGAATCCGATGGTTTATGAGCTGCCGATACGATTTCGACAACAAAAAATTAACAATTTTGCGAAATAACTTAATTATGCGAATTAACAAAATCAACGCCGAGGACAAGGTACCGTACCCCTCCGTCTGCCCCCATTGAACTAATCAGTAACTGACTTTTTTAAATTCATATTTTCATTATTTATTTTTCATCATTTTTAAATTACAATTATATAAAAATATGTTTTCAAATTGATACAAATGTCATTCTGGGAATCATAGACCGGGCAAATATTTTATCACTGAGATTTAATGGAAACTTGGACATCTTTGTCATGTGTCCTGCTTTCAGACCGAGAAAGTAACATTCCGTTCGATGACACCTGGCCTTGCTACGCGAAAACATGTGCTTTAGGGTCAGTAGATTGAATTGGCATAGGAATATAAGAGGTGTCAAAGGACGGAAGTACATTATCCATCGAAGTAATGGAAATTAGAAGAGCACTTTTTCTTAATGGCTACGAGTGCAACATATGGGCGTCAAAAGAGGTCAAACTCTTGCGGAGGGGTAATTGAGACTGGGTGAACTCATACATCAAACAAAAAGTAATTTTATTAAAAGGAAAAGTGTTGAAAACAGCAAAAAAAAATTTAGAAAAAAGTGAAAATGTGATTACGGATCGCAAACTGACAAAAAACCGGATACTGTACTTGTTAAAGCTGAAATGAGGGTGGTCTGCTCTCCCTATTTTAAGAGTATAATAATTAAAGTACTAAAAGCCGGCTCAGAGATTTAGTGGCTTAGGAGGCCAACTAGCATTGTCGGAAAGTTTTAATAGTGCTATACTTGCCATTACAAAATACATTGTGGAAATATTGGCAAAATTTGAATTTCCAAGTCCTGCCCCGGCAACCCTTAGGGCTTTTTATAAGTACGGTTTTCAGATCTCTGAAACTACGGGAGACACACTTGTTTGGCCGAATTTTGTTTAATAAATATATGGAAATTTTGGTGAGACGCGGAGGGGTTTTTATTGCTTTTGCTGTGCGCGGAGTTTCACCGTGCTGTATCTATACCTATGTATAACATGAAGGATCTGGGCTATTCGTAGGCCCTCTAAGTTAGTGGGATCCTCACCACTAAGTTAGTGGGACCATTCCCACTATCATAGTGGGAATTCCCCACTAAGTTTGTGGGATTAATGTTATGTCATTTTTACGATCAATCAATAATATTTTCTTTACGATAATACCCTGTTATTGAAATCATATTTTTAAAAATTTGATTAGTTCCGCTGTTTGATTCGGCGGCGGTTGAAAAATCATTAAAGAAGGGGAAGCGATTTCTAGGCACGAGTGACAGGTTGATTGTGTGGTAGATTTTTTCACATTTGCAACTAATGAATGATTAAAAAGGACAACAAATAGCAATAGCAAACAATGGACAGACAGGAAAGCTTATGTAGGTGGATAAAGAAAGTGTGGCTCTAACAGTTTTGATGTTTTCAGGCATCTCTATTTCACTCTCTAATCACTTTCTCGAATCTTCTCGCTTACATCCCACTAACTTAGCAGATTTTCAACATTCAAATCCCACTAAGATAGTGGGACCACTGTAAATAAGCTCGATCCCACTAAGCTAAAATGTCTTTTCTCCATTTTTCTGTTCTTCAGCCCACTATTTTAATATGCAGAGAGTAGTTGATTTTGACTGCCTGATATCTGTTATCCATTTAAAGTTACCCAACAACCATGAAAGAACTTTTATTTCATAATATACTAAAATGCGATCCAATAAATCAAAATTTAATAATGCAAAAATCGAAAATCAATACTAACATCAGGGGAGATCTGGTTGAGCTCAATTGAGTACATGCGATCATGCGCGGTCTCTCCCTTTTACACTCTTTTTCAAGTTTTGGCGTGATCAGGGCACTTCCGCCAATTCTTCAAGAGACCTGCTCGATAAGGTTCGAGGGATCATCTGTTGTGCTCGGGAATCACTAAATCCTATGTGGATTCCCCAAGGGTCCTCATCACTAAATGAGTACATTGGATTATGCAATTGAAACAGCAATATTGGGTCCTCCAGTTCTCTGTATCAAAGCATCATTTTTAAACCTTTAAAATGAATTACAAAAATTGTAAAAAAACAATAATAAAGTTAGTTCGTGATAAGAAGTGTAAAGAATATATACCGTATTCATGCTTTTCTTCAGCCCACTAAATTAGAGGGCCTACGAATACCACAGATCCTTACTCATGTATAAAGCGCAGTGTCTGTCCGTCCGTGTGTTCGGATTGCGAAATCGGTAGGGGAGGGACTGATGACGCAAGAAAGGAATCAGTCCGTTACTGTATTCCAATCAATAATTAGGATTCGGTCAAATTCCGTATTCCAATCAATATTTAGCCTTGGGTCAACTATTATTCCTCGGGTCAGGTTTATGTTTTTGAAAAAGTTACAGGTACCCCCAGCTTTCCGAACGAAGGCATTTTCGCAAAAAAGGTCGCTAGAACGTAATTTGGACAAAAAATCTCAAAAATTTGTTTTTTTAATCTCAAATTTTCACCCAAAGCAGACTTTTTTATGTAGATTCAGAAAATCGTATCTAGAAGATGCACCTCGAATGTTTTTGAATCGGTAGATTCAAATAATTAGTCGAAAAATCGGTTTTTCGACCAAATTTTTTTATTTCGCATTTTCTAGCAATCGGAAATGGAAATACGTTTTCTATGCGTGAAAATATACCAGAAAATCCATATCGCACGTAATTCCAGGATATCAATTTTTTCGACCCCAAAATGGGGGGTACCTGTAACTTTTTCAAAATCGACCAAAGCCTTAGCTATTACGGCCGTCAAGCAGCACTCGGGACATACGCTCCAGAAAAAAAGTTAGGGAATTATCGAATTTTTAGCCATCCGTGGCCCCCTGCACATTTATTACGTTCTCTCGTGGAGGGTCTCTTCACTTTGCGATAGGAAGGAATAAAGGACTTGATTGTGAGATGCGCTCCCACCGCCGACACAAGGGTGACTCAGAGAGAAAATATTCGTGCGCTGCGGTCGCGTTTGCGTTTTTCGAGAAATTGCATGAAATGATTAAAAAATATTTTTCAAAAGTTATCAGGTACTTTAGGAAGACCAATTTACCGAAATCACTTTCGATTCACATAAAATAAAGCATAATAGTATACGTCCGATTGCAAGCACAGTATTATGCTCAATGCAATAGAAGTGCGCACTCTATGCAGTCATGGTGTGGGCACGCCACACCACGGCATTTCCTGGCTTTACTTTTCAAGTCTATTTTTCACCGAATATCGAAATACTATTAGAATAATCTTATTCCCAAAATAAGATTAATTTTTAAAAATAAAAATTAATAAAGTTATTTTTTTTTAATTAATAAAACTACAGTACTTTTGCTTTATTCGAAGGCAAAATCCGTGTAGCAAAACCAGACATTTTTTCGTCGTTCGCGCGCATTAATTCCAGGCCATTTTGCTTTTGCGGGTTTTCTGTTGAAATCATAATACTGTGCAAGAGCGGAGGAGGGCTGGCTGGTATCTTCTGACTCGAGTAGAGCATGTGGTAGCTTGTTTTTATGCTTAAATAAGAGCCAGTGCCTCAAAACCTCAGATTAATAGATCGAATGTAGCGAACGACGTAAATCTGTAGCGTAATTCGATGGAATTTATCGGGCGCAAACGTGAGCTAGCCTCTGCATTCTAAAGAGTGTACGGTATGTTGTTACGCGCTAGAATATCTCAACACGACTTTTCTGCCGATCACTAAGTTTACGGTTTTTGGTTTGATTCGTAGTTTTGTTCACGATGTGTCGTCGGAGCTCCACTTACACTGAAAGAGTCGGCATGTATATTACTGCTTTTCTTGATATTTGATCTTTTTTTTTAAAATTAAAGTGTAAAAGTCGGAATGGGGTAGGCATACTCTTCAATTGGGAACCCATGTGTGAATTGTTTTGTACATTCATAAACACGGCTAAGTTCCGCAAATGGCCATATTATGAGCTAAAATTGACGTATGGATCAACAGAACTTAATGCACTAATGCGCAATCAGGAAGTAGATAATGTAAAAATTGAGCCTTGTCCAAATTTTGATTGCTTAAAAATTTCAAAAATATATTAATAAGCGTTTATTTTGTACAAATATGTCACAAAATGCTCGAAATTGATTGTTTATAGTATGAAGATTGATTTTAGCTCTTCATATGAGGCCGTCCTCGATAGATTCAACAGTTGCCAACGATGCCTCGGAACAGCCCAAAATATCAAAGTCACGAAAACATGTTTCCTGGGGTAGTTTTCGATGCTGAACATCGTGGTGCACTTCATTTAGCATGAATCGTTCATTTAGTACATGGGTGGTGCCATCTCACTTCCGGTCAAAACTACTTTTTCCCCTATTGCAACACCAAAAAATCGCGCTGGAAGAACGAAATTTCGCGTCCCGAGCAGAATTTCACGGAGAATCTTCGGATGTATTTTATTTGACATGTTTTTTTCTCGTTTACGAGAAAAATCGATTTTTTCGCTCGATCCTATGGGTGAGCGGAGACCATAATAGCCGCCTTTCCATGCTGAGTCGTATGGTATATACATGTATGGAGATCGGAGGTCGACAAATACTTCTTACACTCGATTTAATACATTTTGCGCCCATTTCACTGTGTGATCGAGGAATGAAAGGGAGCAAAATGAATTTTTTATTCATTTCCCTCCCTCTCATTCCTCGACCACACAGTGAAATGGGCGCAAAATGTATTAAATCGACTGCAAGGGGTGTTTGTCGACTTCCGATCTCCATACATGTATATGAGAGGGATCGCGAGAGAATCGACCAGGCTAGGGTAATAGAAAATCAATAATTTTAAAAATTCTGAAAAAAATAGTGAAGGTACTTTAAACTATGCTCTTTCAAACTGCGTCGGCCAAATATTTTTAAAAATTTTATTTTTCGAGTACGAGCGTCTCGAAGTTGACGTCGTTCTCTAAAAATGGTGAAGTACACCTTACAAAAATGATCATAACATGCTTTAAAATTGAGCTAGAAACTTTTTATTTTTTTAGAAAGATAGAGAAATGAATTCTCTATAACTTTTGTGTTGAACGTGTCACTTTTGTGTTAAACGTTCCTGCTACACGTTCCTGCTACACGTTCCGAATCGGGGTGGTCAGAAAAGCAAAATCGTAGCGTAACTCTGGTAATCGGAATTTGTCCCCTACGATCTCCTGCCGATTCATAGTCCCCTACTATGAAGGTTTTTTACGCCAAGTTTCAGAATTTTCTGAAATGGTATAAAAAATCGGCTTCGGATTTAGTGGGCGGGGTCGAAAGTGACTTTTTTAGGAAAATTACTTTTGAGCATACAATTGAGTCAGGTGGACTCATTTTACCTAGGAACTATTCACAAATACGTTTTGTAAGCGTTTTCATTTAATACAAGGCTTAAAAACTCAAAAAAATACGAGTTTCCATCGAAAACTGATTTTTTCGGAATTAATCGTTCCGAGGGTCGCGACTGTTCCCAATTGGATCGAAAAGACGTTTTTCTCACTTATTTTCTCCCATAGCAACTCCATAACAATTGTACATAGTTATTTTATCATTGTAAAATTAATACGATTTCTTAAAGATTTTAATTTCATAATTTCGATTATTGTAATCGAACATTCATTTCACCGTTAGTGATTTACTGCAGCTATAAAATGTGCTCATTTCTTGCTTATTTACTCACCTTTGTTGTTATAAGATTACAATATTATTATATTGTTATATTTTTTACTAAACTCTTACAAATCGTATCGATAACGGCTAGCGAACCACACAAATTCTAAATTTCAGTTTTTTTCAACCATTTTTTTCCACAATGGTCGGAAGTTCCACAATATGTTTTGTTGATTTCATTTAAAATGTTCGCACTCGTTTGCTGAAAATAGTTTGAGAACAAATCTCCATTTATCAATGCGTTGTATACGCAATCACCGAAAACTACAAACAGTTAAACCCCGCAAGCTCTTTTCATCCTCTTTCGAATGAGCCTCCGTGGCCCTTTAAAATCCGTCTCTAAGTAGGTCAGAATACAAGTTTTATAGAGCGACTTGACTTAGAACACTATAAAACTCGTATGCTGACCTACTCAGTAGTGTTGTTAGATAGAATATTTCGTATTCTGGAATAAGTTTCACAAAATTGCTCTGGAATGAGCTTCATTTCGAATTAATTCTCGTCTATTATTCTGGAATTACTTTCATTCTGGAATAAATTTTCATTTATTCCAGAATAATATTCGAATTGAAATTCTCGTATGGACCAAGCATTTCTCGCTAATCTTTCGCAAGAGAGAGGCCGCGCGCTCACTTTGTTCAATGATGAATGGGATGCTAAATTATTCCAGAATGCATTTGCATCTATTCTGGAATAATTCTCATTCCGGAATAATTTCCCCCCCCTTTATTCCAGAATAGATAGGCCGCTCGAATATAATTGAAAGTGATATTCGAGAATATCATTCGACGAATTGTATTCGAATTAACAACACTACTACTCAGAAAAGGATTTGCCAGGAGGCTCATTCGAAAGAGGATGAAAAGAGCTTCCCAATTCATTTCTGAACGAGTGATTTGGTTGCGAATGAAGACTGTGCTTCTTCGAATTCGCCCAGCCCATTTCCACCTCAGTAGATCCATAGTACTCTGAGTTCTGCATAGTGCTTTTGAGCTGAGTATTAGTGATTGAAAAATTCGTTTCCATCGGTTTTTTTCAATAGTCTTCAAGCATAAGTCGTGAAGAGTATGGCGTTTCAGCTTGAAGTCATGTTTCCCATGTTCGATGTGCTTCTCGAGTTCACGGACTTATATGAAATCGGCAATACAATTCTCCTCTGGGCACATTCGAGATACTGAACTCTTGGGAGAATCGGAGGTAGATAAAGTTACATCCTCCTTTTCCGGTTGAAAAGAATTCGTCCTCCAGAACAAAGCCTCTCCTTTGCCCCAGATATCCTCCACATCCTCCACTCCCAGTGACCTCCATCGATCCACATCATTTGTCCATCTTGTAAAAGTCAAATACAATCCTTTTTTGTCTGGTCTATATTCTATGTCTATATCTTGTCCACAGCACTATTTTCATTCTCGCGAAAGCTTTCTTTTCACGATTATGTGGCCTTCATTCTCAATCTCAACAATTTAATTCTCATTCTCAACAATCTCATTCTGATCCCCCCATTGAACCTCACCATGCAACTTGTCCATCCACCAATGCATTGCCGATTCCTTGTGACGAGGATGCAGAAAGCTTGGTGTAGGCAATCTTTTAAAACCTCTTTAAACCTGTTTGAAGAAACCAATACAATAATTGATATGCGTAAATAGTCATGCTGAACACAGTACAAAATAACGCAAAAAAATCAACAAAACTCAACATATTACGGAACTGGGATCCGAAAATGGTAGAAAAAAAACTGAAATTTAGAATTTGTGTGGTTCGCTAGCCGTTATCGATACGATTTGTAAGAGTTTAGTAAAAAAAATAACAATATAATAATATTGTAATCTTATAACAACAAAGGTGAGTAAATAAGCAAGAAATGAGCACATTTTATAGCTGCAGTAAATCACTAACGGTGAAATGAATGTTCGATTACAATAATCGAAATTATGAAATTAAAATCTTTAAGAAATCGTATTAATTTTACAATGATATGTACAATTAACTATGTAAAATTGTTATGGAGTTGCTATGGGAGAAAATAAGTGAGAAAAACGTCTTTTCGATCCAATTGGGAACAGTCGCGACCCTCGGAACGATTAATTCCGAAAAAATCAGTTTTCGATGGAAACTCGTATTTTTTTGAGTTTTTAAGCCTTGTATTAAATGAAAACGCTTACAAAACGTATTTGTGAATAGTTCCTAGGTAAAATGAGTCCACCTGACTCAATTGCATGCTCAAAAGTAATTTTCCTAAAAAAGTCACTTTCGACCCCGCCCACTAAATCCGAAGCCGATTTTTTATACCATTTCAGAAAATTCTGAAACTTGGAAAAAAACCTTCATAGTAGGGGACTATGAATCGGCAGGAGATCGTAGGGGACAAATTCCGATTACCAGAGTTACGCTACGATTTTGCTTTTCTGACCACCCCGATTCGGAACGTGTAGCAGGAACGTTTAACACAAAAGTGACACGTTCAACACAAAAGTTATAGAGAATTCATTTCTCTATCTTTCTAAAAAAATATAAAGTTTCTAGCTCAATTTTAAAGCATGTTATGATCATTTTTGTAAGGTGTACTTCACCATTTTTAGAGAACGACGTCAACTTCGAGACGCTCGTACTCGAAAAATAAAATTTTTAAAAATATTTGGCCGACGCAGTTTGAAAGAGCATAGTTTAAAGTACCTTCACTATTTTTTTCAGAATTTTTAAAATTATTGATTTTATATTTCCACAGACCCCCCAATGGTGGTCGATTCTCTCGCGATCTCTCTCATATACCATTCGAATCAGCGTGAAAAGACGGATCGATCTATTATAGTCTCCGCTCACCCATAGGATCGAGTGAAAAAAATCAATTTTTCTCGAAAACGAGAAAAAATCATGACAAATGAAATACATAGGAAGATTCTCCGTGAAATTCTGCTCGGGTACGGGAAATTTCGTTCTTCCAGCATGAGTTTTTGGTGTTGCAATAGGGGAAAAAGTAGTTTTGACCGGAAGTGAGATGGCACCACCCATGCATCAAATGAACGATCACGGATGCTCATGACCAGTAACTAATAGGGATGGCAACGGTGTTTACGAATGAGCAAAACAATTCACAGAATGGTACACAACTGAAACCTATGGCTACCCCATTCCAACTTTTCACTTTAGTTTTGTAAATAAATGTTTAATTAATTAGAAAAACTTTAACGAATGATAAGCAAAAGGCCGACGCTTTCAGTCCAAGTGGAGCGCATCGCAAGTCACGTTTTTACTAAAATTATCGCAAACTGAAATTCCGGTTGCGTTGTAAAACTTCATGAATCAGGTTCAATAATTTTTTTCTCGTCTTAACGGTAATCCGACTACAATGAAACATCGATTAATAATGCAAAGAATAGTTTAATATTTGTAGAATTTCAGAATCAGTCGGTTACGATAGCGGGAACTTTAAAATTCATTTCCACACAGGGCGACATTAGTATATTTCTGGTTTTTTTGCAGAGCATGCGTGATGGGATGATGGACCAAATATCACAAAATCTCAAACATACTAATGTCGCCCTTCAAGAAAACGAAAAAAAGGCATTTTCACAACGGTAAAATGCTCAACTTTGACGGCCTCATTCTGTAATATCTGATATTTTTATTTATTTTTATTGTGAAAACAATTTTTTGTGATTGATAATCTACCAAAACTGAGAAAATGAAGCTTCAACACTTAATTCTGGAAACACGTATATTTTCGATTACATCGTGCTTCTCCAGTTCTGCAACATGTCCTGTCTTCTCATGTGTGGTGTTCTTTCATTATGTGTTCGTATTCATTCCAATCAATAAAATAGTTTAAAAATCACATTAAGTATTTTTAAAAAATGTTTTAAATTATTGAAAGAATTTGGCTTGAAAAGTACGGTAGTTTGAAAGCAAAAGCGTCGGAAGGAGGCAACCAATATTCCGTACTCAAAAATTCGGGCTGCCGTCCCTAGTAACTAAAAGCGGCGGCCGAATAAAATAATTTTAAAACTCCCGCAATGTCCATTCCGATGGAATTATGATGAAAAAACCGTAGCTAATTTTATAATTCAAAGCGAAGAGCTATCGAGAACTGAGCGTCAGCTGAATTTCGAAATTCCTACTTTTTTTTCGTTGATTTCTTATCATTATTTTGACATTTTTACGTATTTATTGTTGTAAAAAACTGCGTATATTGCAGGGTATAATGAAGCACAACTCCGTCGTGTCCTCCGACGGGAGGATACGCGCAAGCGTCACTTCACCGCTCCTTCCCACACCAAGAGGAAGATGATGTCCGCTCACCAAGGAGTCCCGCGGAAAGCACGGGATCCGCGCCATTCCCATCAGGTTAGTAAGAGCGAGTAGTATCAACAATCGCGCTGTGGAACCGCACGCGTCCTCTATTTCGAAATGCTAACAGTTTTCGTTTTCCAATTACCGTTATTTGATGCTATTGCTGTTTAGAATGGACGATGAGGTTATTGTCGCCCGCGGACACAACAAGGGCAACTCCGGCTGCGTCATGCGCGACTATCGCAAGAAGTTCGTCGTTCGCATCGACAAGACCATCCGCGAGAAGCCCAACGGATCGGCCCCTCCGGCGTGAGTCCACTCCTCCAACTTTCTTATGAAATGGAGCCTACTGATGCGATGTTAAAAATCGCTGCAAAGATCGGATCTTTGCATGTTTTCCCAGCAGAAATTTGACAAAGATCTGATCTTTGCAGCGATTTTTAACACCACATGAAAGATTTTTTGTCTAAATCAGCTTCAGTTGTTCGTCTTTATCATATCCACTTATTCAGGTCGCCATAACCAAGCTAACGCTCGACAACGGAAGCAAGAAGATCATCGAGCGCAAGGCTGCCGGAAGAGCAACAATTTTGTGTTTTTTTAACGATCGAATCGATACCTTGCGATAAAGTCTTGTTCTGCATTATATCTCGTTTCAATATCATGCTCGATAGTGCACTTCTTTTGTGCGATCATGTAAAAACTATGAACAACGTTTTTGAACTTGTGAAATCCCTGGCAAGGCCCCGCACGACGGTTGGGAGGGAGTGACGCGCGCCAAGCTCTGACTCCGCCCACAAAGCAATAGGCGCATGCTTGTGGGCAGACGGCGCGCACCAAAGTGCGAGGGGGCGGGGCCGCCGATTTGTGAACAAATTAGTTGTTGGTGAACGGTCGTTTTGAGCACCCGTGACGATTCATGCAAAATGAAGTGCACCACGATGTTCAGCATCGAAAACTACCCCAGGAAACATGTTTTCGTGAACTTGATATTTTGGGCTGTTCCGAAGCCTTGTTGAATCTGTCGTGGACGGCCTCATATGGCTATTTTTGGAACTTCTAGAAAGTCAAAAATTCAAGGACGTGTGTACCGACCCGTGTCATTGAATTACAAAAAGTTTGGTTACACCATCAATTTTTTCACTACGTGTACGGTCTATTTTAATTAAATGAGGAATGGCGCGCGCACGCGGGACCGCACCACAATTTAAAATTCTGGTGCCATCTAACGGACCCGGCTGTCACCTGCGTGTAAAAATTGTGGGCGTGTCCGACAGGTCCGGGAATTCGCGAACCAGAGCCAGGTAGTCATAACTATCGCGCAGTTTCGGTGTTAAGGGTGACGTGGTGTAATTGTTCGAATAATTTTATTTCTGTGGTATCTGACACGTCGAGCAGGTCAAAGGTTTTGACCCGTTGATCCGTTTTTACCACCATAATACTTATAATATCTTGTGCACAAAACCCTATTGCCTTAAAAAAAAAAATCAAACGGGGTTGATAACTGAAAAAATTCTTGACGCCAGCATACGTGGGCAGGGATTGCTGCTGAGTTTTAAAACCCGGAAGGGTGCCCACTAGTTCAGCGACAAAACCGGCAAGGTTTACGGAAACTGATACTCTTAAACTGGCAGAAGTACTATCCTAAACCGGGAGGGTTTTGCTGCTAGCAGCGATGGTGCCCACGTTTGGACGCCAGCACCATTCGGAGCGAATTTGAGATGGGCAAATGATATCATGATTGGGCAAAGTAGCGAGAAAAAAGCTTTTTGAGCAAATTTCTAGAGTCAGGCTAAATCATTTTTTGTGAATGGGCAGTTTCTAATATAACCTTTGGTGCTTTTTTCAAATGATACATAACACGAGGCCGAAATCTTAAATTTTTAAATTATCGATTTTTGGTAGATCAAAATCGAAATTTCGGTTCCAACCTTACGCGGAAAGATTTATGATGCCTAATGCTGATATTCTGAAAGTTTGAGCCCTGGGTAATCATTTTGCCGAGTTGTGCCGACATCTCGGGAAAAAAAACATTTCAGAAAACGACATCTCGGAAATTCCATCCCGAAAAACTACATCTCGGAATTATTTTAATCTCTTTCGCTTTAGAGTCTTCGGGATGAGTCTCTCTCGAATGAGCGGAGCGAAAGAAGATCTTCTTATTTCACTGGTATCTTAACCTTTCTTTGGGTCACGGTTACACTATTGGTTGCACTATTGCCATAGGTTTGTAAAGACTGGAACCTAAATTATCGCCTATCTTGTTAGGAAATGAGTTTTAAATTTAAAAACAAGTATAGTTGCGCCGGAAAGTGAGTAGACGATTTTTATTTTTGATATAACTTTTGTTGTAGCTGATTTTGCAATTTGGATGTTGTGGCACTATATCAGGCCGTTTGCATAAGAATCGAGCAGATTCGGAGAGATCTGGCACAGCTCAAAAATCCCAATTCTCATAAACTCTGTATTTTGGGGTTATTTAAAGTGCTGAAAACAGTGGGCTCATTCATTTTGTCCCCAGAGTTGACGTTGGCTCCAGACGGCGTCACATCGAAAACGCTTTTTTACGTATATCTCATGATCGGAAAGTGCTAAATTTATGCCAGTAAGGTTCCCGGGGAGAATTTCATGCTGATCACGCCTGTTTACTTCAGTTGTCATGAATTTTTAAAATAATTTTTCAAAATTAAACTTTTCGTAGACTCAACGCCGAGCTTAGCAATTTACACCGAGGAACCGTCGTGACGAGTGGATTCAGAATCTAAAATTTCATCTAAATTCTCCATACGGTTTTTAAGATTGGAGTGAAAATGTGAGTCGAAAATGGGCGAAAATGAGGCGATCACAGTCTCTCCATCCGGGCCCCTACCAAAACGTCCCCCCTCTCCCTCTGGCAGTCCCCGCCTCTCTAATCAAATTTTGAAGTTTTAATTACACAACTCAATTAATTTTTGTTAAAAAGCTTCGCTCTTTTTTTGATTGTTAAAAGCGTGAGCTGTTCTATCTTTTGTATGTTGATGCCTAAGAGCTCAGACTCGCAGAAACTTCGTTATACTATCATATGCAATAATTATCGCAATTGATAGTATAGCGAAGTTCATATCACGCGTGTCGCGTAAGAATCGAATAGATTTGTGAACAGCCTGGTACATTTTTTCACCCCTTCATCTGTGAGGGATTTCTGATAGTTCCTATGGTCCCTCAACATAAATCATCATATTTGTTCCATATCTCTATCCTCGACGATGTGAGACGACGTCAAAGTCGACGGTTTCCGAAATTTGCCATTTTTGGAGGCATGATGCTCTGCCTACAGGGCGTCTAGTAACACGAGAAGAAAGTTTTCCGCACCAAATTTCATGGGGAATAAGCCTGTGCTATCTGTTCGTCGATACGATCATTCGTATTTTCATAAATCGATTAAAATTATTGATTTTTACTGCAATTTCGTACCGAAGCTGTTTTTCAGCTCAATCGATAGAGCTCGAAAAGACGAATCGAATGGTATGCTGAATGCATATGCAACTCGCGCACTAAAGATGTCAAAATCGCGAAATTAGATTTTCATTTACCCCCGTTTGATCCCCTCGCAGTCAGTCTCGCCTGTTCATCCATGTACTCTATGCCTAGCGCGAGGCCACAGCCATGTGGCCTCGCGCTAGGCATCGGCTTCGAAACTGCTCATTTTTAATTTTCTTTTGCACTGTTTTTGTGAAGTCCAGAGTACTTCTGGTGATGTATTTTTGAAATTTTTTATTTGAATACTCCGCATCAATAAAAATGGGAATCCACTCCCTCTTTTCTATTGATGCGGCGATGATGGGTGCGCGCGGACAGCGCGGAGGGGTGAGAGAATTGCCAGGGCACCGTCTGCCGGGTCTCACTCGATTCTTAGGCAAACGGGCTCATATTTATGATTCAAAAATGAAATTTCTTTTAGAAAATGATTCATTTTTCTGAAAACGAAAAGAAAATCGATCTCAAGGACGAGATACGAGGGTAGATCAAAAGGCCAGACTAAGTGCCAGAGGGTCACAATGTCTGAATGGGGGGTAAGTGAAAATCTAATTTCGCGATTTTGACATCTTTAGTGCGCGAGTTGCATATGCATTCAGCATACCATTCGATTCGTCTTTTCGAGCTCTATCGATTGAGCTGAAAAACAGCTTCGGTACGAAATTGCGGTAAAAATCAATAAATTTAATCGATTTATGAAAATACTAATGATCATATCGATGAACAGATAGCACAGGCTTATTCTCCAGGAAATTTGGTGCGGAAAACTTTCTTCTCGTGTTACTAGGCGCCCTGTAGGCAGAGCATCATGCCTCCAAAAATGGCAAATTTCGGAAGCCGTCGATTTTGACGGCGTCTCACATCGTCGAGGATGGAGATATGGAACAAAACTTGATGATTTCTGTTGAGGGACCATATGGGCTATTCAAAACTGCTCAGAGCCCAATTTCGACTTTTCCAATGTACCAGGGTTTATTCGAATCTTACGCGACACGCGTGATATGAGTCTGAGCACTTAGTCATCAACATACAAAAGATAGAACAGCTCAAGCACTTTGACAATCAAGAAAGAGCGAAGCTTTTTAACCAATATTAATTGAGTTATGTAATTAAAACTTCAAAATTTGATTAAAGAGGCGGGGACTGCCAGAGGGAGAGGGGGGACGTTTTGGTAGGGACCCTCTCCATCCCTTATCCCCCCTGGAAGTTTACGACCCCTCGCAGCTCTCTCGCTCCCCCACACTCTCTCGCCCCTTCCTCTCCCTGCCGCGGGGAGAGACTGCGATCGCCTCATTTTCACCCATTTTCGCATCACACTCCAATCTTAAAAACCGTATGGAGAATTTAGATGAAATTAAAAATCATTTTAAAAATTGATGACGAATGAAGTAGACAGGCGTGATCAGTATGAAATTCTACCCCGGGAACCTTACTCGCGTAAATTTAGCACCTTCCGATAATGAGATATACGTAAAAACACGTTTTCGACGTGACGCCGTCTGGAGAGAACGGAAACTCTGGGGACAAAATGAATGTACTCAGCGTCTTTAGCACCTTCGACTTCCCCAAAATACATATTTACAGAAAATCACGATTTTTGTACTATGCCTGCCCTTGTTCGATTCTTATGCAAACGGCCTCATATGAGAGGAATCGCGAGAGAATCGACCACGCCGCGGCGGTAGGAATCAAGTGTGTCCTATCATGAAGCAAATTTAGTTACAAGTACTTCAAATGATGTTCTTTCAAACTGCGTCGTTAGAATTTTGATATCTTTCGTCACCGTCGAGATTCAGAAGGCCAAAGATGGTACTATCACTTTTCGACAGCCAAATCGGCCTCACTTAACTGATCATAACTTCTTTCAAAATAAAGATAGAAAGCCGTTCTTTGCTTAGAAAGAAAGCTGTCATCATGCCCTACAACTTTAATGTCAAGCTCATTATTCCTGGCCCTCATCCCGGTTTGGGGTGGTCGAGTGAACCAAAAGTGCTGTAACTTTTGAAATCGGAAATTAGTTTTGAGTTATCATGTTTAAGTTGTAGTACGTGTATGTGTCTCACTTTACGCCAAAAATTGTGGAAATCGAGAGATGGACAAAAAAAAGGCGCTCACTTTTGTGCGGCGAGCTGAAAATGAGTTCCGGGCAAGAGTACTTCCGCACCTTCAATTGTCCCCATTAAGGCTCAAAATCGTTCAAAAACATCTAAAACAGCAATATAAGTTCTTCCCCCCCATGGTACAGCACTTCCATTGGTCATAAAAGGTCACAAGACCGAATATTTGAAAATCGAAATTTCGACCTTCTTCAACTTGCGGGATGGGCCCAAATGCACGAGATGGGTTTCAAATAATGTACATACATCCCTCGAGGCAGCTCAAAGAAAAGGCGCACCTTTGAACATGAAATTTCACACTTGGAATCCAACGAAAGGCGCAAAACTGCACTTCAGTTAAAAATAGGCAAAATTACCTGAACTATGGCTAGAAATGTAGAGAATGATGAGCTGAACATTTTATCTGTTGGAAGTCAGTTTCTATCTTTTCGTTGAAGCGCTCTACGGACCCTGGAATTAGGCAAAAAACGACTGGAAACGCACCCGGGAGAGCGCTAAATAGAGGGGAGGGAGAGGGAGGTCAGACGGCGAGAGCGCCAGACGGTTAGAGCGCGCGCTCTGGGGGGATATTTGCCCGTTTCCGCACAACTTCTAAGCGTTGTAGCGGGCTTCAACGAAAAGATAGAAACTGACTTTCAACAGATAAAATGTTCAGATCATCATTCTCTACATTTCTAGTCATAGTTCAGGTAATTTTGCCTATTTTTACCTGAAGTGCAGTTTTGCGCCTTTCGTTGGATTCCAAGTGTGAAATTGCATGTTCAAAGGTTTTCTTTCAGCTGCCTCGAGGGATGTATGTACATTATTTGAAACCCATGTAGTGCATTTGGGCCCATCCCGCAAGTTGAAAAATGTCGAAATTTCGATTTTCAAATTTTCCACAATTTTTGGCGTAAAGTGAGACACATACACGTACTACAACTTAAACATGATAACTCAAAACTAATTTCCGATTTCAAAAGTTACAGCACTTTTGGTTCACTCGTACCATCTTTGGCCTTCTGAATCTCGACGGCGACGAAAGATATCAAAATTCTAACGACGCAGTTTGAAAGAACATCATTTGAAGTACTTGTAACTAAATTTGCTTCATGATAGGACACACTTGATTCCTACCGCCGCTCACCCACCACAAATGGTCGATTCTCTCGCGATTCCTCTCATATAACAAATCCATCGAGGAATATGATGCGTGCATTGCGTCATCAATTGCATCTTCGCTGATTGCGTGGTGATGACGCAATCGAACAACACTTTTTCAAACATCCATTATTCTTACATAGATTTTTTCATACTCGCCAAACTTTTTGAGGTTGGAGATATGCCCGAGGCCTACCCAGAAAAAAAATTAGAAGTTGCTGCGGGTTCGCACCTTTGCAGCAGACTTGCTGCAAAAACAGGGTCGCAAATTCATAATTCAGCTTCTAGGCAAGCTAAAGACCTGTTTAAACCGTCAAAATGATCGGCATCGTGAGTAAAGTTCATCGTGAGAATATGAAAACAAAATCTCTAAATTTGCTCTCAGGGCATGACAAAATCACTTTTTCGGAAAATGTATTTAAAAATCTGGTTTTTACTTAGGCATGTTCGCAATGTATTAAAGATATGATTCCCAGCTTTTTTACAGCGTTTGGTTATCTTTACTGCCCGAGGCGTTCGTTTTTCAGAGGTATGCTAGGGCCGGGAAACAACTTGTTTACGCCTGTACTCTCTTGCTCATAGGGGTAAACAGGGTGTTTCTCGACACCAGTATACCTCCGAAAAACGTTCGCCGCGGGCAGTAATGATAACCAAACGCTCAAAAAAGCTTGTAATCATATCTTTAATACATTGTGAACATGCCTTGTAAGTAAAAACCATTTTTTAAAATACTTTTTCCGAAAATTTATGAATGTACAAAAATGGACATGCAAAAAAGTGATTTTTTCATGCCCTGAGGGCAAATTTAGAGATTTTGTTTTCATATTCTCAGGATGTACTTTACTCACGATGCCGATCATTTTGACGGTTTGAACAGGTGCCTAGAAGCTGAGTTATGAATTTGCAACCCTGCTAGAGACCTGTTTTTTTGCAGCAAGTCTGCAGCAAAGGTGCGAACCCGCAGCAACTTCTAATTTTTTTCTGGGTAGGCCTCGGGCATATCTCCAACCTCAAAAAGTTTGGCTTATGAAAAAATTTATGTAAGAATAATGGATGTTTGAAAAAGTGTTGTTCGGTTGCGTCATCACCACGCAATCAGCGATGATGCAATTGAGGACGCAATGCACGCATCGTATTCCTCGATGGATTTGGTATATACAGTACCGGACAAAAGTATGGCCCTTAAATTGAAATCCTCATAGCTTTCTTTTAAGATGAGATATCGACTCATGGTTTGGGATGATCAATAGGTAAAGCACACGAGAATAAACCACTGCTGATTATGTGGATATATCTACAGAGGTTATTATTCTGCCTGATATCTTCGACGGAAGTTTTTACAATTTAAAATGTAGGGTACACCGATTTTTTCTGGACCGTCCCACTTCATGTGGAGGTATTGCATCCACTGACGCCTGAAATCCATCACTGAACTCGCTGGCCGCATTTCGCAACTTCCGGGAAAATCGATTTTTCGACAACCCTATTTTCGCGATAAATGACCATATCTTTGGTCTCAGATGAGCTACAGTCTCCAAATTTGGCAGGTAATGTACACTAGTGTTGAGTAAGTATTGTGCCAAATTGTAGCACGATTAACCGCTTTGTTCAAATTTTCGAAAATATTTGACCGTCATTTTCGTCGGATAGCGGATTTTACGATGCGTGAAGGAAATATTTTGATCTTATGCGCATAAGTAGGAAAACTATCCGAGATGAAGTGAGTGAAGTAGTGGAGTCGGATCTTTCAGGTGACTGATATTATAGTTTCTTTTCGGAGGGCTTTGAGTGCTGAAAAGTCTGATGATTCAAACTATTTTCGTAGCTAAGATAGAAATTCAAGGTCGAATCGTTCTGGGTAAGTCATAATAGGTAATATCTCGGCCAGTCAAACATATTGGCAAGTTTCGGTGTGAATTCGAAAAGGTTAGATTTCGTCTCACTCACCATTTTAACACTCAAAACCATACGTATCACCTCCGAAAAGCAACTATATTATCCGTCAACTGCAAGATCCGATCCCACCACTTCGGATCACTTTATCTCAGATAGTTTTCCTACTTATGCGCATAAGATCAAAATATTACCTTCACGCATCGTAAAATCCGCAATCCAACAAAAATGACGATCAAAATTTATAAAGGGTCAATCGTGCTACAATTTGGCAAAATACTTACTCAACACTAGTGTACGTCACCTGCCAAATTTGGAAGCTGTAGCTCATCTGTTACCAAAGATATGGTCATTTATCGCGAAAATAGGGTTGTCGAAAAATCGAAAAATCGAAGTTGCGAAATGCGGTCAACGAGGTCAGTGATGGATTTCAGGCGTCAGTGGATGCACTACCTCCACATGAAGTGGGACGGTCCAGGAAAATTCGGCATACCCTACAGTTTAATTTTTAAAAACTTCCGTCGAAGATATCAGGCAGAATAATAATCTCTGTAGATATATCCACATAATCAGCAGTGGTATATTTTCGTGTACTTTACCTATTGATCACCAAAAACCATGAGTCGATATCTCATCATAAAAGAAAGCTATGAGGATTTCAATTTTAGGGCCATACTTTTGTCCGGTACTGTACTGCCACAACATCCAAATTGCAAAATCAGCTACAACAAAAGTTATATCAAAAATACTCACTTTCTGGCGCGACTGTAGGTAAGAAATTTATAAAAATAAAATAAAAAATCTAAATTTCTAGAACAGACTATTATATACTACTGTAAGAACAGAAAGCGTAGTCCGTGGTGTGGTGGCGAGATTTACTACATTTGATTATAAATACACGCGGAATGCGGGCGAAAAAATGTTCCGCGTATATTTAGAATCAAATGTACCAAATCTCGCCACCACACCACGGACTACTCTTTCTGTTCTCGCAGTAGCACGATTGCGCCCCCACCTTCTGCGTGGGCTCTTGTCCTAGCACAGTCGGTTTCGAAATCACTCGCGGTAAAACTTCTTTACTCGCGCTCCCTCGGCCCCCTCCCAACCGATTTCGCAATATTGCGCAATCTGAACGGACACGATCACACTGCGTTTTATATATAGGTAGTATAGCATAGATGTGCAGGGATTGTATCGGGGGTCATGGTCAAAAATCGATCGGTAGGTCAGGACTAAGTACCATAACTAATCGATAGTACAGTACACCCTGATACCATATATGGATACCGTAACTCGCGAATATAAAAAAAAATAATTTTAAATAATTTAAAAAAAAACTAACTTTATTTTTAAAAAGTCCTTGCACCGTGCCCAATCGATTGCACAGTACCCAAGTCACTACCGTAACCCAGTTCCATGGGTCAGATCCAGTTCCTTGGGTCAAACATTTTTCTAAAATTTTAAAATCGATAGTAAAATTATTTTTAATTCTCCTACCGTATCTCTCGTTACTGTAGAATAATTTTACAATCGACTTAGGATTTTTAGAAAAATGTTTGACAATTTTAGAAAATTGTTTGACCCAAGGAACTGTATCTGACCCATGGAACTGGGTTACGGTAGTGACTTGGGTACTGTACAATCGATTGGGCACGGTGCCTGGACTTTTAAAAAATAAAGTTAGTTTGCGATATTTGCGGGTTACGATATCCATATACGGTATCAGGGTGTACAGTACTATCGATTGGTTATGTTACTTAGTCTTGACCTACCGATCGATTTTTTGACCATGACGTGCCCATCCGGATGGGCACCCCCCCTTGTATCGTGCACAACTATGTAGTATAGATATTCTTTTCCTAACAAGTTAGGCGATAAATTGTGTTCCAGTCTTTACAAACCTATGCCAATCCACCCCTTCCCTTTTCCAGATAATTTCGGATATTTTTTTCTATTTTAGTTCTATGGAGTTTTAAGGATGACACTCCATCACTACCAGTCTCTCGCCCCTTCTATGCTCTTGTTTCATCAATTCGCAAGATGGGAGTGAACAATCTTTCATTCGGGGATTTCAACGAAGAGGATGACTTTGATAGGATACGAGAGTGCCTCGAAAAGGGGTTTCCCTCCGATATAGGCATGTATTTTTTCTAATTTATTAAATATACAACATTTTAAATAATTCTGTTTTCTATTTTTTATGATCTTTTTTTATTATAGCTGAGCTACCTCGTATGAATATTTTTTCTCTCTATAGTGCCCTTCTCAGATTGATGGATTCGCTCAAAGGTCAGTTGATTTTCTAAATTGTATAATACGGGGAACCTTGCACAGTAGTGAAACTTTCATTTCAAATTGCTGTTGCTCGAAAATTCTGATAAATTGTCACAAGTTAAAAAAGTGGATAATCGAACGAATGATGGTGTTAAAAATGATATAGTTTTATGTTAGGTTGGAACAAAAGTTTTGCACGATTTTGAAATTTTCGTTTCTAGCATACCCCGTCCTTTTTCAAAATAATTTAATATTGTTTTCTATAATCCCACGGCATCCTTTTGACGGATGACAAACCCAAAAAGGGACCCCGGGGTAGCATGAACAGTATTTTTTTCTTTCAATGCTTAAGAAAAAATACTCAGTTAGCGCCGTACAAATGTTGTCCCTGCAAACTGTAGGAAACCACTTGGAATTGCCTGAATTCCGTACCACACTTCAAAAAAGTTTTTATTACGGTAGAAATGGGCAGAATTGCTAAAAACTACGGTATTCACTTCTCACGGGTCTTCTGAGAGATCGCAGGTGGCCTTTTACAAAATGTTCAAAATGCTTTAATCTCAAAGCCACTTTGGTGGAAGATACCCCTAAGGTCACATAAGTTTTTGTGAAGACAGAATTCCGGAAATCTCGAAACTGCCTAAAATGCAGCTCCGGCCAGTTTGAAAATTGAAAAATTCGTAATTTCTTTAAAAGTTGAGTAAAAAGGAAGCTCAAAAACGCAAAATGTTCAACTCGTCCAGACCAACAACTTTTATGTTGATCACTTTTACGATCGAAAAAGTATAATATATGAAAATGTGAAAAATCGAAAAAAATTAATATAATTGACCAGAAAATTGAATGCCCTGAAAAATAAAGTTACACGTTCGGAATCTACGTACCTTTTTACCCCGGTGAACTTATTTTCAGGAAATTTAATGATGGTATACTTGCTTTTTTATCGCCTCAAACATGCTGAAACTCGTGTTTTCAAGAAAAATCGAAAATTTCACTTTCTTATATTTAAGTAATTATCGCTCGGGGATATAATTTCTTTCAGTTTTCTATGTTTACTGACCTATTTTTACAAATTTGAAAAAACCGAAGATTTCAATACTTCACAAAATCACATTTTTCACCAAGTTTCACAAATTTTATGATTTTGTGAAGTACTGAAATCGTCGGTTGTTTCAATGGAAATTCGTAAAAATAGGTCAGTCTACATTGTAACCTGAAAGAAATTATATCCCCGAGCGATAATTACTTAAATATAAGAAAGAGAAATTTTCGATTTTGCTTGAAAAAAAAAATTTCTGCATGTTTGAGGCGATAAAAAAGCAAATATACCATCATCAAATTTCCTAAATATTAGTTCACCGGGATAAAAAAGGTACGTAGATTCCGAATCCGTAGATATCTCAACGGGATGTGGAACGTTTTTTTTTCAGGGCATTCAATTTTTTGGTCAATAATATTAATTTTTTTCGATTTTTCACATTTTCATATATTAGACTTTTTCGATCGTAAAAGTGATCAACATAAAAGTTGTTAGTATCGACGAGTTGAACATTTTGCTTTATTGAGCTTCCTTTTTACTCAACTTTTAAGGAAATTACGAATTTTTTTAATTTTCAAACTGGCCGGAGCTGCATTTTAGGCAGTTTCGAGATTTCCGGAATTCTGTCTTCACAAAAACTTATGTGACCTTAGGGGTATCTTCCACCAAAGTGGCTTTGAGATTAAAGCATTTTGAACATTGTGTAAAGGTGGTGTCTCGATTTCATGCAATCTATGAGAAGACACATGTTATGTCACAGCGATACTAATTGCAGCCGTAACTGCAAAACCGTGAAATATATTTGAAAAGCAAAGAAACTTTTAATACACTCAATGTCCTCAACCGCACGCAAAATTAGCCTTATGAGAACTATTTTTTCTCAAGAGACCCTCCGCAAAAAGTATGCAGTGTACTTCCTTTCTTCACCACTAGGGTCATATCATTACTACTCGCAACTCTAACAATTAATAATATTATAAATTCTCACACTAGATGCACCTCAGCGAGAACTTTAAAATGAGTGGTTTTCGGGAAAAAACGTTGTTGAGAGTTTCGCCCTTTTTACTTCGACTGGATCATTTGGCGCGCTCTCCCATTCCATTCCACCCGGTTTCGATTCCCGGTCGTGACACCGTCTCCGCCCCTCCAAGGCGCCTACCCATTGGTGGAGGGGAATTGGTACTCGTGTGTCCGCCCAAATTGACACTGGCCTAGCAGTGTTCTCCCGCGAGCTGGTCTCGAAGACGGGATGTACCTTTACCTTTACCTTCTGGATAATTTGTACATTATTTTCTACAGGAAAATCTATTGAACATCGATCATTTTTAGCAGCTCGCACCGAAAAGTGCGGTGTGAAATGCAATCGTCTGTTGAAAATGAAGGTCAAACTATCCAAACGAAGTAAAAAGGGTGAAACTCTGACCAGCGTGCCCGTATTGTTTTCGCAACGCCAAAATGAAGTATGCACAATAAGATTTCGGGGGTCACTCACAAGGGAACCGCATAACTTCCCGGAACTCAAACGTATTTTAGTGTATGGTAGTCGAATACTACCCCCGAGGGGAGTCCCTGGAAACTCTAACATGATTGGATAATTGTTTCCTAAGGTCCGAAATTTGATCATGAATTTTGAGACCAAATTTGGCACTCTCAGAACCAACAGTAATGTTCCATTCGAAAAGAGTCACTCCCGTCTGCTCAGATGGCTCAGCCGGTTGTGGTCCAGAACTTTTTGCGAATTGTTGGGGGTTCGAGCCCCCAAGCTAGGCACATGTTTTGCTTATTTTTTCCAGCTATCACAGCGTGTGCCATCCCAATGTATCCTCTTGATTCTTATGTTTCCTCTCAAAATTGTACGTCGGAATAGTGGAAGGAGGTGCGCACTCTCGAATCAGGTCGTGATTGTTGAAGGAACGCAAAGCATCGAGGATCAGGTGCAGCTTGGGTGGGACGAATCCATCGAAGAGGACATTCTTGAAAAACTGCCTGGTCGACTCCTTGCTCATGATGTGGCTCTTCTCCACTAGATGAAGTATTCCACTAGATGAATAGCCAGATGAAGTATTCCGACGCACACTTTTGAGAGGAAACATAAGAATCAAGAGGATGCATGAGGGTGGAACACGCTGTGATAGTTAGAAAAAATAAGCAAAACATGTGCCTAGCTTGGGGGCTCGAACCCCCAACAATTCGCAAAAAGTTCTGGACCACAACCGGCTGAGCCATCTGAGCAGACGGGAGTGACTCTTTTCGAATGGAACATTACTGTTGGTTCTGAGAGTGCCAAATTTGGTCTCAAAATTCATGATCAAATTTCGGACCTTAGGAAACAATTATCCAATCATGTTAGAGTTTCCAGGTACTCCCATCGGGGGGTAGTACTCGACTACCATACACTAAAATACGTTTGAGTTCCGGGCAGTTATGCGGTTCCCTTGTCAGGCATGCCTCAGAATGAACAAAACCGGGTTAGAACTCATTTCACGATTTTCCCTCCATTCCCAAGAATGTCGACTCGATCCTTTCGTGAATGGTGAGATACGAGTGTGAAAAACAATTGTTAGTGCATTGAGAAGATTTCACATATGACGAAGCCAGATTTTCTCGCATATCAGAAGCCGGATTTGATTAGTAGCGAATATAATGAATAAGTATTCCTCAAATATATGCTGTAAAATTAAATACTGACGATAGACGTGAAGTATTTTATGCGAGTTCAAACTTTATGGTCGTAATCGTGCAAAACTTGTTCAACCTGATACAATGCTATATATGATTTGCTTTTTCTAGTAGGATCCTTTCCCGTAAATTTTCTTTGTAAGTAGAAGACCGATTTGATTAAACTTCGAGGGATCAATCACCTTAAGTTCGCACATTATTCAAAATTTTACTTGTTCACAAATATTGCGAAGGGACAAAAAATAAATACCATCAATATCACACATGTACAGTATCGCCGGAAAGTATTCGGCAGCTTATTCTTTTCGTCATAGTTTTTGAACCACTGCATGTGTTTCGCTAAAAATTGGACTAGTAAAAGCAAATCTAATGGTGAACAATCTACTGTAATTGAGAGCTTATGCAAATTTCTCACTCTTGCGTAGTGATGACGCAATCACACACCACTTTTTCGAAAAATCATATTTCTTATACGAAAATTTCCCTACCGCTCAAATTTCTTGGGTATTGAGACATTCACTAAGACTACACAGAAAACAATTTTCAAGTTGCTGCGAGCTTGCATCTCGTTGCTGCAGTTGCTGCAAGTTTGAGGCTGAAAACGCATAACTCAGCTTATAGGGAAGCTAGGAACTCGTCCGAAGCACGAAACTGATCGTAATCATGACCCTAGACGATCCTGAAAGTTTGGTATCGATCGGCCTTCATTTGCCCTCAGGGCACGAAAAAGTAACTTTTTCTGATGACCTGACTTTGGGCGCTTACCATTTCAAGAGAACATTAGCATAAAATGTAGCTCCCGAGCAGGAAGTTGTAAAAACCATCAAAGAATCGATTACCAACTTTTAGTAGACCTGGCATCACTCTCCGGGCCGTAGCGAACGATCTACGGACGCGCGCTCCGTTCGCGCGCACGTCATTTCCCTACACAACGAGAGAGTGGTGAGAGAGTGGCGCGAAGAGATAGCGTACCTTTCGATTGCGGCGCGCGTCCGTAGATCTTTCGCTACGGCCCGGAGAGTGATGCCAGGTCTACTAAAAGTTGGGAATCGATTCTTTGATGGTTTTTACAACTTCCTGCCCGGGAGCCACATTTTATGCTAATGTTCTCTTGAAATGGTAAGCGCCCAAAGTCAGGTCATCAGAAAAAGTGACTTTTTCGTGCCCTGAGGGCAAATGAAGGCCGATCGATACCAAACTTTCAGGATCGTCTAGGGTCATGATTACGATCAGTTTCGTGCTTCGGACGAGTTCCTAGCTTCCCTAGAAGCTGAGTTATGAGTTTTCAGCCTCAAACTTGCAGCAACTGCAGCAACGAGATGCAAGCTCGCAGCAACTTGAAAATTGTTTTCTAGGTAGTCTTAGTGAATGTCTCAATACCCAAAAAATTTGAGCGGTAGGGAAATTTTCGTATAAGAAATATGATTTTTCGAAAAAGTGGTGTGTGATTGCGTCATCACTACGCAAGAGTGAGAAATTTGCATAAGCTCTCAATTACAGTAGATTGTTCAACATTAGATTTGCTTTTACTAGTCCAATTTTTAGCGAAACGCATGCAGTGGTTCAAAAACTATGACGAAAAGAATAAGCTGCCGAATACTTTCCGGCGATACTGTATCATAAGTCAGTGGAGGAAAAAACCACACCGCGGGAACAATTCCCGACTTTTATTTTTTGTTTGGCTTCATATTGTGGTGGTAGCATACACTAGAGACAACTTCCCGAAAAATCTAGGTCACAGGTCCCATATCCGGCTTTTAGGAATTTTCCGTTTTTATAGCCGGCTCTACCGTAACTTAGCTCCAAGTTGTGCTACAAACGTGGCATTGGGCTCAAAATACGCGGAAAAATGAGATGAACAACTTTTCCGTTAAGTGTGAAGCTGTGGGACTGCAAGTTCAAATAATATTTACGAAAAACTGAAATTCCAAATATAAATAAAATCATAGCGTCTCGGTAAGGAGCAAACCCAGTGAATTTTATTGCAGATTATGGAAGCTTGACTTCATAGACATATAGGAAAAATAGTAATCGCCAATTTTAGGGGGGACCTTTTTCGCAATTTTGCTCCGAAGGTAGAAAATATGAGATGTCAATTTTTGAAAAATTCTCATCTCGCCGATTTATCATTTCAATCGATCAGATCAGTCATTTTCTAGCATTTCTCGAACAAAGAAGCTAGATGACGTTGAAAGAGCACGACATTTTCTCACTTCAAAAAAATCGATTTTCAACCCGCCAAATTTGCAAAATTCGTGATCATCCTGCTCAGGATTTACACAGCTCTGGAATTGAACTCGACGTTTAATTAATAGTAGTGACTGACATGAATACATACTACCATTAATGGCCCTCCAGTCCTTTCCATTCCCTTAATACATATGCCCAACTAGCAAAATCGAAAAAAAAAGAAAAAAATTTAAAGAACTGTTGAAATGCTTCATAATGATATTTTGAGTAAATTTCAAAGAATCCCCGCTATTTTCGATCACTAAAAATCATTTCCGGAGCAGAATGTATGAAAAAAGTTGGATTTGTCCTCATTTTCAAGACTGTTCTCAACTTCAAAATTTCGATGTTCAAAATTTTCATATTTTTTTAAAGAACAATTTGCATGATTTTCTCAGTCTTTCCTGTCTCTGCGGTCATCGAAATGATTTTTAGTGATCGAAAATAGAAGGGATTCTTTGAAATTTAGTCAAACTATCATTATGAAGCATTTCGACAGCCTCGATTTTGCTAGTTCGGGCATATGTATGAAGGGAATGGAAAGGACTGGAAGGCCAATAATGGTAGTATGTATTCATGTCAGTCACTACTATTAATTAAACGTCGAGTTCAATTCCAGAGCTGTGTAAATCCTGAGCAGGATGATCACGAATTTTGCAAATTTGGTGGGTCGAAAATCGATTTTTTTGAAGTGAGAAAATGTCGTGCTCTTTCAACGTCATCTAGCTTCTTTGTTCGAGAAATGCTAGAAAATGACTGATCTGATCGATTGAAATGATAAATCGGCGAGATGAGAATTTTTCAAAAATTGACATCTCATATTTTCGACCTTCGGAGCAAAATTGCGAAAAAGGTCCCCCCTAAAATTGGCGATTACTATTTTTCCTATATGTCTATGAAGTCAAGCTTCCATAATCTGCAATAAAATTCACTGGGTTTGCTCCTTACCGAGACGCTATGATTTTATTTATATTTGGAATTTCAGTTTTTCGTTAATATTATTTGAACTTGCAGTGCCACAGCTTCACACTTAACGGAAAAGTTGTTCATCTCATTTTTCCGCGTATTTTGAGCCCAATGCCACGTTTGTAGCACAACTTGGAGCTAAGTTACGGTAGAGCCGGCTATAAAAACGGAAAATTCCTAAAAGCCGGATATGGGACCTGTGACCTAGATTTTTCGGGAAGTTGTCTCTAGTGTATGCTACCACCACAATATGAAGCCAAACAAAAAATAAAAGTCGGGAATTGTTACCGCAGACCTTCACTGGCTCGTGAAACCTGTGATAAATAGTTGCAGATGAGTATTACTAAGGTCCGAAAATCGATAAAGTCGATTTTTGCTTGTTGCGCGCATGTCTCGATCCCAAGGTAGACCCCGATTTCCGAGTCTCTCCCTCCACCTTCTACATTAGATCAGTTGGTAACAGCGCAGACTAGTAAACGCTGTTTTACGGGTTCGACTCCTGCTCTTTTTTAAAGATTTTTTGCCTTATTTTTTCTTTGATTTATACGCCTTCCTCATGATTTTGAGATTGAATTTGATGAAAGGTCAAGCATAATAGTAAATTGCAGCACGATAACAATATATATCTTGAGGAAATAATTCAACGTTGATGATTATCGTTTGTTTACATGTCTGAAACTTCGCATTTTTTGTTTTTCATGATGCAATCACATAACATTTCGGTATATGAGGCGAATCGCGAGAGAATCGACCATTTTAGGGGGGTTAGCGGCGGTAGGATTCAAGTTTATCGTATCCCGCTATAATTTTGGTAGTAAGTATTTCAAATGATGCTCTTTCAAACTGCGTCGTCAGAATTTTGATATCGGTCGTCATCTTCGAGATTCAGAAGGCCAAACTTGGTACTATCACTTTTCGACAGTCAAATCGGGACCACTTAAATGATCATAACTTCGTTTAAAATGAAGATAGAAGGTCGTTCTTTTTTTAGAAAGAAAGCTACCACCATGCTCTACAACTTTATCTAGACGACATCATTCCTGGTCTTCATCGTGGTGCAGGGCGGTCGGGCGGACCAAAAATGACGTATCTTTGGAAATCGGAAAAACGTTTTGGGTTATCATGTTTAAGTTTAAGTTCATACATGGAACTAACTTCACGCCAAAAATTAGGGCAATCTGGGTATAGACAAAAAAGGTCTCACTTTTGTGCGGCGACTCCAAAATAAGTTCTGGAAATGAGTACTTCCCTATCTTCAATTGGCCTGATTTGGGCTCAAAATCATCCAAAAACATCCAAAACAACATTCTAAGTATCTACCCCCCATGTTGTAGCTCTTCCATTGGTCATAAATGGCCACATGACCGAAAATTTGAAAATCGATATTTTGGCCCCGATCAACTTGCGGCAAGGGTCCAAACGCACTATATGGATTTGAAATTATCTAAATACATCCCTCGAAACCGCTCAGAAGAAATGGGAGCCTGAAAATGTGAAATTTCGACTCAGGGATCCAAGGAAAGATGTAATACAGTGTATCAGGAAGAAAAAGAGATAGAAGAGACCTGAACTATGGCGCAAAATGTAGAGAATGAAAAGCTAAACATTTCATCTGTTGAAAGTGAGTCTCTATCTTGTCGTTCAAGCGTTCTACAGAGCCTAGAAGTTGGCCAGAAACATGCGATAATACCCCCGAGAGCGCGTGCTCTAACCGTCTGCCGCTCTCGCTGTCTGGCCTCCCTCTCCCTCCCCTCTATTTAGCGCTCTCCTGGGCGCGTTTCCAGTCGTTTTGTGCCTACTTCCATGCTCCGTAGCGCCATTCAACGAAAAGATAGAAATTAACTTTCAACAGATAAAATGTTTAGCTCATCATTCTCTATATTTCTGTGCAAGGGCTGTGTCGCTAGGACAATTTTGACATAAATTACAGTTTTGCACCTTTTCATGGAATCCTCAGCTGAAATAATGTATTTCCAGGTACGTCGTTTGTATGATTAGTTTAGGGAGCCATTTCTATGTTATTTGAAAGCAATTTACCGCATGTGAGCCCATCTCACGTTGAAAAAGTGAAAACATCGATTTTTAAATTTCAAGTTCTACCGTAATTTTTGGCCAATTACCATGGTACAACTATTGGGGAAACGAGATAAAATGTTGTTTTAGGTGATTTTAGAAGTATTTCAGCCCAATTGCGGGCAATGGGAGGTTCAGAAGGGTACCCATTTTTGGGCCACCGGACAAAAGTGAGCGCCACTTTTTTTCCCCTCCGCGATTTGTCCAATTTTTGGAAATACGTTAAGCACATATATGTTCTACAACTTAAGCATGATGACTCAACCCCGTTTTTCTGATTTCAAAAGTTACGTCACTTTTGGTGTCCCCGACCGCCGCACCAGGATGTGGACCAGGAATGATGGCATCGAGATAATGTTGTAGAGCATGATGGTAGCTTTCATTTGAAACAAAGAACGGCCTTATATCTAAATTTTAAAGGAAGATATGATCATTTAAGTGAGCCAAATTTGACTGTCAAAAAGTGACATTACCACGTTTGGCCTTCTGAATCTCGAAGATGACGACCGATATCAAAATTCTGACGACGCAGTTTGAAAGAGCATCATTTGAAGTACCACCTTGTAAAATTTCAGCCAGATAGGACCAACTTGAATTCTACTGCCGCGGAGTGGTCGATTCTCTCGCGATTTCTCTCATATGTGATATGAGGCGAATTGCGAGAGAATCGACCACGCCGCGGCGGTAGGATTCAAGTTTGTTCGATTCCGCTATAATTTTAGTTCTAAGTACTTTGAATGATGCTCTTTAAAACTGCGTCGTCAGAATTTTGATATCTGTCGTCATCTTCGAGATTCAGCAGGCCAAACTTGGTACTATTACTTTTCGACAGTCAAATCGGACACACTTAAATGATCATATCTCCGTTTAAAATGAAGATAGAAGCTCGTTCTTTTTTTCCAAAGATAGCTACCATCATGCACTATAATTTTATATGGAAGCCATCATTCCAGGTCCACATCCTGGTGAGGGGCGGTCGGGTGCACCAAAAGTGATATAAATTTGCAAATCTGAGAAAGATCATGGGTTATCATGCTTAAGTTGTAGTGCATATAAATGTCTAACTTTTCGCCAAAAATTAGCCAAATCGGAGAAGGAACAAAAAAAATGGGCGCACTTTTGTGCGGCGACCTCAAAATGAGTTCCGAACAAGAGTATTACTGTATCTTTAATTGCCTTTGTATGGGCTCAAAATTGTTCAAAAACGTCCAAAACAACATTATAAGTTGATTCCCCCATGTTGTAACACTTTCATTGGTCTCAATTGGTCATCGTATCGAAAAATTGAAAATCGATATTTTGACCCCCCATAACTCGCGGGATGGGTCCAAGTGAACTAAATGGGTTTCAAATAATGTAAATACATCCCTCGAAACAGCTCAAAGAAAAAGGGCTACTGAAAAGAGGAAATTTCACATGAAGAATCCAAGGAAACTCGCAAAACTGTGACTCCGGTAAAAATAGGGATAGAGACTCGGCTTTTGGTTAGAAATGTAGAGCACGATGAGCTAAACATTTCATCTGTTGAAAGTGAGTCTCTATCTTTACGTTGAAGCATGGTACAGAGCCTGGAAGTTAGCCAGAAATAGGCTAGAATCCCCAGAGAGCGCGTGCTTTAACCGTCTGGCGCTCTCGCCGCCTGACCTCCCTCTCCCTCCCCTCTATTTAGCGCTCCCCTGGGCCCGTTTCCCGTCGGTTCTGGCCAACTTCCAGGCTCTGTAGCATGCTTCAACGTAAAGATAGAGACTCACTTTCAACAGATGAAATGTTTAGCTCATCGTGCTCTACATTTCTAACCAAAAGCCGAGTCTCTATCCCTAATTTTACCGGAGTCACAGTTTTGCGTGTTTCCTTATATTCTTCAGGTGAATTTTCCTCTTTTCAGTAGCCCTTTTTCTTTGAGCTGTTTCGAGGGATGTATTTACATTATTTGAAACCCATTTAGTGCATTTGGGCCCATCCCGCATGTTGAAATTGGTAAAAATATAGAATTTCAAATTTTCGGTCATGTGGCCATTTATGACCAATGGAAGAGCTACAACATGGGGGGTAGATACTTAGAATGTTGTTTTGGATGTTTTTGGATGATTTTGAGCCCAAATCAGGCCAATTGAAGATAGGGAAGTACTCTTTTCCAGAACTTATTTTGGGGTCGCCGCACAAAAGTGAGACCTTTTTTTTGTCTATACCCAGATTGCCCTAATTTTTTGGCGTGAAGTTAGTTCCATGTATGAACTTAAACTTAAACATGATAACCCAAAACGTTTTTCCGATTTCCAAAGATACGTAATTTTTGGTCCGCCCTACAGCCCGGCACCATGATGAAGACCAGGAATGATGTCGTCTAGATAAAGTTGTAGAGCATGGTGGTAGCTTTCTTTCTAAAAAAAGAACGACCTTCTATCTTCATTTTAAACGAAGTTATGATCATTTAAGTGGCCCCGATTTGAATGTCGAAAAGTGATAGTACCAAGTTTGGCCTTCTGAATCTCGAAGATGACGACCGATATCAAAATTCTGACGACGCAGTTTGAAAGAGCATCATTTGAAATACTTATACTTGAATTTGTTGCCAGATAGGACACATTTTTTTCCTACCGCCGCGGCGTGGTCGATTCTCTCCCGATTCCTCTCATATGACAGAAATCATGAAAAAAGAAGACAAAAAAATTTTATAAAGAGAAGGGGCCGAACCCGCAACACATGGTTCACTAGTCTGTGTTGTTACCACCTGAACCAATGTGGAAGGTGGATAAATATATTCGGAAATTGGAGTCTACCTTGGGATCGAGATACTTGCGCAACACGCACAAATCTACTTTATAGATTTTCGGACCTTATATTTAGCGAAGTGTAATCGCTGTGAGCAGAGTAGATGAGAATTCTAATGTTTCCAAAATTAATTCCTATCTACAGGGTGCGTAAAAAGTATGGTGACAAACATTACGCATAATTTCTCGCGTACTTTCAACCACTATGAATCCCGGTTGGGCCTCAATTTACAGTCGCGCTCATAAGTGAGTGCGCACTTTTTGAATTCGTTGTAACTTTTTGCCCAGGAAAAGCATAATTCTGATACTAAGGTATGTTCTACCAAATTCATTGGAGATTATTACCATGGTATTTGGGCATGACGCAATTGCCCCGTTATTGCGTAGTGATGACGCAATCAATATGCTCTTTTTCAAAACGGCATTAATCTTACATGGATTTTTTCTTACTCGCCAAACTTTCTGAGGTTAGAGATATGCACGGGGCCTACACAGAAAAAAAATTTGAAGTTGCTGCGCGACCGCACATTTGCAGCAGCCTTGCTGCAAAAACAAGGTCTGAAATTTGGAAATCAGCTCCTTGACTAGCTTAGACTAGCTAGAGACTCGATCAAAACGCGAAAATGATCGCCATCATGAGTAGAGTTGATTTTGAGAATATGAAAACGATATCTCATAAATTGCCCTCAGGGCATGAAAATCACTTTTTTGCATGACCATTTTTTGAACTTTCATAACTTTATGGGAAAGTTAGGTAAACATCTGGTTTTTGAATAGGAATGTTCAAAATGTATTGTAGACCGGATTCCCACTTTTTAGATTGATTGGACATCTTTCCTGCCCGCGGCGTGCGTTTTTCGAAGGTATACTAAGGTCGGTAAACACCCTATTTACCCCTATGGCGAGAGAGTGCAGACGACGAGAGTGCGTAAACAGGGTTGATTCCCGACCCTAGTATGCCTCTGAAAAACGCACGCCGCGGGCAGCAAAGATGTCCAATCAATCTAAAAAGTTGGGAATCCCTCCAATACATTTTGAACATTACCAGATAAAAATCAGATTTTTACTCAACTTTCCCCTAAAGTTATGAAAGTCCAAAAAATGGTCATGCAAAAAAGTGATTTTGTCATGCCCTGAGAGCAAATTTAGTGATTTTGTTTTCATATTCTCACGATGAACTTTACTCACGATGCCGATCATTTTGACGGTTTAAACAGGTCTTTAGCTTGCCTAGAAGCTGAATTATGAATTTGTTTTTGCAGCAAGTCTGCTGCAAAGGTGCGAACCCGCAGCAACTTCAAATTTTTTTTCTGTGTAGGCCCCGTGCATATCACTAACCTCAGAAAGTTTGGCGAGTAGGAAAAAATCCATGCAAGAATAATGCCGTTTTGAAAAAGTGCATTTTGTTTGCGTCATCACTACGCAATAACGGGGCAATTGCGTCATGCCCAAATACCATGGTAATAATCTCCAATGAATTTAGTAGAACATACCTTAGTATCAGAATTATGCTTTTCCTGGGCAAAAAGTTACAACGAATTCAAAAAGTGCGCACTCACTTATGAGCGCGACTGTACCTGAGCATAATTGCTCCAAGATATTAATCTTAGTTTCCCACCAAGGAGCTCTGCCACTTAGAGGAGCGAAATTTTCCATTTGAAATTCATGTGACCTTGGCCCGCTACTCATTTTTCGAATAAATGATAATTCCAAAAATTTGGATAAAGAAGCATTACTTTACTATTTTAACTTTATTATAGAGAGAAACCGTTCCACATTAGAATGCTCGTGCGTAGCTTGCACTCTAGTATAAGGGAACGGAGAACTATCAACTTAACGAACTCGTACTTTGATGATGACACAAAAACTTGAAAAGTGGCATTTTCAGTTTTCATATTCACCATGCTTATTTCCTGAAATAAGCATGTATCGCGTATCACACGATCGAATTATGAATTTTGATAGTATCAAATTGAATGAAAACAAGGGCCTAATGTCTGTATCAAAAATTGCCAAATATAGCTGATGTGGCCACTTGGGCACGTGGGTTCAACCATGGATAAAAACATGGCGTCGGTCAAGCCAATTGAATTTTTTTGCCGCGCTCACCGTAATGTGTCTGCGAATTTACATTTTGCACTTAGACGCGCACTTAGCATCGGTAAGTGCTACACTAAATGCAGGCTCAACAGCCGGTCCCCACAACAACCCGACCGCACGCGAGCTCTTGCGTCGCGGTTGGTGTACGGAAGTCCGGTTGTGTAGGGGTATCTATTCCACTTAATTTCTAATCTGCACAGCTGGCGCGCGTCCCTCGCCTGGAGAACTTTATTTGCCTTGCGGAAAATAATTTAAGCCCCCGTGTTGGGAGAGATTCGAACAATCTGCAGATCCAGGTTCCCATTCCCGAAGTACACTGAATGCACAATTACGCTCCTGAGTGGTTGAGTATGATATACAATATAATGCGGATATCATAACTTTCAATGCAACTTCTGAGTAAAATTTTTTTTTCGAAAAATTTTTAAGTCATTTAAAAATTGTTGCTGCTGTAGATCGTAGCCCCCGAATTCAGTGATTCACATATTTAGACTCGTATATTGTCCTACTTATCAGAAAAAATATGTGAATGCTCAACCTATATCTCTGGAATAATTATGAATTAAAGACTACATCGCATTTAGTACGGTAAAAACGCCACTTTTTATGTGCCATTTCTTTAACATATTAATGCTAAGAAACTTAAGAATATTTCAACGTCATTTATGCGTTGCTTTGTTAAATATCTGAGGAACATAGTGTTACAAATTGAGATATATTGGAACAGTGCATTTCGAGTAGGATGCAATTGATTTTGTCACCATACTTTTTACGCACCCTGCATGCGTTGTCCTGTCCTTAACGGGTACAATCTTACTGTTGTACTAGATATGCTTAAAAAAAACAGATACATATTATTCAAATCGAGTGTGATTTTAGAAATGCTCGTTGTAGAACCCCATGATGTTGTTATCAGTCGTATTTCTCTACTTTGAATTGATTTGCTCTTTAGATCCTCTAATCCCGGCAGCTCATCGTAGTGATTGGCTGTTATTTTCGCAAGATGCATCCCGACTCTGGGGTCTTGTCGATCAATTTCCCCCGGAGAATCGTCAGCTGATACAGTTCATTACTGATTTTCTTCGTGAACTGTTACATCTCAATCCTAGCGCCAGAGGTGAGTGCAGAGGCCACAGTCACAGATAGCGGAGTGTTTCGATGAAGAAACCTTGCGGGTGGGCGGCCCCCGAAGCATCAGCATAGGGCTTAGAAAGACTTCCGGGCGCTGTAAAGTATTAATCTACATGTTCTCTAAACAGAAATTTTTCAAATTTTTACGTGATTTTCAGTGAGTTTCGTAGCTATACCAGACGTACTGTCACTGTTTTCAGGCACCTTCCGACTGTACTTTTTTAAACACGCGCTCCTTTTTCTTGATGCCTGTTGGCGTTTTCATTTTCCTTGTGCATTTTTCCTTATGCCCGCCGGCATTTGGGTGTGCACTGCGGTGTGCGGGGGGCGGACAAAACCTAAATTACTAAAAGCTCAAAAAATCACAGCTCGCTGGGAAGTTGAGATAGGAACTTGGGAGTTGTTGTATTGTCACCAGCATGCCCTGCTCTACATCACTATAGTTAAATCTTCTAACTAGGGGATCTTAAGTTTCACTCCATATCTATGTACATGGTCTAAAATTGTAAATTTGAGAGGAAATTCTTGGTTAGATAAATACCACATAGGGCAACCAATCGGTATTCCAGTGCCCCAGAAACGACTGCAACCAAGTGGCATGATAATTGATTGATTAGGGTATTTGGTGTTTATCTAACCATGAATTTCTATCCATATTCGCAATTTTAGACCATGAACCCCTATACATAGGTGAGGAGTGAAACTCAACATCGCCTAGTTAGAACATTTAAATATGGTGATTTTGAGCAGGGCGTAATGGTGTCAATGCAACAACTCTCAAGTTCTTATCCTAACTTCCCTGTGAGTTGTGATTTGTTGAGCTTTTGGTCATTTAGGTTTTGTCCGCCCCCCCCCCCCGTGCACATTGTGCAGATGTTTGCGGTGCAAACGTTGCGACTTATGTGAAAGCACACTTTTCGCTACGTGCAGATCTAAAACGAAGATTTGACATATTTTGCGCATTGTTGTTTGAGACAGTTTGTATGATAATGAATGTATTTCGAAGGTCTAGATATTGTACCTTCATAAAAAGAATTGCCGTACCCATTTCCGAAGCACTTGAAATCATTTTTAGGAACTCCTACCAATCTGGAAAGGTCCCCTCCCATTGGCGACATTCCATAGTAGCACCAGTTAAGAAATCACTACCCTTTTCCAATCCCCTAAACTACTGGCCCATCTCAATTACATCCTTCTTTTGTCGAGTTTTTGAACGCATTTTGTGCAAATCCATTATCACCCATTGTGAACAATTAGATATTTTCCATGATGAGCAATACGGATTCCGTAAGAAACGATCGAGTGAACTTCAAATGCTTGAAGCCCTCGAACACTGGACAGCATCTATTAGTGATGGGAAACCAGTTGACGTCATCTATTTTGATTTTGCACAAGCCTTTGATAGAGTATCCCACCCCAAGCTAAAACTCAAGCTCACCACCATAGATCTCTCCGATAATACAATCAACTGGATAACAGTATATCTCACTAATAGAACATTCCAAGTGAGAGTAAAAGATGCGCTTTCTACCTCAATGCCTGTAACTAGCGGCGTTCCACAAGGCTCAGTCTTAGGCCCCTTGCTATTTCTTATTTACACCTCAGAAATCCCTGCCCTAGTTCAAAACCACGGAGTTGTTGCGAGAATGTATGCAGATGACATAAAAATATATCGGTCCTTTAGGAAGGGAAATTCACCCGCCGCTCTACAAGCTGCGCTTGACACTATCGTAAACTGGTCTGAAGAGTGGCAACTCCCTCTTGCTGCGCATAAGTGTAACTCATTGCACCTAGGTAGAGCAAATACAAAGCGAACATATGCTATTGGAACCACAACTTTGGAACAAAAAGAAATAGTGAAAGACCTCGGCTTTGTCATACAGAAAAACCTATCATTCTCCGAACATTGTTCTACCGTATCCAATAAAGGCAAAACTGCCTGTCACACTCTCCTCAGAGCCTTACGAACCAAAAATATAGAAGTACTTCTCAAAACGTACTCAATGTATATTAGACCGATTTTAGGAAGCGCTTCCTCCGTCTTCAACCCGTATCAAAATAAGGATAAAAAAGAACTTGAAAAAGTACAGAACTACTTCACAAGACGTTTATTTATGCGCTGTTTTAATCATACTTGGGAAAACATGCCTACTGCTCCCGCTCGCAACAAGAAACTAGGCATTGAGTCCCTAGAGAAGCGTAGAATAGCGATTGATAAGAGAGTAGCCAGAAATCTCATCCGAGGTAAATATAGTATTTCCAACCGAAAACCACATTATTTCAAAATCTACTACACTCGAAACGGCATGAACTTCAATAATCCTGGATCGAACCACGACTACAGACACAATTTCTTTCCAAGAGCGGCAAGGCTTTTAGTAAATGCCGAGAATCAAACCAGTTCGTCTGAGTAGATCCCCCTGATCCTATTGTCCCAATATCCACTCATCATTTTAACCGTCATTAATTGCCTATTCTATTTCAATTTTGTGAACGTTATTTCGAACGAAATAGCATAAATATACATATTTGCCTCGGATGAGTTTTTGTTGCTACTCTCATATCAATCGCTATTATACGCTTCTCTAGGGACTCAATGCCTAGTTTCTTGTTGCGATCGAGTAAAGAAGTTAAGTAAAAAAACGCAATAACTCAAAATAACTCAATTAAGGGTACGGTGTAAAATCGCATCTTTCATGATTTATTTTCGGAAAACACTTAATTCTAATTATTCTTATTATTATTTTTTCTTCAAGCGGTACGATTTTTATTGCAGAACCTGAATCTACATGGTGAAATTCAGGTACCCACATAGTTCGTTGGTCATAACACTGCCCCCCCCCCCCCCCAATACCGATCCGGCACTTTCCTACCTCCGTACTAGACACGGGTTTTACTTACTTAGTAATCGGCTTAGACTGCTTAGGCTTAGGCTTTGCCTGATTAAGGCTATGTAGTCAGCAAGTGGGCGTGGGCAGGGGGGGCGGAGAATAGTACGGAAGTAGGAAAGTCCCACCGATCCTCAGTAGGGAGAACCCGGACATTTCTTTCTGAAGTAACTCATTTGCAACATATGCAAATGTACCACTTTTCAATAGCTCTTGGAAAGCTCCAATAATGACTAACGCGTCGAAAACGTCCAAGTTGACCGCTTTTCAGGAAACCGGCAAAAATACCGTAATCGAGCACAGTGATAAAATCGAGGTTAGAACTGGTCTCACCCCACTATGATTCATATGTTGCAAATGAGGTACGTCAGAAAGTGTTTTTAGCAAAAAAAATGGCCGGGTTCTCAATACTGAGGATCGGTATTGAGGGGACAGTGTTACGACCAACGAACTATGTGGGTACCTCAATTTCACCATGGAGATTTGAAAAACAGTTTCGAGATAATTAGAATCAAAAGTGTTTTTTCGAAAATAAATCATAAAAGATGCGATTTTACATCGTATCCTTAATTGAGTTATGTGTAGATAATTCAATTATGCACCGATTGCAAAAAAATTTGCTCACTGTTCGTAAAAAATTGACCGAGATACAGCCAATTGAAATGATAGGTCATTACAAGCCGTCAACATACAAATCTCACAAAACGAAGCGAATATACGTTCTCTTCGCCCTCATTATACCCTACCCTTCCTCCCTTCCTGTACCAGCTGAATCTGGGATAACTTTTTTTCTGTCGCATTGGTTCCTGTAATCTTACAGGAGATCCGTGATAAATGAACTTTGAAAATTCCATGAAATTTTCTGATTTTTCGGTATTTTTTCTCAAATTTTGGGAGCAGAAATTTGTTTTTTACTTTCAGGAAAAAAAGCTTGATTTTCCCGTTTTTCTAATATTAGACAAAAAAAATTAAAGAAAAATTGTTTCTAGTAAAAATGACATTTTAAAAATTGTTTTACTCCCACAAAACTATTTCATTGCACGGGAAACGGCAATTTTTCAACATGAAAGCCAAAAATCATGGGATTTTTTTATCGTTTCGCAGCGGTTTAGTCTTTTTGTTGTGTTAACAAATTTTCAAGCCAAAAAATTTTTGAGTCAGTTTTTATGAATTTTTTGATCGAAACATTTTTCTTTTTTTTCAAATAAATCCCAGTCCTTTACTTTTACCGTGTCAGATCAATTGCGCGTATGGGCAGACGTAATTGTGAGGGAGACAAGCACGAATGCGCCGTCTCTCCCCAGAGAAGAAGCATTGAGAAGCATTGTGGAGTACTCGAGGGATACTGCACTATTCCATCTCCCGCGAATCATGCCATAGGTGGACACCAGTCAAGCCAACTTCAAGATCTCACCTGTTTGGACCTTCGCCTCAGTTGGGAAATGCTTTTGTTCACAACCCCCTCCCCGATTTTTAACCCTCGACCACACCGGTATTCAGTTCTCAGCTTCTACCCCGGCCCACCTATGATCCTTCCTTCCTTCATAGCTGCCTTATAGATTTTTAGAAAATGAATATGTAGGAAATCGAGATACTTTTTCCACTACATCACATCCATTTTTTTCGATTCTGTATAGTTTGATAGACGGAGGAATATTTTGTACTCATATATCGATTTTTGAAACTATTTAGAACTCTGAAGAAAGGAATATTTAGAATGAAAGCGTAAACTACCGAAAACCTTTGTTAATAAAATAAGTTGCAGTTCGTCAACTTCTTATTCATTTATGTATTTCACAAAATCGCTTTGAAACAAAATATTTTAAGAGACATTTACAATATATAACACGGGTATCACCAGCCAGTGGAGGTATGTGGGAACAATTTCCAACTTTTATTTTTGTTTGCCTTCATATTATAGTGGTAGCATACACTAGAGCCAACTTCTCGAAAAATCTAGGCCACAGGTCCCAGAGCCGGCTTTTAGGAATTTTCCGGTTTTGCTCCCGGCTATACTGTATATCAGCTCCCAGACGAGCTAGAGGCATGGCAAGGTGCTCAAAATGATCGGAAAAATATAATAAGAAACTTTCATGTTATGAACTAAGCGGTATAACCAACGCTCGCCAAGTTATGATCGATAAAGCAGATTTTGATCGAGATAAAAAATCGTAGCTTTTTCGAGAGTATGCGTTTCAAGCAATTTTATTGCAAAATATAGTAGCTCGAGTTCATACACGAATAGAAAAAATACACAAATCGATTTCTGTAATAGGCCTTTTTGGTAATATGCATTTGAATGCTCCAAAGTGACGTTGGACATAAAAAGATGTTCGTTACCCTGCTTTGTTTTGCCCATTATTTAATACCTATTACTATATTTCAACATTTATGTATTAGGAGACTTCGATAACGTCGAAAAAATAAGAGATTTCACAACTTCTGAAAATTCGATTTTGAGACCTCAGTTTTCATCAAATTTACGGCTATCCAAGTCAGAAATTTAACAACAGCTACCATCAACGCTGGGTGGAAACTACTCTAGGCTTCGACGTGAATTGATTTCTATGCAAAGAACTTCTATATACGCTCTAAAAGTTATTATATTTTGCTTTGAAAATGCTCGTTCGAAAGGGAATTTTCAGAACAATTTATTTTTTGATGGTCAGAATATGATATTTAGTACTGTTCAAGTATATTTCTCAATTGTTGGTAGCAATGTATGGTTAAATCAACATTAGAACTTACTAGCTTTGAGATACGTAAATTTGGTAAAAAATGGGGTCTCAAAATCGAATTTTCAGAAGTTGTGAAATCTCTTATTTTTCGACGTTATCGAAGTCACCTATTACAGATATGTTGAAATATAGTAATAGGCATCAAATAATGGGCAAAACAAAGCAGGGTAACGCACATCTTTTTATGGCCAACGTCACTTTGGAGCATTCAAATGCATATTGCCAAAAAGGCCTATCACAGAAATCGAATTTTGCATTTTTTATATTCGTGTATGAACTCGGCCTACTATATTTTGCAATAAAATTGCTTGAAACGCATACTCTCGAAAAAGCTACGATTTTTTATCTCGATCAAAATCTGCTTTATCGATCATAACTTGTCGAGCGCTGGTTATACCGCTTAGTTCATAACATAAAAGTTTCTTATTATATTTTTCCGATCATTTTGAGCACCTTGCCATGCCTCTAGCTCGTCTGGGAGCTGATATACAGTATAGCCGGGAGCAAAACCGGAAAATTCCTAAAAGCCGGCTCTGGGACCTGTGGCCTAGATTTTTCGAAAAGTTGGCTCTAGTGTATGCTACCACTATAATATGAAGGCAAACAAAAAATAAAAGTTGGAAATTGTTCCCGAGGGGTCGTTTTTTCCTCCACTGACTCATGATACACGTGATAAATACTGTGAGAACAGAATGCGTAGTCTGTGGTGTGGTGTGCGAGAGTTATCACATTTTGTTGTATTACTCGCAGAACGCGGGAGAAAAAAAGTTCCGCGACTAATACAACAAAATGTGATAGATCTCGCCCACCACCCCACGGACTACGCATTCTGTTCTCACAGTACTTGATGGAAACACTATAATTTCACGACACGCTTTATCCAAACAAAATACTCGCGAACATGGATGAATAATGGTAGTGATCTATATTCACTTTACCTACTGAATGGGAACTCTCTAAAGAATTTTAGTGTTCATTCCAATTTAAATAATACATTCAATTATACCATATGTATATTATTGTGTTTGTGATTTTATTTCGGGAACTTTTTTCATAGTGCCATTTAATATTATGCTCTCGCATCTGTCTAGATAATTGTTTCACGGTGTTAAGTATCTCTGTTTTTCCCCCTTTTCTTTGTTGTATTTCTATATGAATAATGTAGGAGCAGCAAATAAATATATTTGTCTAAAAAATGATGGAACAATAAACTTTGCGTTTTGATCGCCTATGGTATCTGGATGTGTTTAACCTACATCACTGTAAAATTCATAGTTTCCGATGTACGGTACTGTAGCGTCGGAAAATCATTGGGCATTTAAAGTAGCATCGGAAAACCAACGGAGAACTACGTTCTGTGGGAAGCACGCAACTACGCTTTATGGGCTTAAAAACGGATTTATGACTTGGATACTTTTTTGATGCGGCGAATAATATCTGACCCAGCGCTAATTATGACCTACCGTAATCTCAAATTATTTTTCCCACCTTTCCCAGGCTTTTCGAAGATCAGCAAAACGTTTAGTCAACGACGGGCATAGAACCCCAAACTTGTTTTTTGTTTTTTTTTTCCAAACGTGTTTTTTTAAATTTTTTTAAATAATCACAATTTACCAAAAAGCAATTTAATTGTTGCGTTTTCGAAAGTCAAGAAATCGAAACTTGTAAAATTAGTTGACCCACAGGACTTGCGGTGTACGGTAATCGATCGGTTCGCGGTTTTGGGGAAATGGTTGGGCCGGCCAGACAAGTGTAAGTGCACTCTCGAATTGCGGAAACAGTGAACGGTTTTTGCGCAAAAGATGTCACCTGGACAAACGGACAGAATAACGCACGTTTTTGGTCTTCCCGAAAAAATAGCCGAGGGGAAAGTGGACATGTGTGTAATGGTGTATTTAGTGTCGCCGCTCTAGACGAAAATAAGAGTGAGAATGACTGGTAGAGAGGTCTGTTGAGACGACTGGGGGAGACGATTTCTCGTCTCTTATGGACCGGAAAACCGTCTGGGTGAGATGGAAAAGTAGTATAGGGGAGACGATGGGGTGGACAAGAGGAGAGAGGGAGACGAGTGATTCGTCTAGAGGAGACCCCCCATTCATTCCTCGTCACTCGAGTCATTCCTACCGCTTCGTTCCCTCCGATGCAAGGGGGAATGGCGTGGGGGGAGAGGGGGCATCCTCTCCCCGATCTTTGATCACTCATTCCACACGGACCGACCGCTCCGCGCGAGTTGAACGCGCATAAATTTGTGCATGCCACGCAGTTTGCGATGAAAAAACTTTGAAATTTCTTCCCTTTACTGTTTTCATCGTAATTTTTCACCCATATTGTTCACTGCTGTTGATATATCCGTGCTATCAGATGATCCCGGACGAGTCCCTTTTCCTCCTCATCTCCATTCTCTACCTCCATTTACGCCGAAGGAGACCAAGGAGAATTCGCCGATGGAGGACTCGCCCTTTTCTCCAAGCAGTTCAAGTTCGTTCATTGTTTCACCGTTGTTTCGTATCCCTCCCCCCTTCATAGAGGTCGAATGATGCAATCGTCCGACTGGAATCAATCCGTCTCTCCGACGATGAATTTAGAGTACGTGATTCATTATTTGATCCTAATCCTACAGTGCTTCCCATCAAGGGCACCGATGCAGTGGGGTAGTGGGTGGTAGAAAAAAACTTCACTGATAGACATCCATTGGGCTTCGGAGGAGGGGAGTCTGAGCATGTACTTGAACTTCTCCTTCACTGCGCGGAGAAGAGTGCCAAAGTCTCTTTGCAGCGTGGCTAGACCCAGTCCCCACTTGTCGGCGATGGAAGTCATTGACGATTCTGTAGACAATGGCATTAATATCCCTTCTCCTCCTACACGCACCACTCGTAAGGATCTCCAGTGAAGCAACCACGCGAATGTCGATACGGTGGTTGTTTCCTCGGTTCTCTCCTACGAAGAATGGAGCAACTTCGCCCAAAATATCCTCGAACTCATTGCGAGTGAAGCGAGTCTGCCTCTGGAAACAGGGAGAGGGGATTCCTGTTGCAAATAATGAATCACGTACTCTAAATTCATCGTCGGAGAGACGGATTGATTCCAGTCGGACGATTGCATCATTCGACCTCTATGAAGGGGGGAGGGATACGAAACAACGGTGAAACAATGAACGAACTTGAACTGCTTGGAGAAAAGGGCGAGTCCTCCATCGGCGAATTCTCCTTGGTCTCCTTCGGCGTAAAAGGAGGTAGAGAATGGAGATGAGGAGGAAAAGGGACTCGTCCGGGATCATCTGATAGCACGGATATATCAACAGCAGTGAACAATATGGGTGAAAAAATTACGATGAAAACAGTAAAGGGTAGAAATTTCAAAGTTTTTTCATCGCAAACTGCGTGGCATGCACAAATTTATGCGCGTTCAACTCGCGCGGAGTGGTCGGTCCGTGTGGAATGAGTGATCAATGATCGGGGAGAGGATGCCCCCTCTCCCCCCACTCCATTCCCCTTGCATCGGAGGGAACGAAGCGGTCGGAATGACTCGAGTGACGAGGAATGAATGGGGTCTCCTCTAGACGAATCACTCGTCTCCTATAGTCGTCTCCCTCTCTCCTCTAGTCCACCCCATCGTCTCCCCTATACTACTTTTCCATCTCACCCAGACGGTTTTCCGGTCTATATGAGACGAGAAATCGTCTCCCCCAGTCGTCTCAACAGACCTCTCTACCAGTCATTCTCACTCTCATTTTCGTCTAGAGCGGCGACACTAAATACACCATAATGAGCAGGCACCCCGCTTCCGCACCCAGCGCCCCCCCCCCCCCCCCACTCCCACACTCCACAGCATATATTCATTTACGGAATTCGTTTAGATGGATTTTCTGTCTGGGCTTAGAGCAAAGACAATGCACCTGGCTGACTACGTCAAGGAATTAAAGACGGAAGGAGATGGACAGGAGGAGAAGGCACCTACATTTGGAGGTTTATTTCCGTATTCTTTGCTTAATACCTATTTTCTGCTACTGATCAACATGAGGCCGTATGTATAAGAATCCGAAATCCGAGCCTAAGCAGTCTAAGCAAAACTCTAAGCAACATTATCCTAAGCTTAAGTGGTCTAAGTCAGGTTCACAGTAACTTTATAATGAGAAGGAGACATAGGGAGCGGGGCTTGGTACGCTTCTAGGAAAGTGCCGAATCGAGCAAGGGTCGGCACGGTGACCCCCCCCCCCCCCCCTTAAACGTCCGGTGTCGACTTGACGATTTTAAAATAATTCATCGTTCCGCTACAGTAAATTAGTTACAACATTCCGCGCACGAAATTTAAAAAAATATATGAAAGTTGCCTGAATTACCGTGATATTCAAAATAAAAACTTGGCAAAAGTCCAAAAATGGTATCTTACACGGAATACCCTGAAATTTGGATCCAAAAAAGTAGCGTTCGAATTTTCGCGCCTTGCAATTCACTGCACGTTTTTATACATTCATATGCGCACCGGACCGCTTGTCACACCGTGGTCGGCACAGGCCAAAAAATATAAATTCTCTCTAACACTGTAATTTGGGGTTGTCAAGGGTACTGAAAAAGGTGGGCATACTCATTTTGTACAAAGAGCCTTCGTTGGCTCCAGAAGGCGTAACGTCGAAACCACGTTTTTTACAAATATCTGGGCTCTCGACGATGCTAGTTTTACGCGAACAAAGTTCCCAGTGTAGAATTTGATGGTGACCATGCACGAGGGTTTAAAATAAATTATTCGAGACATAACATGTTACCCACACACGGGCTACAAATTAGGCAATTTGCGATCTTCATTTCGTCACAAATCCGCTAGGTATTGCATTGAAGTTTATGAATTTCCGCATGAGACCCAATGCCCGGTGAAATAACGGCAATGTGATATTTACACAACAGCATGAGTAGGTATATATCTATTGCAAACTGGGGAGCCGTATGGGGATAACCGGTGAATGGTCTGACAATACAGTAATTTACTCGTAGGCGGGCGAAATCATTCATATTTATTTTGGGGGTACGACTTTTTATACATGGTTAAACCCACGTGCCATGCCTATCTATTGCATTTTTCATGAATCTCATGTATGCCTCCAGGCATCATGTATGCCTCCAGGCTTACTTTGGTACAGCGAAAAGTTGACTTTTTAAAAATAATTTTAACATTTCATGAAAAATGAAATAGATAGGCGTTCTCACCATCAATTCCTCCCCGTAAAATGTGGTAAAAGGAAAAATAGTGGGTGAGCTTCATGGTTTGTGTGCATGGTGAATAGCCTATTTTCCAGCTACGTTGATGTCGTATGCGAGAGAAGGGGCGAATCAAATGAAGAAAGCAATGGACAACGTGAGTTTAAATATTTTTTATTTGGTCAATATTGCCTGATCGGTGTGATGTGTGGGGGAGATAATTTTTTTAACGAAATTTTCGGAATCCATGCGTGGTAGGTAATGTGAGATTAGAATGCGAAGTCCGTGGTGTCGTGCATCGCGTGTGGCGGAGTGAAGCATTCTTTCTACATTCATTCGCAAAAATACAAATGGAGCGTTTTATTCAGGCCGTTGTTTTCGATTCAATTGTCGCCCCATTTTCGCGCTTTCGTTTTTATTTTATTTATTGAATAAATACAGTAATAAATAAATAAATAAATAAAAGCGAAAGGCGAAAATTGAATCGAAAACAACGTCCTGAATAAAACGGTCCACTTGTATTGTCACCGCGGAAGAGGAAGCTGGTCTCATTAGCATCCTCAACCACAGGACCTCCAGTGCCCGTGTTCCCTTCCCGTGTATGATTCCCGAGGGATAGAAGATACCCTTTATCGACTTGGGCGGAAGGGGCGACTAAGGTAAGGACTAGAAGGAAGACTGAGGGGGAAAGGGCGTCGCTGCTGCGCCGCCAGACTGGGCGGAGCTTAGATGGGAGTGGGGAGAGGGCCACGCCAGCGGGCAGAGTGGATAGACGGCGAGGAGTGTGTGAGGATAGAACATGGGGAATGATTGCGACTGAGGCGCCGTCTAGGGGCTATGGTGATACAGTGGTTCGGGCCCATGACAGTATTTTGCGGATGAATGTAGAAAGATCGCTTCACTCCGCCACACGCGATACACGACACCACAGACTTGGCATTCTAATCTTACAGTACCTTAGAGAATTATTTTTTTTAGAAGTTGAAATCCCCCGCTTAGCCCAGTGAGCGGTGATTCAAAAAATCATATGCCTTCGATCTTAATCTAATGTCCCCAGTGGATAATCTGCCCTTGGGTGGGGCAAAATTTTAAATTGTTGTTCAAATCTTCTAAAATAGTGACTCAAAGTAGGCTAAGAAGCAGTCATCCTGATAACCATAAGAGAGAGTTTTCGTGTCAGTGAACATATGCTTGGCATTAGCGAAAAATCAAATTCGCCCTAAATGTGCATTCATATAGTACTCATTGAGAGTATCTCAGCCATGGCTTGTTTAGTGTCCTAGGTCAAGCGCAGAGCAATGAGACGCACTTTAGTAGAAAAAATTCAATGTTCGAAATGTGTTCATTCGATATGGATCCGAACAAGTGATGTCTCTAAAAATGTACAATATTCGGGTGATTGCACCTACCAAGTGCCATAGGAATTGGTTCAATATTCTTCTAGAAAACATAAAAATTTAAATATTTTGAATTTTAGTATTTTTAGATGGGTGGGTAGGAACACTTTATTTCAGCCACGTGTAGATCTCAATGATGACTATTCACATTTAAATAACGAATAAAATTAAAAATACACTTTTTGAGAATACCTCGTAAACACGGCATTTTGCGTACACACAAAACCAAGACTCTGCCCACTACACCACCGCCAAGTTGCGGCATGGTGCGCGCACCTGGCCGCCACACACAAGACCGGAGCCGGAAAAAATTCATCGCAGAAACCCTGATATCGATTGAAAATATCGATGGTTTTTTGTCCTATGCCGAAATCCCTTGTGCAACGATAATGAATACGGTAACATTCAAATTTTTAATTATTCCAACGGTGGTGTGCACAAACGTCGACGTGTGCGTTTGGGGGTCTGTAAGTCGTTTCGTCAACCTGCAATTCGGACCGCGAAATGCCGTGTAAAACCAAAATAAGTCAGTTCTTGATAAAATTTCAGGCTACCGTATCTTGCCACGAGAATACCTCGCAAATTCGTGAACGTTGAATTTTTGAAACGCTTGGGATTTGGATATTTCAACGTAGTATCTAACTGGCGCATAACAAAGAATAGCAAAGCCAGTACAAATTCATTAAGTTGCACGCAGAGATGAAAAAGCATGGTCATCCTATCGTTGGAAACCGTGGCCTAGTGGTCTAAGGCGCTGTAATTTACATACCTATGGTAGGGCGGGTTCGAGTCCCGGCCTCTGCAGTAACCTTTCGCAAAGCTCGTACAATTTTTGCCTACTGTTGGGTACTTCCCCCGAAGCTTGGCAAAGGTCGAACCCCATACCTTAGGATCCTCCATAGGATTAATTCTATGGTAGGTTTGACCATGGGTTTTTCATCTGTGGTTGCACGGACTAGATGAGCGTCACATCAAGACCCGCAGAGAACGGTACCGTAAACTGTTGTTGCATTGTGCTAGGTACGAGCACTTTAGTATGTTATTTAGCGATGCAAATATCTTTACCATCGAAGGCTAGCTGAATATCCAAAACGGTGCAATCATGGCCTCTGATCCTGATGAATCCGAACGTAGTTGTGGAGTGAATTATGTATACCAGCCATCACCTCTACATCAGGGTTTGCGCTGCAATTTGCGCAACACTCATTTTTCCTCTAATTTTTTGTCCCTCCGGGCGTCAAGATCAGTAATAAGTGTTACGTGAAGTACATCCTCGAAGACGCGCTTTCACCCTGCGCACATTCCCACTTCGGATAGGAGCACTGGACCTTTCAGCAATATCCTGCTTCATTCAAAAGACAAATTCGTTGATGGACCCATGCACCCGACCAAATCACTTTTATTGATTGGCTGCCGTTCTCAAAGCATGAGACGAAATCGATGAAAATTTCGTCCGGGAATTGACAGTTGGATACGAGAAGATACCCAATGCCTTTGTCAGGGCCAAATGAGGCCCCATCAAAATTAGCTAGTATGTTACTGTTGCCCATTTTGATGACAAACTTTGCCATGAACTATATTGCTCAAGTGCCATTCCAAAGGTGGGAATCATTTGAAGACAGCAGTCTACGTAATTATTGCGCACCATGTAGTTCTCTTCCGACCTAGTGCCATTTTACCATACGGACCCTCTCCATGAGCTTTTTTTCAAAAACAATAGTGAGGGGGTAGTTTCGATCGAGCATTTTCGAGGCAAAAAATAACAACTTATAGAACGTGTGTAGAAGTTCTCTATACAGAAATGTATTCATGATGAGGCCTACTGTAGATCCCACGCAACGTTGATGGTAGCTGATGCTAAATTTCTGACTTCGCGACACGTACATTTGATAAAAAGTGAGGTGTCAAAAGCGAATTTTCAAAAGTTAAGGAAACTTATATATTTTTCGACGGAGTCTCCTAATCGAGAAATGTTGAAATAATGTAATAACTAATCAATATTGAGATAAACAAAGCAGGGGAACGAACATAATTTTATGACCAACATCACTTTGGAGCATAGGTTGGCGAGGATTGAAGCTGGAAATCGAAAACCGGGGGTGTTTATGGTCAAAAGGGGGGGGGGTGATCGTAAATGATCGTTTTTTGTGACAAAATTTTCCAAAAACCGGGGGTGTCCAATCCGAAAACCGGGGGTGTTTCACAGCTGGCTTCAATGGTGCCCACATATGCTTTGGAGCATTCAATTGCATATTGCCAAAACCGCCCAGAAATCGATTTTTGTATTTTTTATATTCACATATAAACTCGAACTCCCATATTCTGCAATAAAATTGCTTGAAACGCATATTCTCGAAAATTATACGATTTTTTTCTCATTCAAGATCTGGATTATCAAGCAAAACTTTGAGAGATTTGGTTGTACAGCTTACATGTTAGCTCAGAACAGGAAAGTTTCATATTATATTTTCCCGATCATTTTGAAGCCATCTTTGTAGCTTGTCTGCAAACTGAAATACAGTTTTTCTGGATGCAATACCGGAAATTTCCTAAATGACGACTCTTGGGCCAATAACCTAGATTTTTCGAAATCCCATGCCTAGAGTATGCTACCACTATAATATGATCCAGAACAGGAAAAACTTTTTCAAAATTGTCTCCGCACACATCCACTAATTCGTGAAACGAAACGACACGATATAATGGTTCAGGGAATGCTTGGCGAGATGGAACGCCATAGGCAGGAACACGAGAATCGCGTGGAGAGTGAAAAAGTTGGAGGAGGAAAATTACCGTGGGAGGATCTGCCTAACGAGAGTCTAGCTATGAAGCAGATTCTTTCCCTTTCTCTGGTACTTGATTACTTTTTTATAGATCCTTCGCGTGGAAATTTAGCAATTGCAGGGCCGATGGATGGTCAAAATATGGATTATTTCCTATTTTTGTTTTGTACTTGGGTTTTAATGCTGATTGACGTCAAAAATATTTAATGCAATGATCTTGAAAAAGTTTCAGATGCTGCCTATTTTTGGAGTCTAGAAAGTATATCGCGGAATGCATTTCTAAAATGGAATAGGACATTTAATTTTACGCATATTTTAAGCTTTTAAACCAAATTTTTATATTAGAGCTCGACACATTCTACAGTTACAGTCGGCAAAACTTGTCTCTAATATTCAGAGTACTCAAGATTTCAAAATATTTGAGGTGCACCTTTCCTATATGATTTTCATCATCGACGCGAAAAATATGACGCGAAATATACTTTGAAATTTCAGATCTAAAAAAATAAATGCCTGTATTTTTTTTCCTAAAGTAAGGGATCAAAGTTAAGAGCAGCGCACGTGCCTGATTTTTGATCAACCAAATCGGATTTTTCAAACTGATTTTTGATCAACCAAATCGGATTTTTCAAACTGATTTTTGATCAACCAAATCGGATTTTTCAAACTAATTTTTGATCAACCAAATCGGATTTTTCAAACTGATTTTTGATCAACCAAATCGGATTTTTCAAACTGATTTTTGATCAACCAAATCGGATTTTTCAAACTGATTTTTGATTTCGGTACGCGTGATCCTCCTAGTACGATGACCGTGTAAATATGGTAATTCTATAGCTTCATTTTATTAAGGGGTAAAACATACGCAATATTTCTCAGAATTGGAGTGCAGAAACCAAAAAAACGGATCTGCTAAAAGTGATGAAAAATATCACCTTGCGAGCTTTAACTGACGTCATCGTTGATGGATTCTGACTTCTTTTCAGCTTCAGACACAACTTGTCATGCTCTTTCGAATGAGCTATCACTCAATACCAAAATCTGAAGTTTGAAAAATCCTATTGGAAAAAGTCAGAGATGAAAAAGCATGGTCATCCTATCGTTAGAAACCATGGCTTAGTGGTCTAAGGCGCTGTAATTTATATACCTATGGTAGGGAGAGTTCGAGTCCCGGCCTCTGCAGTGACTTTTGCCAAGCTCGTACAATTTTTGCCTACTGTTGGGTACTTCCCCCGAAGCTTGGCAAAGGTGACTGTAGAGGTTGGGATTCGAACCCCTACCTTAGGATCCACCATAGGATTAATCCTATGGTAGGTTTGACCATGGGTTTTTCATCTGTGAAAAAATTCGATATTTCGGGTCACGCTTTTGGGTTATAAGTTCTTTGGTCCAGGGGGTCATGTTCCCAAAGATTGAGCTCCGGGCGATCATTTTGATAGAGTTGTGCCACCTGTACCCCCATTCACTGCAGTCCTACGGAGAACAGGCTTTACTTATTTTTGGAATCTGTTGACTCAGTTTCATTGCCAAAAATAGGTTTTTTCGACTGTGACTTTTTGAAGTTCCATTTTTCTAGCTCCAATATAGAAATTAGATTTGTAAGTTGCAATATGTATCAAAAAATAGATATTCATTCTCATTCTGAACTATCGCCTTTTGCTGCTTTACCATAACCCGATAGCTTTTTCGATCTGGAGGAGATGGGGAGCTGTGCGTTTGGGTGTGGGTGTGCATCGGCAGTGTATGGTCAGCACACATGAAATCAAAGAATTTTCTTGAAACACAAATGCAGGAGGTGCGAAAAGGTGTTGTCCCTTTGTCTGTCTGTCCGCTACCGTACTGATTTTCTAGAAAAAGCGTCATATGAGAGGACAGCACATATCTGCTGCTACCCAAAGATGATGTTGAGCTTGCCTGGTCGAGATACGCTTTTCATAATAAAGACGAATCGATAAATTACCGTACACCCCAAAGTCAACTGGGGCAACCAATATTCCGTGTGTCAAATTCATGATTTTTTGGGAAACGCAGTATTTGAAATGTTTCAATGCAGCATGGCTGTCCTTTAATTTAATTATTTTTAATATACTGTTGTAATTTTACCATGGCCGAGTGGCTAACGCGATTGACCGATAAACGTGATGTTGGGGGTTCGATGCCCGCCGGCGTCAAAAGTTTTTGCCACTCTTCGAAAAGCTTTAGCATGTTGAACAAAATACCGCATGCTTGTGGTATGCTACAGTAATCCAAAACCTACCGTATACCTTGGCGTTGAGTCAGACGGTTGGTCAGATTCATGATTTTTCGGGGATTTTTTGTAATCATTCGGGATATTGTTTCCTAAATTTATTAAAAAGTCATTCTATTGGTTTAGACGTAGTTGCCCGCTAGTTGCTGCTTTACCATAACCCGATAGCTTTTTCGACGTGGAACAGGTGGGGAGCTGTGATTTTGGGTATGCGTGCGCTTTGGTTTTGCATGATCAGCAGACTTGAAACCTAAGAATTTTCTTGAAACACAAATATAGGAGGTGCAAAAAACAGGTGTCACGATGTTTGTGTGTGCACTACCGTACCCATTTCTGATTAATAACGCGATTAGAACCGAGAACTCATATATTCTGCTATCGAAAAGTACTATTAAGCTTGCCTGGCCGAGACACACTTTTGCTCAAATACCCGAACCAATCGATTAGCGTACACCCTAAAAGTCTACCGTAGAGTATACCGTAGAGTTGGGTCACATTTATGATTTCGTCATACAATTGATTGAAAACGTCAATATCGTATGCCCATGATATTAAAAAGCTACCGTACCCATTTTGCCATCGCAAAAAGACGTAGTTCCCAGCTATTTACATACTTACCTAAAACCGTAAGCATTTTGGACCCAGAGCAGGTAGGAGGCTGTAACTTTGCAAACGGGAGCACAAACGTGATGTATATCGAGTAACAAGCAAAAAAATCTGAACTTATTTGAAGAAAATTGAGCAAATCGCGAAAAAGTGCTGTCACTTTGTCTGTTCGGAAAGTGGCCATTTTCTGTACTCTCTACCGTATCCAAGCCATTTTTGAAAAAATATTATAAATTCGCATTGTGTTTTTCACGTTGTTCACTATCTTTCCCTCGTGGAGACCGACCGTTCACACATTTAAAGAATATATTTGACTAAAAAATCAGTTTTTTCCCACCTCAATACATCCTTTTGACCATTCGGCTTAGAGACCACCGAACCGGAAAATTAAAAAGGCTTTCCGGAAAAAGGTCATATGTTGGTTAGGAAATTGCTGCGTGCGGGAATTTAAATCTGCGTTGTCTTTTATTGTATTGGCTCGTATTTACTTATAAAGAAGTGCCGGCTCTAAAATCGTATAAAATCCCAGAGGCCTTGCTCTAAAATATCTTCCATAAAAAATATAAAGAAATCGTAAAGGGCAAACATGTTTTATTTTAGGCTTGAATTGTTACAATTTTTGATATAATCATTTTGCGACCGATTTACGCGATGCCGCCCTCTATTTTTAAGTACATGTTGTGCAATGTTCGATGAAGAAGCTATGTGCAAAAAAATAGAAAAATCGAAAAGGGCTAACCCTATCAAAACTAATTTCTACCATTCTGGAAAATCAGGAGATATATTCTCTAAATTTGAAGTTTTCGATTGTTTTCACTTTTTTAATCGTTAAAATGAGCCGCGGCTAGCCAAATCACGTATCTTAGGAATGATTTAGCTACGAATCACGAAAGCTAGCGGTTCTTGGGACATATTTCAATCAGATACCGTATACCTTCAATCGAAAATGCCCAATCCTCAGAGCCTTACGAACCAAAAATATAGAAGTACTCGTCAAAACGTACTCAATGTACATTAGACCGATTTTAGAAAGCGCTTCCTCCCTCTTCAACCCGTATCAAAATAAGGATAAAAAAGAACTCGAAAAAGTACAGAACTACTTCACAAGACGCTTATTTATGCGCTGTTTTAATCATACTTGGGAAAACATGCCCACTGCTCCAGATCGCAACAAGAAATTAGGCATTGAGTCCCTAGAGAAGCGTAGAATAGCGATTGATATTAGAGTAGCCACAAATCTCATTCGAGGCAAATATAGTATTTCCAACCGAAAACCACATTATTTCAAAATTTACTACACTAGAAACGGTATGAACTTCAATAATCCTGGATCGAACCACAACTACAGACACAATAGCTTCTTTCCAAGAGCGGCAAGGCTTTTAGTAAATTCCGAGAATCAAACTAGTTCCCCTGAGTAGATCCACCTTGCCCTATTGTCCCATTATCCACTCGTCATTTTAACCGTCATTAATTGTCTATTCTATTTCAATTTTTGTTAACGTTATTTCGAACGAAATAGCATAAATATAAGAACGGATAATAATAACTAATCTCACAAGCATTCTACCACGATAATAGTATTCAATTAATGTTTCTGTAGAAATGTCTTAACTAAATAATCAATAAAATAAATAATTAAAACAATGTTAAATTTTAAACAAATGACCTGATGAACAGTCATGACCCAATGAACCGACATCACACCACGATGGGCGGAGCTTACATGTGACTGTGAATCCTCACCGTAGACGTACTATTACAAAATTCTAAGTGTAATTATTGAATCCTGTACCCTCGAATACCCCAGGCTTTATACAAAATACCTTAGTCTTAAAGTAAATTTTTCGTGGTGCCCCCTACATTCGGCTGGGTCAGGTTCGGCGGCGCGCATAGGCGATCGGGTCACCGTTTTCCGTTTGCATCAAAACGCTGATTTTGCGACGTTTCTTTGTTTAACTTATTACTAATCGAATTAACATTAATTGTTTTTACAGTTAAACGCAAAATTAATTGCTGATTAGCTTAAATTATAGGTTTCAAAAATCGCAATGACGATTTTTACAAATTGTTTCCAAATTCCAATTTTGTAGTGTTTCTTTGTTGAATTATTAATAACTCGATTTATGCTGATTTATGTCAATAAATATTGACATAATTCCATAACCGAGTGGCTAAAGCAATGGATTAGAAAACCGAATGTTGGTTGTTCGATTCCCGTCAGAGTGAAACGCGTTTGCAGTCCTGAACCGGAGAGGTTCAGGAAGTGATGTAGCGCAATCTCCCAACATTTAGCGTGGTGTAGTTCCTCGCTAGTTTCGACACTTAGCCTTAGTTATTGCGGTCGTCAATCAGTACTCTGAACCCTATCTTTAAATAAAAAAACGGGGAATTGTCCATATTTTGGCCATCCGTGTACCTGTTTCATTCCCTTGTTTAGGGTCTCTTAAATGAGGACAGCTAAAATGAATAGAACGCAGGACACTCACAATCTCTTAAATGATCCTCCTGGAGAAGCCGAATTCACTCAAACTGAAATGGATCGAATGGCAGTTTCTCTTATTGAACGGGATACAAATCTGGCGAAGGCTAGATTCGAACTGGTGCCGAAAGCGTATAGAGCCTGTAAGATGCCACAATGTATTATTTAAATTAAGGCTAAGTGAAGAACGATTCTGGAAGAATTACTTCTACAGGGTAAGCCTAATTCGAGCAAGAATGATGCAGTGCAGTGAAAGCGAGAAAAAGGTTTGAATATGAAGGTTTCCCTAAAAACAAGATTCATTTAAAATTCCAGGGTTGTTGCATAAGTATTGATCGTTTCTAGCACTGTGTGATCATGTCCTCTGTAGATCTTATTTGTTAGATCAAATTCTCGTGCTATAAATGCACAGCAATGGCGCACACGTTTGCCCGGTACCTACATGTCTGAAAAAATATAGGAATGCTGGAACTTTTCACCATCTTGGATGTCTGTATCAACACTTATGGAATCTGAGTATTGCGTTTTTTGCAATTTAGATATTACTATGGTCAAGCAACAACAAATATTATTAGGAATCAGGGGTGCGAAAAAAAGGAGGCTTCATTTTGTACAAAGAGTGAACTCGTTCCAATAATATTTAGGATGGAACAAGTGATGATGTATACCATGACGAAACGACTCAAGATGTCCACCAAACAACCAGTGAGTTTTTTTATAGATGAAAAAACAAGTTTATGGAAATAGTACATAACACGGATCTCCTGTAAAAATACAGGAAAACGAGACCCTTTTGCGACAGAAAAAAATTGTGGGTCACGGATTTCGATGAACCTAGAAATACTGACCAAAGAGGGCGGGGAGAACGTCTATCCACTTTATTTCTCAAAATTTGCATGTTGAACGAAGTTATGACCTACCGCTCCGGAAGGCCGTATATAGGTCAATTTTTGACCTACAGCGAGCGGATTTTTTAGGGTTACCCAAAGGATGCTAATGAAGTACCTTTTCTGCGAAAGGTACGATTTTTATGTTTGATTCGGATTCTCCACCCCAAGATTGAGGTATGTACGTAGTTCGTTGCTCTTAACTCGAGGCGTAGGCAACTTTGTAGATCAGAAAATTTCGCATCGATTGGAAAAAAAATCCGCTCGCTGTAGGTCAAATATTGACCGATATACGGCCTTCCAAAGCGGTAGGTCATAACTTCGTTCAACATGCAAATTTTGAGAAATGAAATGGATAGACGTTCTCTCCGCCCTCACTTTGGTCAGTATTTCTAGTTTCATCGAAATCCGTGACCCAAATTTTTTTTCTGTCGCATCGGTTCCTGCATTTTTACAGGAGATCCGTGATAATCATTTTGAATTGCGGTACATGAAAAGGCATTTATTTTTGTGGAGCTCCTTTACCAATTCAGTCCCTGTTCGATGAGGAGAGCTTATCTACACAATACATCTTGAACATTCCACAGTTGTGAATTTCAAAAATTATCATGCGAGAAAGTTATTTTGTTCATGCCCTGAGGGCAAATTATGAGATATTGTTGTTATATTCTCGCATGGTGGCAATCATTTTGATGATTGGACGGGTCTATAGCTTCTCTAGGAATGTAAGAGTCGATCAAATCCTAAGGTAAGCTGGCGTTGGACAAAAATATGAAATCTCTAAAATTTTGCTTATTATGATTATCGTGGATGATGATGAGGATTGATGGAGCGACGGAACAGTAGTAAGTGAAATGGGTCAGCAAAGCAATGTTCCCGAAGTATTCTTTGTTTCTTTTGCGCATTTAGATATTAAAATATTTGTTTAATATTTCAAAGGTTCGAAATCATACCTTCCGCCGCTTTGCTTTACGAATTTAGCTCATAAAGCGAGTTTACCGTAATTTCGTACATGGTACAAGTTGAACAAAAATGTGAACTCTCGAAAACTCTTATATAGTTTCCCTTCATTCTCATGAATTAAGTCACCACGTGGTTATTTTTTCGGGTAAAACCTCTTTCAGATATTCCATTTATGCTAGTATATGGCAGACCCACGGCGCCGACCTCGAAATATGATTATTTCAGTGTCGAAAATTAACTTTTTAAGAGAAATATTCTAAGCTTTGTTCTAAGCAAATGGACTTTTTCCGGCACTAATTCGGATGAGAACCATGACGCCATGCCGCCTTTGATAATATCAGGTCTTCTGAGAGATTGCAGGAATTTGACACCCCGTTTTACAAACTGTTCAAGTGTTTCAATCTTATCCCTCTTTAGTGATAAATGTATCTAAGGTCAAGAAACCTTCAATTGACTTTGTAGGACCGGGATATCAAAACTGCTAAAAGTCGGTTCCGGAAATTTTGAAAATTCAAAAGTTCATAACTTCCATCAAAGTTACGTGAAACCTTCATATAAAAGCCGCATCGCTGGTTTTTCGCAAAAATGGGAAAAAACGTTCGTATACTGTATATCATTTCGAACCTGGATATCGGCACTTCTGCAGAAGACCGGACCAAGAGAAAAGTGTTAATTCATAGTGTTTTCCATATAATTTGGCGGTTAAAGTTAGGGTTAAATATGTGTACACATCCCATCTTAGAATGGATTCCTCCCTTAGATGAGTAACGTCTAAGGGGTACGAAACACACAACCTTGACCTGGTCCGGTCTTCTGCAGAAGTGCCCTGGATGTCGACAATCGGCGTCAACTTTTCGTTTTTTACGGCTTGCCGAACTTGTTTTAACTAGGGTTGGCCAAACTACGGCGCGTAGCAAATGCATACGTGCCTCTTCCTTGCATATTGTAACATAACGGAGGAGCGCGTAGCGAATCGCTACGCGGCATCCTTTGGGTAACCCTAGTTTTAACCACTAATTTATGAACTCAAGCTTTAGGCTAAGTCATAATTTTAAAATAATTTTTGTTGATGAGGATATTCCAAGGACTTTCTTTTTCCAATACCAATAAGTATATTTTTTTAAAGCGCGTCCACTCGGTTCTCTGCGGACTTACAAGGAAAGGCCGCGAGGGTAAACAGAAGTTTTTGGATTTGACATAGCGGGATCGAGAGAGGATCAAATTCTAAGAACTACGTTTTGTGGATGTCTGGCTGATAGTTGGGAGGAGTGTAAAATCTTTCATTTCTCAGGCATGTTCCGAAATTTCATTACCACCCAGCCCTCAGCAGATATGAAAAACGTGGAAGTTCTTCGATTTTAATCCTCTTTCGATCACGCTATGCCTTGTACAAAAACTCCAACTTATCCTCGGCATTTCCTTGTTAGTACTATAATAAGTAACTACAAAATGTGGTAATGTATTTCAGATAGCAAACGAGAAAATACTTTTTCGGAAAATTCAAAACGAGAAATTCAGTTTCAGAAAACTTACTTCATAATTTTGTTTCAAAACATTTTTTTCAGATATTTTGTCTGTGTTCATACCAGTGAGAAGGGTATCGGTGGGGGTGTTACGGGAAATAGGTGTCGGGTTTACGTAAAAATGGGCCTGCCTGAGCGGGGGGGGGGGGGGGGGGGGGGGTGGGTGCCTCCTTAAGCGCAGTACTCTTTAAGGGAAGGGTTTGGATTCTCAGAAATGCGTAAATCCGGCAGCTCCCGGTCAGTTTTGCAGCCGAGGGGGGAGGCCATCAACAGAATTCCTAGGCACAAAAATGCGTTTTTGGGCTGGCCTAGGGCAGTTTTAGAGCCTCCGCCCGTAAGCGCTGCAACTGGCGGTTGTCGGCACCCCGAGGGCTGGGTTTACGCGTTTTGGAAACCGTATCCTTTCTGAGCACATCAATGGTTCATACTAGGGTGGCAAAAATTACTCTTCGAATCGCTTTTTAGACTCGTGACCTCGGATCAGAGCGCCTCCCTCGTTTATTACTCCGCTTGAGAGCAGATGAGTCGTTTTCCCCTCTGATCCGAAACCTTTCCGAGAGGTTTTCTCAGCTCTCCGTGCACCAAATAAGTTAAATTTGATATCATTGGAATCAGTTCGATCAGAACGTGAAAATAATGTGTTAATTCAAACCCTCTGACACTTTCTGGGACTATCTTTCTCGTTTATCTACCGCTCTCTCCACAGGCGCTCTCTCGAAAATTTTCTAACTTTGAATTTGTACACCAATTTGGCATATCTTTCGTGCTCTCGGCGAGCTGATTCAATGGCCCTGAAATTATTCCATTTGTCCCAAGGAGAGCTGAGGAAACCTCTCGGATAGGATTCGGATCACATAAAAAGCGATTCATCCGAGAGTAAGAGGGAGGGAGTCATCCGACGAGATGGAGGCCATAAACTCCCTGTCTCATCCGCAAGTAGAGATAAACAACCTCGGTTATCCGAGAGTCGTTTTCCCCACCCTAGTTCCCAACAACATATTCATCTCTGTCTCGCGCATTTTCCTTCCAGTTTTGTCTATTTATCGCTTAGGAATAGAGTTCTCTTATTGGAAAATTTTTGTTGTATTTTCGGGTATGTTTCTGGTGCGCTATATAAACCAAAGCTGATTAGGTATATAGCGCCTCTGAAACATACCTGAAAAGGTAATACAAATTTTCCAATAATGGAACCCTACTTACAAACCCTACTTTTGTTAGGAATAATATTATATGATCCAAATTAAAAGTACATAGAATATTATATTTGAATCAGTTGAAATCAGAGTTTTACGTGTTTGTAAGAAGTACCCCGAATGCAACCAAAAATTTAGATAAAAATTATCAGCACTATTCTAATTTTTTTAAAATTTTTATCAGACTTACTTTTTCTCAGAAATGATTGGATTACATAGTGTTGGGGTTAGTTAGTTTTCAAGGTATTGGTGGCTTCTCTAACAATAGATACCCCATCGATTATATTCCATTTTATTTAAATGGAATTTCCTCATCATTTTCTGTTCCTACTTCTTCTTCTAGCTCAATCCATAATGAGTATACTGGTTGTGGTTGTTTTGTAGTGACAGTTCTTTCTGCCTCTCCCTTCACTCCTCTTCCCTTCTCTCCCTCTCCTTCTGCCTTGTCTCCTCCTCCTCTCCTCCCTCTCTCCCACCCCCCCCCCCCTCCACACTTGTTTTTCCAGTCTTCCTTCTTCTCACTCTCTTCTATTCCGTTGGTTGCCTCCCTTCAGATCATACACTGTACTATTCCTTACATTACGAAATGGATGATGAAAAGACGACCAATATTAAATGGCAGAAAGAATATAATGTGGATAATGCGTATACAGGGGTATTTTTTCAGCAAATGAGAATACTTCATCACCATGTGATCTCGTCTTCGATTCCTTCGAAGCTGAAATATTAGCAGGGCTGGAGAAGGAAGAAGAGTACGAAGTGGTGGATGGTGATAGGAAAGAGATAGATGACCTACTCCATTGAAATTCTACTCTCCTCCCTCTTCTGACTCCTCCCCCTTCCTTCTCTGTATTCCAGTCTGCATGGTCGATTTTACACGCTAGTAAATCATCGTCATTTGTGCTATGATCGATCCGGCCTTATTCCGCAAGAAAACTATGTCGTTCGGTTCGTCTTTGTAATATTTCCAAATTTCAAGTACTCGCCTTTTCTCTTGATAACAAGAAATGTACGTGATATTTTGTGGTTTTTTTAACTGTATAAATTAACTTAAGGTATTTTGAGTGTATGCTCTGTTATGTTGTATAGGATAAAAAGTATTGAAGGGAAGAGAGGGAGTAGAGGTTGTTGTTTACTGCTGACTGCATTCGTTCTCTCGGAGGGACGTTGTCTCGGATGTGAGAAAGAGAGTCTTCAGATGAGAGTATATGTATGTCGAGAGCGAGAGTGAACAGCATGAGGAACGAGAAGAAGTGGCAGAGGAAAGATTCCATTCATACCGAACTCCGATGCAATATCGATCCCGAGATTCTCAAGAGGAATGTTGATGCGAAAACCTTCTTCGAGGACGATCAAGTTCGTTTGTAATAATTCCCACCAATATTGTTTCATCAGGTCAAAGACAATGGTTCTATCTTCTGTAAGAGGGAGAACTTCGACAATCTGAGGAGAGTGATTCCCACATCCAAATTCAATGGAATCCACATCAAGGTACCTTCCCTGTGGATTCGAGTGTTACTAGAATGTAATGTGCACGTTGCTTCAGTTCGAAGACGATTGTCCCCAAGGGGGAGACGACGTCCGTCTCTGTCTTCTCAAAACTCTTGGTGCCCACGACATGCGAAGCCTGCCTTGTGTTGCCTGCTGCGAGCTTCTCCCTATCTATGACAAATACCCTCTCATCGATGGAATATTCTTCCTCACTACACTTCTCAGGTACCCTCTTATCAAAGCAGTGAGATGGTTCATCTTGCTAGACAAGGAGTGCCGTCAGTGCATCTTCTGTTCGATGGTCGACCTTTCTACATCCAAGTCCTGTGTGTGGCTTGTCTCTGGTCTCATTGGGAGTGTCGCCAATGCGGGGATGGTCACCATTTTCATTTGATACCATTTCAATTCCCTCTTCAGAATCATTTATGGGTCAATCGCTTATCCTGGGAACTCTGTATACCTTTGATGTCATTTCGATTCCACAGTGCTGTTCTCCTCTTTGCCATGACTGCAACTCCCCTATCTCTGTTCCTCCTCAACTTATCAACTACATTAAAATGGTTAGTCAGTTGTATGTTTTCCCCTTCTTTCTCTTCTTCCTTTCCATCGTTCGATTCTTCCACGTACTGTGTACTTTTGTTTGTGAGAGAGTCAAAGGACGTTCAGTGTCCATCTCTTTCCCTTATTTTTCTTCTTCTCATATTTGAATTTGAGCAAAGTAGCTAACTTGGTGGTTCTTGAGGGCAACTACACACTGATCCACGAGGGGGTGACCTGCCCAGCTTGCGGATCCACTCGAGATCATCTGAGCAGAAAAATGAGTCATTACAACATCAGTAGACTTGACGCTCTCTCGTCTGCTCTAACAGTAGTGGATACGACAGTGTCTATGACTTCACCTAAACTTGGAACCGATATTACTGTTGATGCTTCCATTTCCTAGTTTGATATCTCTTTAGACATTGTATAAATGTCAGTAGTGCATTTCATTGTTTCAAAAGTCATGAGTGACCTAACCTCGCTTTGATCTTTAATCTGCTACCTCCACTTCGATTGTACACTACCTCTGGTTCCAAATATAGTGCCAATTCTTCATGCTGTATTTATCTATATATATTTCAGCTTTCATTGTTGATTGCTTTGTATGAATAGCTACATATAATTAAATTAAACAATCTAAATATTCCAAAATCGTTTATACTTTTGATACACGTATATCAAAAGACGGACTACATTTAAAGTTACCCAACACCCTTGAAATTATTTGAATTCGGTGTCTTGTTTTTGCATACTCTCTCACTCTTTTTTTGCCGTGATCAGGCACACGCGGAAATTCAAATAATTTCAAGGGTGTTGGGTAACTTTAAACAAGACTTCACAAAAGGGTTCATCTATATATAGATCTATGGACTGATTCAAAGCCATGGTGGTTAACCATAGCACGAATAACTTGGCATGAATATGTCTCTTGAAATGATGCCAATATTTCAATGCAAGCATCCTAATATTTAAGGGATATTTATGTTTTCTTTCACATTATACGATTGAATATCACTCGATTGAACATACTATGTATTCAAAAGGTATATTAATAATTTAATTAAATTTAGCACACAGAGATGCACGAAGCTACAGTATACCATTATCAATCGAGCTCAATGATTAGAAGCACATACCTCCCAGAATATAAAACATGATCAATTATTGACCAAATTTAAGAGTGCTATGTAATGCAATAAAAGAAAACATGATATATTCAATGTGAAATTTCGAAATATTGTCCCGCTGATCTGACATGACCCAGCGAACCACTGGAGAGCTTGCACTACACCACGATGGGCGGAGCTTAGAGAAATAGGCTCGTACTCATTGAAATTGAAATATATTATAATTCTAGTGACGCTATTCTCTTTCCGCACCATCGATAACCCCGTCCCACATAATAACAGAATTTTAGAAAAATTTTGAAATTTTGAGTGGATGACCCTAGAGCACCAATGCGAAAAAGTATGACCCATCGAGAACGAGTCGACACACCGTACCACATGCGACGCGTGAATTTCATGCGGGCAGCCAGCACTACACCACGAGGGGCGGGGCTTAGGGTGACCGCTTCATACTTGCTCAAATTGAAATTTCATGAAATTTTGCTAACGGCATTCAGATTCAGCATCGCCGATAACCTAATGGCCATGCAAAAAGAATTTTTTGGAATAATTTCACATTTTACTTGGGGACCCTATGTAATATCTGTAAAAGTTTGCGTTAAAGAAGTGACCCACCGCGAACAACAATAGGATGAAAAACCACAAGGCACGGCAATATTTTCACCAACACACCTGGAAAAAATGGTCCGCTAAAATGAACTAAGTACTGTAGCAAGGTGCAATGTTTTTTCCTGAGGAACGGTGTATTTTTAAAAAAATGTTGCCTGAAACTGGTACTTTTCAAATTGGCAGGCAACTTTAGCTATACGGTTTTCGGTTTATTATATTGATTTACTCATAAATTATTATTTAATCACTAATTAATGTTTAGTTGCCATTTTCTGCCTTCCGGAACATCATCTAACCATCAATTAACCAAGTGCGCCTTCTATTCTAGCGAATATGGAATATGCAGCCTAGTCACTAAACACAGAATTGGTATACTTTCAATGCTTAGTAAATCTTTCTGTGGTTATTTTGATCTGAAATGGGACCATTTCTCTGAACGGGGTGTCGAGAAAAAAATTGCCGTGCAAGGGAGGACAAATATTTTTCGGGTTCTCGATCTGTATCCAGCTTTGTGCCACGAAGGTTGTGGCGTTAGTACCGGATTTATATTATAGATATGATCGAATTTATATTACATATACCGAAATTCGATTATCCAAACGCCACAATGTAATATATTGCAGCATTTGCATAATCGCTATCTAAACCAAATAATATTTTGCCGTAATTTGGAATGCCTCCTGAATCTTGCTTTCTTCTTCTCTTCTCTCTATCTTTTTTGAATGTTCGCTGTCTCAATCTCCATTCTACGCATTTCCACCGACTTGCTTATTCATTCTTCATTTAACTTAGGCAAAAATGTCCAATTAAAATCCCGTGCATGTACCGTGTTATAATTGATATTCTAGAAATAGGAATGAAAATCGTAAATTTGGTTTAAAGTTACCAGCTATGTAGGCTATTCCGGAATAAGCTGTGAAAGAATATATAAGAAATGCGAGGGACAAGTTTACCTTAGGGGGTAACCCCATGTCTCCCACTCCGACCACCTGAGATTACAAAGAGGGGGGGGGGGATAGAGCCACGCACCTTTCTGGGCATATCGCTGGCTTATAGCCTAAGCGGTAAGCAACGATTGGGTCTCCCCGCTTCACGGGTCGCCGTTATCGGGAAGAAGGTATCTATAGAGTGTGTACTGAAAAGCATTTGCGCGCAAATTTGCGGCATGTAATAAAGTTGTTTACTAGAGCGGGGAGTAGTTGTTTACTGGCAAGAGCGTCAGAGGGAAGGGATAGGGATAGAGGTGATGGTACGAATTGGAACCGGAAAAATAGAAACCGGCATTTTGGAAATGGTAGTTTTGGTCCAAAACTTTTGGAGCATTTTTCTTCTCTGGTTTTATCGGGTAATATTACAGTAAGTATAAGAAGTAAACTACTTCGAGTACTGCTGTAAGTTGCCTCAATTGCTACTTTTTAATTGAGTAACAATATTGTAGTGAAAAAGTAAGTAGCAGGCAAATGACTTAAAGTGATTAGTAACTTACTTTTTTTGCGCGAAAAATCGGTCCAGAAAAAGTAAGTTACTTGTTAGATTGCTCAAACCCTACCTTCAAAAAGTAATTTACATCAGTACTCGAAGTAGTTTACTTTTTCAGAAGAACACTTACTGTTATATTACCCTACATTTTCAGAGTTGGAAGTGGTCGTTTTTAGGACCCCTCAAGCAAAATTGCAAACTTTTCCTAAATTCACCATTTCCATAGGAATAGGTTATTGGTGATGCAGAATCAAAATGCCGTTGGCAGAATTTAATAAGATTTCAATTTAGTCCAGCATAGAGAGCCCAGTCAATTATGGTGTGCTCTCGCACGCACGCGCTTCTTCATGCGTCGCGGATTCAGTGCGCTCTGTCACACGCTTTTCTTTGAGTCAATATTTTTAACACAGGTTTCCTGTAAAAGTGTAGGAAAACTGACTCATTTGGCTACCAGGAAATATTTCATGGCATCGATTTTGATAAAACTTGGTTCATGAACATCATTGGGGGTCAGGGAAAGGACTATCCGGTTGGTTTGGCTAAAACGGCAAATTATCGATTTTTTATCTACTCCGTCTGAGAGGCATAATTCAGTTCATTTTGCTCGCACAGCGTGCAAATCGAGTGCATTCTGCTCGTATTTGAATACCCTACAAATATGTCAACGTAGCCCAATGAGGCCAGATTCGTTTTAATGGTGAAAATAGCGAAAAACTAAATTTCGATATGAAAAATCGATCATATCTCGATCGATATCCGGAAACCCAAAGCTTTTTATTTCAAATTCGGAATCTCCTGGCCAAATAAGGTGGTGTCTACGTTGATCATTTTTCACATTTCTGTCACCTCACTATGGATTTACTATGGGAGAATCTGGACCGTTCTGGACTTGGTCAAATTTTCGCGATATTGGTTTTCAGACCGTATCTTGGTTCAAAGTTTTCCAATCGCGATCTTAAAAAAATGAGATCGATAGCTCTTTTTGAGACGGAGAAAAGTGTTTCTGAGCAATTGTGCTCTAAGATCTCTTGTTTTCGAGTTATTCGACCATAAAGCCATTGATTGATAAAAATACAGACAATATCGATTTTCTGGCTTCGTATTCCAAAACCCCAATCATTTTTATTCTTTCTATGGAATCTCCACACAAAATTAGGGGGTGTCTATGTTGACTACTTTTCATTTCTCTGTCCTCCCACTATGAATTTACTATGGGGGATTACCGACGTTTACGGACTTGGTTATTTTTTGCTCCATAGTAATCACCCATAGTAAAACCCAGTGGGAGGACAGAGAAATGAAAAGTAGTCAACATAGACACCCCCTAATTTTGTGTGGAGATTCCATAGAACGAATAAAAACGATTGGATTTTTGGTATACGAAGCCAGAAAATCGATATTTGCTGTATATTTATCAATCAATAGGATTTATTCTCGAATAACTCGAAAACAAGAGATCTTAGAGCAAAATTGCTCAGAAACACTTTTCTCCGTCTCAAAAAGAGCTATCGATTTCATTTTTTAAGATTGCGATTGGATAACTTTGAACCAAGATACGGTCTGAAAACCAATATCGCGAAAATTTGACCAAGTCCAGAACGGTCCAGATTCTCCCATAGTAAATCCATAGTGAGGTGACAGAACTGTGAAAAATGATCAACGTAGACACCACCTTATTTTGCCAGGAGATTCCGAATTTGAAATAAAAAGCTTTGGGTTTCCGGATATCGATCGAGATATGATCGATTTTTCATATCGAATTTTAGTTTTTCGCTATTTTCGCCATTAAAACGAATCCGGCCTCATTGGGCTACGTTGACATATTTGTAGGGTGTTCAAATACGAGCAGAATGCACTCAATTTGCACGCTGTGCGAGCAAAATGAACTGGATTATGCCTCTCAGACGGAGTAGATCAAAAAAATCGATAATTTGCCGTTTTAGCCAAACCAACCGGATTTTCCTTTTCCTGACCCCCAATGATGTCCATGAACCAAGTTTTATCAAAATCGGTGCCATAAAATATTTCTAGTAGCTAGTGTTCCTACACTTTTACCGGAGATCCGTGTTAAAATCAATATTAAGTAAATAAATTTACTGATTTGGCTATTTTCGCAGCTATGTAGCATGAACAATAGTTGACCGATTTAGCGACTGTTGGATGAATTAATCATTAGTAATCATGTCTTACTTTAACACGGCGTACTGTACCTATGTTATTGTTGATCTAACCTATCTAAACATGTCAGATCTTGTCAAATACAATCCTTCGTATACTATTCCTAACGCTGGAGAGAGGAAGGTGGCAAATGGGCTACACCATTCGCGAAAGATAGGCTTCTGGGATAAATGTTCTTTTTGTCAGATATTCGGGTAACTGTTCTCCTATTAGTTAGTACTACGTCATAGGGAATGATGTGGAAGTCAGTCTGATCATTATCAGTTCTGTTACAAAACGGGCTTGATCGTTGGACGTCTACACTTTTTTCAACTAAAATCTGTGCTCATTCTAGAACAACAGGATTGGTACCATTCGAATGGTCATGACTTGTTTTTCTTTATAATACAATAGTTTATCTTTGATCTCTGACCCTCATCATACACTCACCATTGGTAAAACAATCCGTAGCATGCTCATCTCAATGCCAGATATAGTTGGCTTTCCCTAGCTCCTAAGATCATCCCAAAAATGATCTTTCATCTCTCCCTCTTCGAAAAAAATAAGGAAGAAGCAATATTAACAACAATGGGCACATATGAGACGTTAAATCAGGCGGTCGATTCCTTATTTTTCTTGCAAGTTTTCATTATTGGTTCAAATCCGTATCAACCGTTTCATGGGCAGGAACCACGGTTGTTGCTCCAGTAAATTCGACAGTGTTCCAGGAAATGGTATATGATGTATCAATGGTTGATTTCGGATTTCTATGGGTAATCATTCTTACTGTTTTTCTCAAAAATAATTGCGCGGCTGTCGCGTGCATGCTTCTAAGTTGATAAAAATAAAGCTGCAAATACTTCGTTGAGAAAAAAAACAATATAACAGAAAAAGTACTTTAAAGTTACCGGACGAGGACGAAACCCTGATCTGACCCTGATCTGGTCGCGTGTACGAGAGAGTATGCAAAAGTGAGAGAGCACGGATCATTTCCTGCTTTCCCTTGAGGCTATTATTGATTTTTAGCATTTTTGTTTATTCATGCTCAACTAAGTCAGCCATCGGCTATTCGATGGAGGACAAAAAATAGGGGGTCAATTTTGTCCTCGTCCGGTAACTTTAAGGTGCTGCTGGCCATTCAAAAACTGAAGAAAAATCGATTCGATACATTACTGTACCTTTCTGTGTTCAAACTGTTTATTACAGTACTATCGAATAGATGAGCATGCAGTTGACCATGTTTGCCGAACCAGATTTTTATTTTTTTCAAGCTGCTGGCACGCGATGAGAGGGAGATCACAATCAATAAAAACTGTGAAACGGCATCCTTGCCTTTTAGAGATATCGAATTAATTGTGTGAAATGACGTAAAGTTCCGAATTTGTGAACCATAATTGAATATGATTGCCGAACCAGATTTTTTTTATTTTCCTAGAATCTGTGCATTATTGAATGAACTTCTTATTCAGGAAAACTGAGGAGCGGCATCCTTTACTTTTTCAGGCAATCGACAACAAGCAACTTTTGCGTTGAAAATTTGAATTCGCGGGCTATTAGGAAACATCGAAATTGCAGAGAATTTTCCCCGGTTTTCATTTTTGATTTTCCGGTTCGGTGGTCCCTAGGTCGTTTGGGAATTTTTTTCATTTTTTTTTATTTTCTTAAAACTAGCAAGGGCAGTGTGGGTCGCAGAAAAGGCGCGTGCAAGAAATAAGGATGTCTTTTCAGATACCTCGACCGCGCCACACCACCAATTTTGGTTATTGTAAATATCGATTTATTGCTTGTTTTTCAGATAAATTGTTATTATTTTAAGCCTGATTATTTAATAGTTGCCTTTTACATCCTCTGGTGCATTTCCATATTGCTACGTTAGTAATAAAATTGAGAATAACGCCTCTCAAAATCTGCTTAATCGTCGAGCTTTCCTTGATCTACCTCCGTCGACGGAGGCCTTCCCCCTCGATTAAACCACTCGGATCTTGTAGAGAATCTTCTTAGCTTCCACTGCATATGTCATATGACCGATTTCTCTCAACCGGAAGTATCGAAAACTTAGCTTGTTTGCCCGAGACTTGCCGCTAACGCGTGTTTTGCACATTTTTCGTTCCGTCCTCAGCCCCCCTCCCGCTCCTCGTCCGGAGCAAGTAAGATTCACATAAATGACAGTTTTCTATAAAAAATAACCTCGAAAAATGCGAATATTTATTCTAAAATAAATAAACAAAAATACTGAAACGATGAATGAAAAACCTGCCTCACTGAACTCGCTACCGTCATACTGTAGAACTCCATTCCCGAGCTAAATTTGTAAAAAACGCTGTATTTTTGTTATTTTGAATTTTTTAAAAAGTTTTCTTTGTTATGATAGAATCAGCATCGCCGATTCCGTAGGTTAGACAGATTGAACAATTTATTTACTGATTTTTTAACATACCCATTGCCCTTGCTACTTAAAACTCGTCTAATCTTTTCAAATCTTTTTTGTATCAACGTTAACTGTATGTGATTTTACTTATTTCCTATTCAGGATCGATTTTGTTATCACCAGTTCCTCGAAAAATCTGTAAAAACCAAAAAAAATTCCAAAACCACCAGTTCCAAAAATAATGTTCTAATACGGTAATTTACGAAATGAAAGTTCCAACTTGTACCATCACCGGGATAGAGACAGTGTGTCATAGGCGCAGAGTGGGAGCGGGCGGAGTTACAAGTAAACTAGTGCCATATGCGAAAAATCAATAATAGCCCTAAGGAATGCTCAACAAGGGTCAGGTTGAAGTTTCCCCAAACCTTTCATCTAAAGCGAGCTGATTAAAGTTACTCAACAAGGACGAAATTGACCCATGTGTCCATCCGAAAACGTCCCCCCTCTCCCCCTGGCAGTACCCGCTCTCTAATCAAATTTTGAAGTTTTAATCACATAACTCAATTTATTTTGGTTAAAAATCTTCGCTCTTTTTTGATTGTTAAAGAGCTGGAGCTGTTCTATCTTTTGTATGTTGATGTCTAAGAGTTCAGACTCACATGAACATCGCTATACTATCAAATGCGGTAATTATTACATTTGATAGTATAGCGATGTTCATGCGAGTCTGAGCTCTTAGGCATCAGCATACAAAAGATAGAACAGCTCCAGCTCTTTAACAATCAAAAAAGAGCGAAGATTTTTAACCAAAATTAATTGAGTTATGTAATTAAAACTTCAAAATTTGATTAGAGAGGCGGGCACTGCCAGGGAGAGAGCGGGGACGTTTTCGGATGGACCCAAGGGTCAGGTTGAAGTTTCCCCAAACCTTTCATCTAAAGCGCGCTGATTAAAGTTACTCAACAAGGACGAAATTGACCCATTATATTTTGTCCTCCATCGAATAGCCGATGGTTGAATTAGTATAGAATGAATATACAAAAATGGTAAAAATTAATAATAGCCTCAAGGGAAAGCCGGAAATGATCAGCGTAATCCCGCGCTCTCTCACTTTTGCATACTCTCTCGTACACGCGACGGGATCAGGGTGAGATCACGGTTTCATCCTTGTTGGGTAACTTTAAGCAGCTTCAGGTTATATATATTCTTGCATTTTGTGGTAAACACTAAATCACATTTGGAGATGGAAGAGCCGTTAGAATTGATGCAGCGAGGGCGAGTGAGGGAACGAAGTGCCGAATCCTCAGTCACTGAAAGAACATTCATAGAGCGAAAGATAAAGCCAGGCGATACGCTCAATAAAATCGCCCTTCAGTATTCAGTCAATGTAAGATTTTTTCTCAAAATCGTTAAAGAAAATTCTCGTATGCTGCTTCTAGGTGGCCGATTTGAAACGAATGAACAATTTATTAAGTGATGAGCAGTTTTTTAACGGACGATCTACCGTAAAAATTCCCGTGAGTTTGCTTGTATATTTAAACTTTCTTATAGAAGCTCGGATTAATTCTGAGTAGGAAGGGCTAGGCGTGATCATCTGTGCCTTTATGTAAATGCTCGTCTGGGTTACTCTACGATGGAAACTTTTTAAGTCGTAACTCATTAAGAATATTCAGATGAGCAAATTGAGACACGCTTTACGTCTTGGAATAGAAAATGAATCGGATGGAGAAGAGAACGAAGAAATTAATGTAATCTTGTAAAAGTATTCGGTGATCAGTATTCGGTGATCATGATTTAAGGTTGACGAACGGCAAAGGTTGCTCGATTCAAACGATTCGAATGTGGAGCATCTGTTCAACAAGACCGATGCCACAATTGCTCAGGTACGTAATACTGCATATAACATTTCAAGTAAAGGTGCGTTTTAAAAAAAAATGTAGGTGCGAGAGTCTCTGCGAGAGGGCTCTTCGACTCCTGGTTCGTTCCATTTCTTGGATGCCCGACCACCCCAGCCCACTCATACTCCAATATGGTTGTTACTTCTCGGTGTACTTCTTGTCTTTGTAATCCTTCCTCTGTTTATAACCATCTACGAAGAGACTGAAGAAATTATCCCTAATCATACTCATTATCATAATGGAATTCCACACCAGAGAAATAATTAGTCCTTGTGATATAGTTCGAAATGTGTTGTTGTCACGGCTTCAATTCGATCGTTTATCTATCTCTACGAGACTGTTTCTAGTAAAGACTAAATGAACTATTCAAGGTAGTCTCTGAGTTGTCTGATGTGTACAAAAGGCACTGGTACATTTGGCAATTCAAACGGTCAATCAAGGCACGAATGGGGAAATCCGTTGACTAGATGCGAGTAAAAGAATTAGTAGGACTGGGTGAAAGACGATAGATAGGGGAACGTGAAATGATAGATGGTGAATGATACGCCAACAGATATCGGACCTTTGAGCCAATTCATAGATAGACCCTTGTACAGAGATCGGATTCCTTCTTCTCTTGCTATGTGAGAAAGAAGTGCAAGAACTCCCAGTCCCCCAGGAACTTTTCCTGTTTGCATCCTTCGTCTTACGATATCCAGTGGATAAGAGCAACTTTGCCCAATCAGACCGGCGGTAGCACCGAACATCATGAGGAACGGGGCAGATGGGGACTCCTTGTATTCTTCCTTGTATAGCAATTTTAGAGTCTCGAAGGTGTAAAACGAGGAGCCCGCGTATGGTACTACTCCAGCAAGTGTTGGCCAAATACCTCTCAAAAATATCTCAAATTATGAATGAAAGAAATCCTACGAACCGGTATAGCGCGAAAGGCCCTTCAGCACGATAGCTCTTCATGATAACATCGACAAGCCCGGAATATTCGGACTTTTTGGATATAGACAGACGTGCCTAAAAATGATATTAGTTCTTTGATGGTTCGTAAACTCACTTTCGCCGTATCGAGAGGATAAGTTAACGAGGTAGCAAACAATCCTGCCAGTGAACCCGCAATGTATCGTTTTCCAGGAGTTTTTTGCCTTCAGATACATATATGCTGATTTATATATTAGCAGAAGATCTCTTACCCATGATCTACTGACAGAAGATATTTGAATCTTTCATGCGCTGCGAATTGGAATGCAGCATATGGAACAACACGTGCAAGAGTTGCGGAGTTCCCTCTTAACACAAATATTATTTCGCAATAAAAACTTCCGAATTTCAATCTGACCTTGATTGTCACTTTGAATGGACACAACTTAATCTTTGAATGGACACAACTTAATTGTCTCTATCTACATCTATGTGCACTCATATTGATATAGGCATCAAAATGTAGTCCCCTTGTTGTCCTATCAATTCCATTCAGCTACCCCTTGAGGATAATGTGCGTGATATAGGTCTATTAAATGGCATAAAAACTCCGGAAAGCCCTTAAAATCAATTCCTTCGTCATCCTTATTCGTAAATAAAACATCCCTCCTTGATTTTGTATCACCTTTTTTGGAATCCCCATTATCTATCTGACATTAAGACGCATGAGAAAGTGCGACATATTTTCACCCGTTAAGTATTCTAGCGTTGCTGCCCCTCCCATTACTATACTCCTTCTCTTCCGCTCGATTACTGAGAGGAGTCATATGAAACCTTTGTATTACACATATGACTATGACTGGATGCATTCCTTCCCTGTCAGAACCTCCTGATGACATTCCAGACTATCCAAAATGATTCGTACTGCCCCTAATATTCGAGAATTTAAGCGCAGTTTGGAGAACCACACCATAATCGCAGACCTCTCACTCTCAATGACTGGAGTTACCCTCCCATTCCTGCAATGCACGATCACCCGTTATATTTACGAGCTCGTCGCGTATCGGGTGTAGATAAGTTATCAATCATCATTATTAAAAATGGACAAAAATGTACCTGTATAGTGCCAAGAATCCTTCTGTTTGATATGTTGCTCGAATGAATTTTAAAGCAGCTTTGAAGGAATACCGTCGAGTTCGAGAGACTGTAATATAAAGTGGTTACGTTCCTCGTTTTCGAAAATGTGAAAGCTTCGAAAAAAAGTAATGGCTACTAATTCGACATGTTACAAAAACATTTTTAGTTCCTTGACATTCGTTAGTTTCAAAGAAAACCAAAATTTTGTAACACACCTTGAATTAGTTGGCCATTACAAAAAGGGTTCGAAGCTTTCATGTTTTCGAAAACGAGAAACGTAACCCCCTTATATCATAAATTTACGAAATCAGAATAGAGCAAACCTTGGAAATTAATTTTCGTTCGGTCAAGGGGTGCGATCGTTGTTTTAGCCAAAGCACCAGAAATAGCTCCGGCAGATAGCGAGGCCAGCACACAAGGTGCCTTAATCGAATCTTCGTGCATTATCACAGATTTCTACCTTTATATCATCTGAAATGAGCGAATATTAAGGAAGACGTGCAAATTGGTAAATTTACCGATGCCTGTAAAATGCTAAAAACCATAATTTATTGTTTGCATTGAGCAAGTGAGCCAGTCAATTAATAAATAGTGGAATAATAGGCCCTAAAGGATTGTTCCAAAATATATTTGAACATTATTTCTCCCATTTAGCACTACGCAAAGCAACAGAAAGCACTCGACCCTTGTGCTGAAAATACTTGAGAAAAATTGCCGGACGTCATCAACCCCCTTACAGTACCCCAGTCCACACCAAGTAGCCAGGGTGTCACATCTATGTTTTAATCTTGTGTTTTAAATTAAATTTAAATATAATAAATATTATATTTTAATATAATATGTATATTATGCAAATAAGAACTATATTCTGAGTACATTAATAAAGAATAAAATGCTCAACATATACTTGTCCATCCAATGTTCGTTTTAAAAAGAAGAACCATTGAGAGGCAGAGCTGTTGGCAAGAAATACGGTAAAGGTAGATCAATTTCAGAGTGGCAACGACCAGAGTCAACAGCACGAATGGAGAGAGGCCCTTCTGTAGGCAGTGACCAGATGCAGGAACTCCTCCCTCCCTTCTCATTCATCCTCTGTATTTCCTTCTCCCTTCCGCTCTCTTTAATGAATTGTACGTTCAAATAATTATTGATTGATAAATGCATCCACAGTCTACTGCCGCTTAAGTGATCGAGGGAGAACAAAGCAGAGGGGAGTGACTGATGAAGCACATACCGTAATCTTTTAAGTGAATGCTAAGTGCTCAGATGAGATCATGAGGGGTGGTAGGTCAGATTTCACTAGATGGAATCTGATTATCGATCCGCACAGTTAGATGTGATATAACTACGTGACGATATGGCAATGATAACCATTAGATCTTTCGGATTGACGGATCGGTATGATCATTCAATGTCCTATTTGTATCGTCTACAGGGTGTGCAAATCCATCCATACTTCAGATATCCGTGACAATATCGATCTCCTGGAAGTAACAAATAAGCATAAATGTTTCACATAAAAGCATCTACATCTTGTGTTCTTTCTTCCTGCGAAAAAGCGAAGTCCATAGCTATCAGACAACGGTTTTACAGCCTCCCGAAGTGTTTTCCAGGAAGGGGAGAATACTAGTACCCATGAAGTGGCGTTAGGGCGTGCGCTATTAGTGGCCAATAAAAGGGGCTCGGTCCCGGCCCATCTCCATTCACTAGTCGTCGTGATGCCCAACTGCCCCGAACCTGGATGCGCCTTCGCTCCGAAGGACTTCTACAATATCTACCCGCATCTCTCCGCTGTTCATGGATGGACCAAGGAACGAGTAGATCAGCTGAAGAAGGATCGAGTGAAGGAGCGAGAAGCGGCTAAGAAGGTATGTTATTCACCCTCCCCCCCTCACTTCACAATTTATAAGTAATTCTTCTATTGTTGAGATGTCCTCTGTATTCAGAAAGAGATACGAAGGGTCCTGGAATTATGTCTTCGGATAGAAAGTGAGCAATTTGTTTCTGGAGAGACAGAAGAATCTTCCGTACGCGTGCCCGAACTGCGAAGATAGGTTCAGCAGTACGGGGATGCTCTATCAACATCAGATAAGGAGTCATCGTGGAGAGGTATGCATCCAACCTCTTACCCCACTCGAGTTCTCTATCGATGATTCTGTCATAATTTTGGGAGAGAGGGGAATGGAATCTCTAACCAACGAGAGAGTGTGTGAAAGGCAGAGGAGAGTGAACATTGGACTACTGAGCTATTGTTTTCTAGAGCCATCGTTTGCAGGATCTTCCTGACTACAACACAGTTCTGTGCCCTCTCGAGGATTGCGATGGTCGATTCCGAACGAGGGAAGAGCTGGCTGGTCACTGCTCAGAGAAGCATGCTGTTGATGGATCGTCCATCGACATACGTTCGGGAATTCCTCTGATTCATTGATTTCAGCAGTCCAGAGTCGTTGAACGCTTGTGTCCCACGGCAACGTAGATGCAGAAGAGCTTCTTCTTCTCTTCGCCAGAGTCTTTGAACGCTTCTGTCTCACGGCAACGTAGATGCAGAAGAGCTTCTTCTTCTCTTCGCCAGAGTCGTTGAACGCTTCTTTCTCACGGCAACGTAGATACAGAAGAGCTTCTTCTTCTCTTCGCCAGAGTCGTTGAACGCTTCTGTCCCACGGCAACGTAGATACAGAAGAGCTTCTTCTTCTCTTCGCCAGAGTCGTTGAACGCTTCTGTCCCACGGCAACGTAGATGCAGAAGAGCTTCTTCTTCTCTTCGCCAGAGTCCTTGAACGCTTCTGTCCCACGGCAACGTAGATGCAGAAGAGCTTCTTCTTCTCTTCGCCAGAGTCGTTGAACGCTTGTGTCCCACGGCAACGTAGATGCAGAAGAGCTTCTTCTTCTCTTCGCCAGAGTCTTTGAACGCTTCTGTCTCACGGCAACGTAGATGCAGAAGAGCTTCTTCTTCTCTTCGCCAGAGTCGTTGAACGCTTCTGTCCCACGGCAACGTAGATGCAGAAGAGCTTCTTCTTCTCTTCGCCAGAGTCGTTGAACGCTTCTGTCCCACGGCAACGTAGATACGGAAGAGCTTCTTCTTCTCTTCGCCAGAGTCGTTGAACGCTTCTGTCCCACGGCAATGTAGATGCAGAAGAGCTTCTTCTTCTCTTCGCCAGAGTCGTTGAACGCTTCTGTCCCACGGCAACGTAGATGCAGAAGAGCTTCTTCTTCTCTTCGCCAGAGTCGTTGAACGCTTCTGTCCCACGGCAACGTAGATGCAGAAGAGCTTCTTCTTCTCTTCGCCAGAGTCGTTGAACGCTTCTGTCCCACGGCAACGTAGATGCAGAAGAGCTTCTTCTTCTCTTCGCCAGAGTCGTTGAACGCTTCTGTCCAACGGCAACGTAGATGCAGAAGAGCTTCTTCTTCTCTTCGCCAGAGTCGTTGAACGCTTCTGTCCCACGGCAACGTAGATGCAGAAGAGCTTCTTCTTCTCTTCGCCAGAGTCGTTGAACGCTTCTGTCCCACGGCAACGTAGATGCAGAAGAGCTTCTTCTTCTCTTCGCCAGAGTCGTTGAACGCTTCTGTCCCACGGCAACGTAGATGCAGAAGAGCTTCTTCTTCTCTTCGCCAGAGTCGTTGAACGCTTCTGTCCCACGGCAACGTAGATGCAGAAGAGCTTCTTCTTCTCTTCGCCAGAGTCGTTGAACGCTTCTGTCCCACGGCAACGTAGATGCAGAAGAGCTTCTTCTTCTCTTCGCCAGAGTCGTTGAACGCTTCTGTCCCACGGCAACGTAGATGCAGAAGAGCTTCTTCTTCTCTTCGCCAGAGTCGTTGAACGCTTCTGTCCCACGGCAACGTAGATACGGAAGAGCTTCTTCTTCTCTTCGCCAGAGTCGTTGAACGCTTCTGTCCCACGGCAATGTAGATGCAGAAGAGCTTCTTCTTCTCTTCGCCAGAGTCGTTGAACGCTTCTGTCCCACGGCAACGTAGATGCAGAAGAGCTTCTTCTTCTCTTCGCCAGAGTCGTTGAACGCTTCTGTCCCACGGCAACGTAGATGCAGAAGAGCTTCTTCTTCTCTTCGCCAGAGTCGTGGAACGCTTCTGTCCCACGGCAACGTAGATGCAGAAGAGCTTCTTCTTCTCTTCGCCAGAGTCGTTGAACGCTTCTGTCCAACGGCAACGTAGATGCAGAAGAGCTTCTTCTTCTCTTCGCCAGAGTCGTTGAACGCTTCTGTCCCACGGCAACGTAGATGCAGAAGAGCTTCTTCTTCTCTTCGCCAGAGTCGTTGAACGCTTCTGTCCCACGGCAACGTAGATGCAGAAGAGCTTCTTCTTCTCTTCGCCAGAGTCGTTGAACGCTTCTGTCCCACGGCAACGTAGATGCAGAAGAGCTTCTTCTTCTCTTCGCCAGAGTCGTTGAACGCTTCTGTCCCACGGCAACGTAGATGCAGAAGAGCTTCTTCTTCTCTTCGCCAGAGTCGTTGAACGCTTCTGTCCAACGGCAACGTAGATGCAGAAGAGCTTCTTCTTCTCTTCGCCAGAGTCGTTGAACGCTTCTGTCCCACGGCAACGTAGATGCAGAAGAGCTTCTTCTTCTCTTCGCCAGAGTCGTTGAACGCTTCTGTCCCACGGCAACGTAGATGCAGAAGAGCTTCTTCTTCTCTTCGCCAGAGTCGTTGAACGCTTCTGTCCCACGGCAACGTAGATGCAGAAGAGCTTCTTCTTCTCTTCGCCAGAGTCGTTGAACGCTTCTGTCCCACGGCAACGTAGATGCAGAAGAGCTTCTTCTTCTCTTCGCCAGAGTCGTTGAACGCTTCTGTCCCACGGCAACGTAGATGCAGAAGAGCTTCTTCTTCTCTTCGCCAGAGTCGTTGAACGCTTCTGTCCCACGGCAACGTAGATGCAGAAGAGCTTCTTCTTCTCTTCGCCAGAGTCGTTGAACGCTTCTGTCCCACGGCAACGTAGATGCAGAAGAGCTTCTTCTTCTCTTCGCCAGAGTCGTTGAACGCTTCTGTCCCACGGCAACGTAGATACGGAAGAGCTTCTTCTTCTCTTCGCCAGAGTCGTTGAACGCTTCTGTCCCACGGCAATGTAGATGCAGAAGAGCTTCTTCTTCTCTTCGCCAGAGTCGTTGAACGCTTCTGTCCCACGGCAACGTAGATGCAGAAGAGCTTCTTCTTCTCTTCGCCAGAGTCGTTGAACGCTTCTGTCCCACGGCAACGTAGATGCAGAAGAGCTTCTTCTTCTCTTCGCCAGAGTCGTTGAACGCTTCTGTCCCACGGCAACGTAGATGCAGAAGAGCTTCTTCTTCTCTTCGCCAGAGTCGTTGAACGCTTCTGTCCAACGGCAACGTAGATGCAGAAGAGCTTCTTCTTCTCTTCGCCAGAGTCGTTGAACGCTTCTGTCCCACGGCAACGTAGATGCAGAAGAGCTTCTTCTTCTCTTCGCCAGAGTCGTTGAACGCTTCTGTCCCACGGCAACGTAGATGCAGAAGAGCTTCTTCTTCTCTTCGCCAGAGTCGTTGAACGCTTCTGTCCCACGGCAACGTAGATGCAGAAGAGCTTCTTCTTCTCTTCGCCAGAGTCGTTGAACGCTTCTGTCCCACGGCAACGTAGATGCAGAAGAGCTTCTTCTTCTCTTCGCCAGAGTCGTTGAACGCTTCTGTCCCACGGCAACGTAGATGCAGAAGAGCTTCTTCTTCTCTTCGCCAGAGTCGTTGAACGCTTCTGTCCCACGGCAACGTAGATGCAGAAGAGCTTCTTCTTCTCTTCGCCAGAGTCGTTGAATTCTCTCTCTCTTGGCGACTGCTTTTCTCCATTCCGTTTCTCATATTTTTCTCTAATTATAATTAAAAATGCATCGTTTCACTCACAAGGAGCCATCGCAGAATGGTCCTTGTGGCTTAGACCTTGTGGGGTCGATACCTGCCCAAATTGCAAGAACTTCGGCATAGTTAAATTTGCTAAAGGCCTTCAGGACATGAAACACGATCAATACAAGGTGGGTAGGTTACAACGATTAGCAAGTACAAACTCTTTCAACTCGTAAGCAACTGTTGTAGAGGGTCCAGTTGTTGCAAGCGGGTTGAACTAGTTCAAATTTTTTCATGTAACAGTTGAACATCCAAAAAAGTTCAACTGTTGAGAGTGGAACAGTTGAACAGGCCTACACTGAAAAAATCAACAGCGACGCAACAATTGAACATCGTCAATTGTTGCACTAGTTCAACTGTTACAAGTGCAACTGTTGAATTTTGTTCGACAGTTGCAAAAGGTGTTCTGGTTGAAAGCTGTTTTTTTCCTGAACATGTTTGTACTTCTTAACCAATGTAACCTACCCCACTTATATCCTTTCAGGGCCTTCCTGATTGAGAAGGACCTATTCATTCTTCAAAAAATATTAGATGCCACATTTTGGCCTAAACCGAGAAATGGGAAATTCAGTTGGATTCTTTTGGCGAGAGGCGTGCTAATATGAGCCCTTTGACAGAGCTCCACTGTGTAGTGGTAGGGTTCGACTCGTAATCATGAGGTCCGTGGATCGGATCCAGCTATGCTAATTATTTTTGCTGCACTTTTATATATCTGATTTTTTTCTTCAAAAAGTGGAGTTGAACCGAGAAAAATTATAGCAAATGAGGAAAAACATAAAACATGAATCCATGACACTTTTCATTTATTCATTTATTTATTAAATACCAGATAGGTGCTTCATCAGATATATAAATGTGCTAGAATGGGAGGGGATGGGGAGATAAGAGAGAAAAAAGAAGGGTAGGGGGAGAAGAAGGGGTATGGGACAGGAGACGATCACTTCCGATTTGAGTCGCACTTTACACAGCAAGTCAACTCAGAAAAAAAGCTCATTTGCGTGGCAGAACAAATTCAATTAACTGCGGACAATGGGAGCTTCGGAACAATGGAACGAGACAATGGAAGTCCAGGGTTTTCCAAACGTTAGCTCATGCCACCGCTGACTGAGATTGAAAATGAACAATCGGCTCCATCAGATTGTGCGGAAGGGGTTTTGGCAACTTTCTGCACAAACGCGATGTCCATATCTTAACTCCTATCGGAGTTAATAGCTCTGGAGTGGGCAAAACAGTCGGTTTTAGCTGTTTTGCAGGTTTTGTCTTTGTGTTTCAATCAAAATAGAAGATGCAATTTCGGTTTAAGAGTAAACTAATTTTAGTTTGCACTGATTTTAACTGCGTTTCAGCCAAACATGACGATCGAATTTTCAGATTTGCACGAAGTTACGCGTAAATCAAAGACTCCAGATGTTTCACAAATTGAATAACTTCATGTGTCTTGTCTTACCGAAATTGGGGATGAATTTCCACCAACCGACTCGGAGGTACATAAATAGCTACGGTGAGATTGCGCGATCGATCCGAAATTCGCTCTGCCACGCAAAAGAGCTTTTTTTCTGAGTTGACTTGCTGTGCTTTATTGTCGTTCATTGTCGTTCGTTCATTCATAGTCGCATTTGAGTCGATTTGATTTGAGTCGCGATTTGAGTCGATTTGATAGTAGATTTGAGTTTTCTGGGTCTGTATGCGATTTCTCTGCTGGTGCTGACGACCGTGACTTCGTCCTCACCACCAACTTCCTGATGAAGACGACGGCGATCTCTACCGTCTCTTGCTTGCCCCCTTACGTCAAGGCACTCAGGAGAAAGTTCTCCCCGCCCAGCTATCCAAAGGTCAACTGAGAGAGAGAGAGAGAGTACTGTAGGAAGACCCCTGCTCGGAAAGGGAAACCCAAGTCGGACACAAGTGAAAAAGATCGAAGCATATTACAGCCGTGGCCACGTCCACATGAGATCAGACCAGATTAGGGTTCCGCAAATTTGAAAACAATGGTCAACATCTTTTTCTCCTCTTTCGAATGTGCAGTCTCGTTTCGCTCCTTATGCGACCTCCCCAAAGACTGATAACCGAGTCGAGAGAACAGAAGAAAACACTTATGAGGAAAGAGTCATCGACTCGACCAGGAATCAGTGCATATTACTAGCTACCCTTTCTATTATTTCTTTCGTATTATGTGTTTGCACTTCTTATTTAAAAACATTTTATTTCGTCGGTCTATCAAAATTAAACTCAACTTCAACACATTAATGTACTATCTAAACTTTGAAGCCGGCGAGGAAGGAGGTGACGAGGTCCTTCAATTTAGCATCCGTAGTGGGGCTTATCTGGCCATCCTCGCGAATAGTCTTGAGAACATCCTGTGCGTTGGCGCGAACGTGGGCGAGGTATTCCCTCTCGAATCTGCAAATAAAATGGTAAACAGAAATATGGTGATTGTCTAGGAGTGTCATCACGGCATTAATTAATAACAACCTAACTTAACGAAAAAAATACCTCGTGATCTGAGACAGGGACCCAAATTGACTACGTTGCAGCGCCCACCACAGCGAGAGTAGTCAATTGCGGAGTCATTGACCGGTTTGAGTTTGACTCCGACCATCGCCTTGTCCGGATGTGCCTCTCCCTCCCTGGCAAGATGAGGCAGAAAAGATGCAGGGAGCGGTTAGATTTCGATCGATCTGCTTTTACTGCCAACGCATCCCTTCTTGCGTCACTGCCCCTTGCCCGACCCAGTTCTGCCGCCGATGCCTACTCTATGGTCAAGGCTTTCACGGAGACCGCGGCAATGAACTGTTGGAGGAAGCGCCAATCCCCGCTTTGGATCTCGAGTGGAACACGGAAGCTCCTCGCGATGCGGCATCAATTGCAATCCAATCCCCAAGGAACTGAAGCCTACTCCGTTGCCTGCAAAGCTGCCCGGACGAGTCTCGTCGATGACATCAGGAAGCGAAAGGAGGCACAAGCACGGCAAGCAGCAACCATGGGAAGGAGCATAGTGAAGAGCATGCTGAGTCTGCACACCTCAAAGAAGCGCCTCCTCGTCCCCGACCCTGTCACTGGTGCTCTCTCTCAAGCAGCCACCGAGACAGCTGTCCAGCGCTTCTTCGAGGATCTCTACACCCCTGCAGTTCAGGTCCCACTCGCAATCCCCCCTCAACCACCCGATCCTCTTCCGCCCTTCCTACCCGATGAGGTCAGCGAAGCGATGTCTCTACTCAAGTGTGGTCACTCCCCCGGGTCGGATGGCATTCTCCCTGATATGCTATTCCACTCGCGACACCACCTCGCCCCCATCATCGCTGATCTCCTCAACTATCTGGTAGAAGATGAAGCCGTCCCACGCGATTTGACCGAAGCAGTGGTTACTCTTCTGCACAAGAAAGGAGATCCCACCAACGTCGGAAACTTCCGCCCCATCTCCTTGCTCACCGTAACCCTGAAAACCATGACCAAGGTGATTCTGAAAAGACTCGAGGCGGTGCTCGAAGAGACTGAGTTGTCCACCCAAACCGGTTTCCGGAGCGGGTACAGCACCCTCGACAACCTGCATTCCATCAAGCAGGTCGCAGAAAGAACCTCGGAATACGGTATCCCGGTCTATTTCGCATTCGTCGACTTCAAGAAAGCATTCGATTGCGTGGAATGGAGTGCATGTTGGCAAGCCCTCTACTCGTTCGGAGCCCATCCTACCCTCGTCCACCTGCTGCGCCGCATCTACGAGACTTCCTCTACACTCATCAGAGTAAACGAGGAACTCGTACCAGTCACTGTGCGAAGAGGAGTCAGGCACGGGGATACCCTCTCCCCTCGTCTCTTCAATGCAGTGCTTCGCTCAGCCATGAATGACATCGTGTAGTGGTAGGGTTCGACTCGTAATCTCTCGAATCTGCAAATAAAATGGTAAACAGAAATATGGTGATTGTCTAGGAGTGTCATCACGGCATTAATTAATAACAACCTAACTTAACGAAAAAAATACCTCGTGATCTGAGACAGGGACCCAAATTGACTACGTTGCAGCGCCCACCACAGCGAGAGTAGTCAATTGCGGAGTCATTGACCGGTTTGAGTTTGACTCCGACCATCGCCTTGTCCGGATGTGCCTCTCCCTCCCTGGCAAGATGAGGCAGAAAAGATGCAGGGAGCGGTTAGATTTCGATCGATCTGCTTTTACTGCCAACGCATCCCTTCTTGCGTCACTGCCCCTTGCCCGACCCAGTTCTGCCGCCGATGCCTACTCTATGGTCAAGGCTTTCACGGAGACCGCGGCAATGAACTGTTGGAGGAAGCGCCAATCCCCGCTTTGGATCTCGAGTGGAACACGGAAGCTCCTCGCGATGCGGCATCAATTGCAATCCAATCCCCAAGGAACTGAAGCCTACTCCGTTGCCTGCAAAGCTGCCCGGACGAGTCTCGTCGATGACATCAGGAAGCGAAAGGAGGCACAAGCACGGCAAGCAGCAACCATGGGAAGGAGCATAGTGAAGAGCATGCTGAGTCTGCACACCTCAAAGAAGCGCCTCCTCGTCCCCGACCCTGTCACTGGTGCTCTCTCTCAAGCAGCCACCGAGACAGCTGTCCAGCGCTTCTTCGAGGATCTCTACACCCCTGCAGTTCAGGTCCCACTCGCAATCCCCCCTCAACCACCCGATCCTCTTCCGCCCTTCCTACCCGATGAGGTCAGCGAAGCGATGTCTCTACTCAAGTGTGGTCACTCCCCCGGGTCGGATGGCATTCTCCCTGATATGCTATTCCACTCGCGACACCACCTCGCCCCCATCATCGCTGATCTCCTCAACTATCTGGTAGAAGATGAAGCCGTCCCACGCGATTTGACCGAAGCAGTGGTTACTCTTCTGCACAAGAAAGGAGATCCCACCAACGTCGGAAACTTCCGCCCCATCTCCTTGCTCACCGTAACCCTGAAAACCATGACCAAGGTGATTCTGAAAAGACTCGAGGCGGTGCTCGAAGAGACTGAGTTGTCCACCCAAACCGGTTTCCGGAGCGGGTACAGCACCCTCGACAACCTGCATTCCATCAAGCAGGTCGCAGAAAGAACCTCGGAATACGGTATCCCGGTCTATTTCGCATTCGTCGACTTCAAGAAAGCATTCGATTGCGTGGAATGGAGTGCATGTTGGCAAGCCCTCTACTCGTTCGGAGCCCATCCTACCCTCGTCCACCTGCTGCGCCGCATCTACGAGACTTCCTCTACACTCATCAGAGTAAACGAGGAACTCGTACCAGTCACTGTGCGAAGAGGAGTCAGGCACGGGGATACCCTCTCCCCTCGTCTCTTCAATGCAGTGCTTCGCTCAGCCATGAATGACATCGTGTAGTGGTAGGGTTCGACTCGTAATCTCTCGAATCTGCAAATAAAATGGTAAACAGAAATATGGTGATTGTCTAGGAGTGTCATCACGGCATTAATTAATAACAACCTAACTTAACGAAAAAAATACCTCGTGATCTGAGACAGGGACCCAAATTGACTACGTTGCAGCGCCCACCACAGCGAGAGTAGTCAATTGCGGAGTCATTGACCGGTTTGAGTTTGACTCCGACCATCGCCTTGTCCGGATGTGCCTCTCCCTCCCTGGCAAGATGAGGCAGAAAAGATGCAGGGAGCGGTTAGATTTCGATCGATCTGCTTTTACTGCCAACGCATCCCTTCTTGCGTCACTGCCCCTTGCCCGACCCAGTTCTGCCGCCGATGCCTACTCTATGGTCAAGGCTTTCACGGAGACCGCGGCAATGAACTGTTGGAGGAAGCGCCAATCCCCGCTTTGGATCTCGAGTGGAACACGGAAGCTCCTCGCGATGCGGCATCAATTGCAATCCAATCCCCAAGGAACTGAAGCCTACTCCGTTGCCTGCAAAGCTGCCCGGACGAGTCTCGTCGATGACATCAGGAAGCGAAAGGAGGCACAAGCACGGCAAGCAGCAACCATGGGAAGGAGCATAGTGAAGAGCATGCTGAGTCTGCACACCTCAAAGAAGCGCCTCCTCGTCCCCGACCCTGTCACTGGTGCTCTCTCTCAAGCAGCCACCGAGACAGCTGTCCAGCGCTTCTTCGAGGATCTCTACACCCCTGCAGTTCAGGTCCCACTCGCAATCCCCCCTCAACCACCCGATCCTCTTCCGCCCTTCCTACCCGATGAGGTCAGCGAAGCGATGTCTCTACTCAAGTGTGGTCACTCCCCCGGGTCGGATGGCATTCTCCCTGATATGCTATTCCACTCGCGACACCACCTCGCCCCCATCATCGCTGATCTCCTCAACTATCTGGTAGAAGATGAAGCCGTCCCACGCGATTTGACCGAAGCAGTGGTTACTCTTCTGCACAAGAAAGGAGATCCCACCAACGTCGGAAACTTCCGCCCCATCTCCTTGCTCACCGTAACCCTGAAAACCATGACCAAGGTGATTCTGAAAAGACTCGAGGCGGTGCTCGAAGAGACTGAGTTGTCCACCCAAACCGGTTTCCGGAGCGGGTACAGCACCCTCGACAACCTGCATTCCATCAAGCAGGTCGCAGAAAGAACCTCGGAATACGGTATCCCGGTCTATTTCGCATTCGTCGACTTCAAGAAAGCATTCGATTGCGTGGAATGGAGTGCATGTTGGCAAGCCCTCTACTCGTTCGGAGCCCATCCTACCCTCGTCCACCTGCTGCGCCGCATCTACGAGACTTCCTCTACACTCATCAGAGTAAACGAGGAACTCGTACCAGTCACTGTGCGAAGAGGAGTCAGGCACGGGGATACCCTCTCCCCTCGTCTCTTCAATGCAGTGCTTCGCTCAGCCATGAATGACATCGTGTAGTGGTAGGGTTCGACTCGTAATCTCTCGAATCTGCAAATAAAATGGTAAACAGAAATATGGTGATTGTCTAGGAGTGTCATCACGGCATTAATTAATAACAACCTAACTTAACGAAAAAAATACCTCGTGATCTGAGACAGGGACCCAAATTGACTACGTTGCAGCGCCCACCACAGCGAGAGTAGTCAATTGCGGAGTCATTGACCGGTTTGAGTTTGACTCCGACCATCGCCTTGTCCGGATGTGCCTCTCCCTCCCTGGCAAGATGAGGCAGAAAAGATGCAGGGAGCGGTTAGATTTCGATCGATCTGCTTTTACTGCCAACGCATCCCTTCTTGCGTCACTGCCCCTTGCCCGACCCAGTTCTGCCGCCGATGCCTACTCTATGGTCAAGGCTTTCACGGAGACCGCGGCAATGAACTGTTGGAGGAAGCGCCAATCCCCGCTTTGGATCTCGAGTGGAACACGGAAGCTCCTCGCGATGCGGCATCAATTGCAATCCAATCCCCAAGGAACTGAAGCCTACTCCGTTGCCTGCAAAGCTGCCCGGACGAGTCTCGTCGATGACATCAGGAAGCGAAAGGAGGCACAAGCACGGCAAGCAGCAACCATGGGAAGGAGCATAGTGAAGAGCATGCTGAGTCTGCACACCTCAAAGAAGCGCCTCCTCGTCCCCGACCCTGTCACTGGTGCTCTCTCTCAAGCAGCCACCGAGACAGCTGTCCAGCGCTTCTTCGAGGATCTCTACACCCCTGCAGTTCAGGTCCCACTCGCAATCCCCCCTCAACCACCCGATCCTCTTCCGCCCTTCCTACCCGATGAGGTCAGCGAAGCGATGTCTCTACTCAAGTGTGGTCACTCCCCCGGGTCGGATGGCATTCTCCCTGATATGCTATTCCACTCGCGACACCACCTCGCCCCCATCATCGCTGATCTCCTCAACTATCTGGTAGAAGATGAAGCCGTCCCACGCGATTTGACCGAAGCAGTGGTTACTCTTCTGCACAAGAAAGGAGATCCCACCAACGTCGGAAACTTCCGCCCCATCTCCTTGCTCACCGTAACCCTGAAAACCATGACCAAGGTGATTCTGAAAAGACTCGAGGCGGTGCTCGAAGAGACTGAGTTGTCCACCCAAACCGGTTTCCGGAGCGGGTACAGCACCCTCGACAACCTGCATTCCATCAAGCAGGTCGCAGAAAGAACCTCGGAATACGGTATCCCGGTCTATTTCGCATTCGTCGACTTCAAGAAAGCATTCGATTGCGTGGAATGGAGTGCATGTTGGCAAGCCCTCTACTCGTTCGGAGCCCATCCTACCCTCGTCCACCTGCTGCGCCGCATCTACGAGACTTCCTCTACACTCATCAGAGTAAACGAGGAACTCGTACCAGTCACTGTGCGAAGAGGAGTCAGGCACGGGGATACCCTCTCCCCTCGTCTCTTCAATGCAGTGCTTCGCTCAGCCATGAATGACATCGACTGGGAGAACGACGGGATTCGAATTGATGGAAGGAATTTTTGCCACTTGGAATACGCCGATGACGTAGCTCTTGTTGCGAAGTCTCGCCCGGAAATGGAGAGAATGCTGAAAAAGCTGATGGACGCTTGCCGTAGAGTTGGTCTCGAGGTGAATTCAAATAAAACCAACCTACTCACCTCCTGTACAACAACCCGAAATCCAATCATTATCGACAATCTACAGTTCGATTTCGTTGAATCAGCCACCTATCTCGGAGGGAAGATCAGTCTCCCACTTGATCACTCTGACGAGATCGAACACAGGATTCGACTAGGGTGGTTCGCCTGGAGCAAGCTCTCCCATCTGCTGTCCTCCCGCATTCTACCCATCAAGACCAGGAGAAGAGTCTTCGAGAGCTGCGTCACGGCTACCGTACTCTACGGAAGCGAAGTTTGGGCGCTGAGGGCGAGTGAGAAAGAGCGGCTGAGTGTTACCCAAAGAAAGATGGAGAGGAAGATGTTGGGAGTCACGCTGAAAGATCGCTGGAGGAATGAACGCGTGCGGGGGATCACGAAGCTGAGGGATTGGATCGAGGAAGGACTGAAAAGGAAAGCGCGCTGGGCCCTCAAGGTCAGGAGAATGGGACTGGAGCAGTGGAGCCGTGCCACTACGGTGTGGACGCCATACAATAGGAAGCGCCCCCCTGGGAAGCCTCACATACGATGGAGAGATGATTTGACCCGAGCTATTGGCAAACACTGGTGGAATGCAACTTATGAAGAGTACCGCCCCATCCTCATCTGAGCACCTATTGCCTGACATGATAAATTGATTGATTAAATTGATTGATTGATCTGAGACGGGTCAAGCTTGTCGAGATGTCCTTTCACACCTGCGTAGATGACGGTGACCTGAGTAATCAACCTTCAATAGCTTTAATCACACAAAAATATGATTCTATTTAGGAAATTCCAAGATTTATTGAAATATATCGGCCTCTATGAAAGAAAAATTATTATATTAATCTATTATTTTAAGCAACAAGGGAAAACAAATAACCTGCTCCTCGATTGCCATCGGCACGTACTGTCCCTGCTTAAGAAGCTCGGTAAGGCGAACTCCACGGTTCTGCTGAGTGGCGGCGTCGAGATCAAATCCGAATTGAGCAAAAGCGGCTTTCAGAGATTATCTTTCTGATCGGAAACAGTTTGTGTTGGTGAATAAGTCGCTATCTCAACCAATCACAGTTATATCTGGCGTTCCACAAGGTTCGTGCATTGGCCCTCTCCTATTTAATCTTTTTATTAACGACTTGCGATATATAATCCCGTCTGAGATTAAGTACGGTATCTATGCTGATGACCTAAAAATCTTCGCTGAAGTGCCAAAATTCTCTACTCTTTTACAACAAACTATCGATGACATAGCATCTTGGGCTGCGCGGTGGAACATGAATCTGTCAGAAACTAAGTGCTCTGTTATGCATTATGGACCTTTAAGAGCACATGAAAAATACGATTTGGGCAATACCACTCTTGCAGCTGTGAATGTAGTAAAAGATCTTGGAATTCTTATGTCTCCCGACCTTACCTTCAGGGCCCACATCCAAAAAATTGATACTAAAGTACGAGCTAAGATTAATGTTCTCTTCAAATCGTTTAGGAGTTCCGATCCACAAATACATAAACCTGAAAGCTTATAAGGCTTTTATCTTACCGTTAGCGATGTATCACGCCTATCATGAGAAAATCGAGCTAGAATACCCATTCTTGGGAATGGTGAGAAAATCCCCAAACCTGTTCTAATCATTTTTAGCCATCATAAGGCATGCCTGAACGGCCCCCAACGTATTAGTTTGCATAGTTCATTTTGAAGCTCCCTGCAGCATGTCGCACATCGGCAGCTTCTACTTTGAGAGCGATTTTCTCCTTTCTGGTTCAAGATACCCGAAAATCAACCTCTGAGTGACCCCGGATCATTTTTCGAGCTCTATCGATCGGTATGTTTCATATCGCGTAAAAGTTGGTTTGAACCGAGCTACACCTCAGGCTACTTTTCTCAAAAATGTAGGCAAAGGAGCAGGAATAACTTTCACAGTGTGTGCAGGTCAGCAAGGGCTATCGAATAAGGTGCTTGCGCCAAAAATAACATCTCACCTATGCGAGTAATCCACTTTTTACATTTTTGAATCGTTTGAAATCATTTCATTTCACACCTCACCGTGCAATTTTGAGCGCGTTGAATGGAATGAGTCGATCGAACAAAGAAATGAGATCATTTCACCCCCGCACTCATAACTGCACTGTGAGGTGTGCAATGAAATGATTTCAAATGATTCAAAAATGTAAAAAGTGTATAACTCGCATAGGTGAGATGCTATTTTTGGCGCAAGCACCTTATTCGATAGCCCTTGCTGACCTGCACACACTGTGAAAGTTATTCCTGCTCCTTTGCCTACATTTTTGAGAAAAGTAGCCTGAGGTGTAGCTCGGTTCAAACCAACTTTTACGCGATATGGAACATACCGATCGATAGAGCTCGAAAAATGATCCGGGGTCACTCAGAGGTTGATTTTCGGGTATCTTGAACCAGAAAGGAGAAAATCGCTCTCAAAGTAGAAGCTGCCGATGTGCGACATGCTGCAGGGAGCTTCAAAATGAACTATGCAAACTAATACGTTGGGGGCCGTTCAGGCATGCCTTATGATGGCTAAAAATGATTAGAACAGGTTTGGGGATTTTCTCACCATTCCCAAGAATGGGGATTCTAACTCGATTTTGAGAGAGAGCACAAAAGGATCATCACAGACCTTCTATTTCTGCATAACTGTGTTCATGGGAATTATAAATTGGATAATTCATTCTTATTTCGAGTTTCACCGATCTCTCATAACCTTCGCTCAGCACACCCCTTACGGCTTTCGATTCCCTATCTAATTAAAAGCACTCATTCTACTGTTGTAAGTAGAACTATTAATGTTTGGAATAATCTATCTTATGATATTGTATCTTCCCCTGCACATAAATTTCGTGCATATGTACTTTCCCTTACCCAAAAAGACCCCCCCCCCCCCCTTCAGTATTACGTATCTAGTCTTATCTTATCCCACCCCTACTGCCTCGACCCCCAACACGACGAACCGCCATGGAGCGACGCAACTTCCATCAACTACATCAAAGGACCATACCACACCTCATATGCACTATGAATGGATGGAATAAAATTTGTTGTTTTTATTGGTATTTGTATTTGACTTGACGGTACTGAGCAAGCTCGAGCTTCATCGATCCGGCGACCTGCTTCATGGCTTTCGTCTGGGCAGCGGATCCGACACGGGATACAGAGAGACCGACGTTGATGGCTGGTCGGACTCCCTTATAGAAGAGCTCAGTCTCGAGGAAAATCTGACCATCGGTGATAGAAATCACGTTGGTGGGAATGTAAGCGGAGACATCTCCGGCCTGGGTCTCGATAACAGGGAGAGCAGTGAGCGATCCTCCTCCAAGAGAGACTTCCACCATAATTGAACGACCTATCTCTAAGAACATAAGCCAGGTCTGCGAAAAGCCAGTAATCAGACGGGGCCATGCAAGGAGAATACGGGGGGTGAGGGAGAACCATCCATCCCTATCCAGCCAGTTCCTGCTTGACTTGAATGGATACCTGGGGACGGGGGTCATTTTGCTGATTATACACTTTCTTGTACTTTAGCTTTGAACGATCGACATCCAACATCAAATTCTGTAGCTATGTGACGCACTTGGCCCCGGTGATTGCCATGTCCTCAGGGAGTAGCTCCGAGTAGATCACGCCATCCACTCCCCACCACATTGACAGCTTGTTTTTCTTGGGGTTCAGGTAAAGTTTGGAGCCACCCTGTGGTGTCTCTCCTTCTCCAACCAGCTGGGCTCTCATGTGGTTGTAGTCGTAGAGGACCCACTTCTCATTCCCCGTTATGAGCCGTTCCAGCCATTGATCCCCGCCTCGGAGAATGGCTAGGCTCAGATCATGGGATATGAATCGGCTGATAAATTTCCTAATTCCAAGAGATCACAAGCCTTCTTTGACAGTGCTATGGTGGACTCTAAGTGAAATAGTCATTTCACGGGCTCTTTGAAATGGGTCCACTTCAATAGCTTCCTTCTAAGTCTCTAAATGCAACTAATGCGGTCTTCCAGATCCATCCTGATCATTGAGGGAAAAGCCGGTTTCTTCGAAGAGATGGAGCCAATTCCTGAAGGTGTTGTAAAGGGGGCATGTGTGTTATAAACATTCTTCAGTAGGTCCCCGAATCCTTCATCGTTGTGTAGGATAGAGAGAGGTAAAGCAGAAGGTGTCGGAAGTGAGTTGCTTCAGGAACATACATCATTGATGTACTAGAGCTTGACTGAAGGAAAGGGAATGGCGAGTTGATTACTATAAAGGGCAATCACTGACTGTTATTCACTAGGAGCGAGGGGACGCCAAAGTGCACTTTCGACGAGCAGTGTTAAAACAAATCCATACACAAAGACTTTCCCGCCAACCTGATAGTATTCCTCGTTCATCCTTATAAGTTTATGAACTCCAAGGAGAGGGAACGTCTTCCCTCGATATTAAACTAAGAATCAGCACCACTAGCTAGTATCTAGCAGATACCACTCTTTCCCTGTACAGGGTGCGGCATAAATATTGTGTCACACATTTATAATTGTATCACGCGAAAAAAGTTCGAGACGGATTTCCGTATTAAGCCTAAATATGTCCCAGCATATTACCTTTAACTTATTAGAAGTAGGCTTCAAACGAATGGTTAGCCTCATAAAATGGAGACAATTACGATTTTGAAATTTTACTCACTGCGCCGTTCACAATTTTTGAACTAAAAAGCGATTCCAAAGACAGGTGCAATTGAGAGTGAGATTTTAATATTAATATATGTAGAACATATCTACCACTATTGAATAATAGGATGTACTACGGTGCAGGATCTCTGACAACAGTAGAACAGAACTAAGCTCATCGAAATACCTCTAATATCTTCACTCTGCAGCATTTTTCAACTTGTTCCGATTCCGGATCAATATTCCCGAGCGAATAGCATACATTTCCGCAATATAGAATGATGGAGTATCACGCAGAAAATAGAAATATTTCAATAGCATGCATGTTCAAAGAGTAGAACTTCTTAATCGTGAAAATATTTTTCGAGCGCCGTTCAAATGTAATTAATTTTAAAACGTTTATGAATAAAGTGCCGGGTCTGATCATGGAATTGAACACCCTTTTCAACGTGTAAATAGTTACACTTCTTAGGAAAAAATTATGACCCTTGTTTCTAACTCCTCGAAGTAAGGGGGCATAAAGTAACACAAAGGTTTAAGATCCGAAAAACACATAATTTGAGGAATGAAAGTTTTTAGATGTAATAACTCTATAAATAATTGCATTATTTAGCTACTAATTATAGACACGGTGCTTAAGTACTTTGCCTACATATGTCTAAAATTTGAAACACTGGCGCCTGCGGATAGGCAGAATTTTTAAAAGTGAAAAGTGACACAATATTTATGCCGCACCCTGTATCTCTCCCTACCTTCTGCAATCATTAATCACTAGTTGTTTCATGGTATTGTAGCGTTTCGGGCGTAGATAAATTATTATGATTATTATTATTATTATTATTATTATTACATATCACGGATCTCTTGTAAGAATGAAGGAACCGATGCGACAGGAAACAAATTTTTCTCACGGATTTCGCTGGAACCAGTCGTACTGAGTGAGGGCGGGGAAAATACGATTTGAAGTTCTGTTATAACTTTTGTTGTAGATGAGATGATTCATCGAGGAATACGATGCGTATATCGAGGTTGCACAACAATTTCTGGCAATTGCATAGTGATGATGCGAAACTATGCCATCCACTTCATTTTTCGAAATTTGCATGTTGGACCGAGTTATGACCTACCAGCTTTGGAAGACCGATATATATATCCCCCGTAACCCGTATCTTGAAGGGGGAGGGGATAAGTTGGAGTTCTCTCCTTCTTCTACTCATTATACGACAGATGTGGCAGGTGTTCATTGACCCTATCCCATACTTGCTCTCTCTCTCCCTATAAAAGGATTCCCCTTGAGACTCACGAATAATGCCAATACGTTTTATCGTCGAACCAGAATTTGAGAAGCCAAAGCAGTAAGACCGGAGAAAAGGGAAAGTGCGTCAAAAGTGAATTGATATGGCATGAAGGGGAAATGGAAGGAGACTCAAATGGATCGAGAGAGTTAAGGAAACAATGCCACTTGATAGAAAGAGTTACTCAAGTTACTTGAGAGATTCTATTTCTTACTCTTAACTACTCATATACCGTAGTGCTTACTAGGAAGAGAGAGTGGAGGGGGAAAGAGCGAAAAAGGAAAGAGTGAGCAGAAGGGGAGGGGGATAAAGACAAGGTAGGATTCATATGCCTCATTCTTTCCGTGCGAAGGTGTGATTACTGTATGTTGAAGATGGGATGAAGTTAAGTGGAGAGGGACGGGGGGAGAGGGGTGGGGGGAGGGGGGAGGGATGGGGTGGGCAGGTGCATACTTTGCCTCTCTTTCCCTTCTACAGTCCAAGTATGGCAGCAGCTGGGAGATCAAATGAGAGAATCTCTGCCTGAGAGTTGAGCGAGAAGGAGTTGAGTGAGTTGGAGTTGATTGGGGAAAAGGAGATGGAGAGGAATGAGGGCAGAGGGCGAATCTTTGTGATCTCTTGAGGATGAAAAGGCATCGAGGAGCATTCTGCAGAGGGAGATGAGAGAGGAAGAAGGGAAGGAACTCACTGAGAGGATGGAAGGAGTGTAGAGAGAGCAGTGAGAGAGGGAGAAGAATCGAGTGAAGGGAGGGAGAGATCAAGGGGAGTCTCGGATTGAGATTCGACTATCTCACTCTTAGATTGAGATGACGGAAGACATGAAGATGACGATGAGACTAGACGATGAGCAGCCCGTAGATTCTGAAGGGAGGGAGAGGGGGAGAGGGGGGGGGGGATCGCTCCTTACCTTTCTGGCCTGCTTCTCTTGATATGCGATGGGACATCCAGAGAGTGATCGATGGGAGGTGCGACTGCTGTTCACATGTCCCTTCCCAGTGCAACCGGGAGTGGTGCATCGAAGAATGGAATCCGATGCAAGCGACAGTCCTGAAACACGGATCATACGACATCGGTCATTATATAATATTCAAGTGTATGTGTAAGGGGAGACTATTAAGATCTACGAAAAATCCATCACTGTCATTTCATGCATGGACACCATATGGACAAAGTTGGGAGAGGTCGAAGGAGGGAGGGGGGGGGGGGGTAATCGAGAGACAAAGTGAGCAGATGGTTGATCATACAAGGAGGCGCACGCGAGGGGGAAAGGTGAGAGGGAGGGGCTCACTTTGAATAGTTCCCTTGTCGGGTCTCCGGGGACAGCCAGAGAGACTTCTGTGGTGGGTGTACAATCCAGTCTGATGGCCTGTCCCATCACAACCAGGAGTGGGACAAGTGAGCTTTCCCGTCGCATCTCAATACACCAGTGGATAGAGTACGATAGAAAGAACACACCTCTATTTCTCGGCCAATCGGGGAGAGGGCTCATTCTAATCACAGAAGGAACCATTCCATTTCTAGCCTCTGTTGTTCCATCGAATGCGAATGTTGAACTGGGTGAATGGGGAGAGGATATAACTGTTTCCACGTCGTCCGTTCTCTCATCATCAGGAGTAAGAACTGCATCGATTGGAGAAGAGAAACACCGAACGATCGAATTGGCTACAAACACGATTGGACTGAGAGAGAGAGAGAGAAAGAGTAAACGGCACCATCAGGCTTCCTCCTTCTCTTAGTGAGTGGCTCATCAGGAGAAGAAGATCGGCCAGAGATGGATGAGGAAGACGAGGGAACAACACATTCCATCACCGATGATAGGGGAACGACCGAGAGAAGAGAATCAATCCTCTCAGATGACATCTCCCAAAATACTTTATTATAACGTTGAGATGGGAATGACAAGTACAACATGAATAGGAAGAAGAACGATAGAACGAATGATTACTACATCAAATCAACTGCTGTATACATTGAACCGAATAAACTGTATGAGGGGAGAGTTTGAAAATGGGATACAGTAAGTAAGGAGAGGGCGGGAATAAGGGGGGAGATGGAAGAGGGAAAGAGACGGAAAGGAGTAAAGGGGGCGGAGCAAATATAGACGAAGAAGGAAGAATGGACAGAGAATAGAAGAGGGGAGGAGTCCCAATTATCCGATAACAAAACGATCTCCCAACCCGCCGATTCCACTCCATTTCCCCAATCCGGCCTGAAATATGAAGAACAATTATTACACGTGATGCGTCCATTTCTTACCTTGACCATCTCATGGTAGAAGAGCTCTTTAGACGAGATGTAACCTCCCGCCATATTCTTTGCCTAAATCAAATTTACTATTTCCCTTCAATGTTATCATAAATTAAAGTGATAAGATACTGGTGACATGCTAGCAATACAACTCATGGAGCGACAATGTGTATATTCATCCCTTCTCATCGAGTGAAACTCTCTATTTTCGGCCATGAAAATACTTAGTTAATATGGATGATTAATGCTAGATTGACTTCAATACTGATACCTCATTGTAGGCCATTCCTCTGGGGAATTGGGGGGTTGCATCCAGGAATGCCTTGTACAGTTGATACTTGCTGCAGCATGATTCTTCTCCATCACAAGTCATGCCGGTGTAAAGAGACAGCTTCTCCAACTTGGACTCGGCACGACTCCTGCAATTCCCTCCCTTCCCTTCCCTCCCTTCCCTCGACCGACCAGAGATGAGCTGCAGAAGGGGCGCACTCAACTACCATATTGGAGGAGTGCACGGCGATGGGGAAGGGAGGAGAGCAGATGCGAGAAGTGAAGGAATGCACGTAGCTCAGATCGGACAGAGGACAACGAGTCATCGTCAGAATTGAAGAGGGAATGATCGGATTGATACGGTTAGTGAGAAGAGACCCTTGCATTCCTGAAGAGAATCAAGGGATACGGTAGGGAGGAGACATCGAGTGCATCTATGAGTATCCATCGAGAAGGAAGGACTCCATCTACATCCTAGATTGGATGAGACACCACAAAAAGGATCTTCCATCTGGAGAGGAGAGAAAGGGAGAGAATCGGGGAGAGAAGAGAGGATAAGGGGGAGACAAAAATGTCTGCCATTCACATCCGAGTAATTGAGAGGCCAAGGAGAGACAAATGAGGAATTGAGAAGGAAAGATGGAATTAGAGTCAATTGGAACATAGAGATAAGAGAATATACGGTACAATAAGACTCCCCACTCCAATCCACTATCCACCCTATCCCATGTATTCACTCTCCTTACATCTTCCCTTTTTTCCTACTCATTTCTCATTTAATCCCAACTTGATTAACTCTTTCCATACTACTTCTCTCTCTCTCCTTTCCCCTCATTTCGATACTTTGAATCAAGGAATGCAACCATCTTATCTACTCTCTCCACTCTCATGGGAAATGGTGACACCTCATTTCGATTCTTCTCACTAATTCAACTTAAGACATTACCATACTCTTTCTCTCCATCGCAACCCCCATCTATCCTAACTTAGCATATTGATAGAGTTTGTGAGGACTCGAAATACCCAAATCGACTGTTTGAGAGGAGCGAGAGAGAGAGAGGGAGAGGAGGGAGGGAGAGAGAGAGAGGCAGAGGAGGGAGAGAGAGAGAGAGTGAGGAAGGGGGGGGGGCAGATAAAGCATGGCAAACGGAGACAAAGAGGTAAGATTAATACCCCCCATGCATTAATTCTCTACTCTATTCAATGGGTCGGAGTTAGTGGTTCTCTTCTCTGCTTATACGGAGCAAGTGTGGGGAGACCACGTTAAATGGACACAAAGTAACCAACTAGCATGAAATTCACTAAACGCAACTAACCGATATGACACCATTTGAAGATCTGAAAATAAATGAAATAGATGAGTGATGGGAAAGTGGAAATAATACCTTATCAGCTACGCAATGGATCCTCGGCTGGTCCTTCTCACTCACTGCTTCTACCAGATTGCATTGTCTCAACAGAGTAATAATCATAATTGAATCCCCTCTCGCTTCCCCTTCCCCAGATACAAGAGTAGAGGGACAATGTATTATTACGTGTCAACATGTAATCTATCCTCCCCCCCCCCTCTCTCTCTCTTCCAATTCTTCTCATTCCTCATACGACTACTGCATCCACAGACAGTTATAATTAAGTTTGTTCCCATGAATGAGTGGATTCACTTCATTCTCATACAAACGTCCATTCATTCGAGGGACGACAAGTCTCCGTGGAAGAGGGGGAGGGGGGATTGAAGGGACCATAGGAGGGAAGAGATCTCCCCTCTCGCCTTGACTCATGACAGTGTTTGTTCCTTCCCCTTTCATTCCTCCCTTCCTCTTTCCTTCACTTCCACCCAGTATTGGATGGGAGTCGCCACTCGAGTGGGTGAGGGCCACAAATGAGTCTCAGCTCCTCCCATTCTACTCACCCGTATACTCCCAATCTCTTCAGTGCGCTTTCGGGTGCTGAGAATCGAATGTCGATGGGGTTCGAAGTGACAATCGAAAGACGAAGAGTGGGCTTGAGACGGAACATTCCACCCCCCACTTCCTCCAGACAACTCTCCTCAACAACTCCTGCATGCAACACATCGAAGAGTGAAAGGAACCTCTCCCCTCTGTGCCTTAGCCAATTGAGTGATCAAGAATCGAATGGCTCCTCTGCGTGCATAGACTACACTGTCGTGATGGACGATAGTCTTCCCTCCAGATTGGGAGACCACTCCTTGTGGAGTCATGCCCTTAACAACTAACTATCACCCACTTTTTCTATCTCACATTTTAAAAAGAGCGGATTCTCTCCGGCTAACGCTATCAGTTTCAAGAAGAGGTAACCAGTCCGCCCCTGCTTTATTCCATGTAATGAAATCACTCATAATTATAAAATACCTGGGGAGACGATCCTATCGAAATTAATTTCTTTTCGTTCTGTTCATTCAACAGCACGAAACTGAAATGGAAACAGTTAAGACAATTTTTTTAATATCAGGGAAATAAGGGAATGATAGTGAGGACGCTACCAGGAAAAGTCGCTGCTGCTCTGCATCCCATAGAAATTGCACATCTGTTCATATTGTGTTCTGACATAGGAACAAGTAGCGTGGTGGACACCGAGAGTCTGGTCCTCCTCATTCTCTTCCTTCTCTCCACCCATCGACACATTCATCTGCAACTCCCTTACTAGTATCCCTACTATGGACTGGGATAACGGCAGGAAATACAAATGAGCCTTTACGTGGAAAATGTTGTTGAGGGCATGATTGGCAGCTTGGTTCTTAGCCTCCTTCTTACTCTTTCCACTCCCGAGAAATTCACTCCCACCAACGACACATTTGAATCTAAACAATCACACATATATTTGACAAATTAAATTAATATGGTGCAACATAGATGTGCAGGGATTGTGTCGGTGGAGCCCATCCGGATGGGCACCCCCTCGACGTATAGGGGGTCATAGTCAAAAATCGATCGGTAGGTCAAGACTAAGTACCATAACCAATCGATAGTACAGTACACCCTGATACCGTAACCCGCGAATATCGCAAACTAACTTTATTTTTAAAAAGTCCTGGCACCGTGCCCAATCGATTGTACAGTACCCAAGTCACTACCGTAACCCAGTTCTATGGGTCAGATCCAGTTCCTTGGGTCAAACATTTTTCAAAAAATCCTAATTCGATTATAAAATTATTCTACAGTAATGAAAGATACGGTAGGATAATTAAAAATAATTTTACTATCGATTTTAAAATTTTAGAAAAATGTTTGACCCAAGGAACTGGATCTGACCCATGGAACTGGGTTACGGTAGTGACTTGGATACTACAATCGATTGGGCACGGTGCCAGGACTTTTTAAAAATAAAGTTAGTTTGCGATATTCGCGGGTTACGGTATCCATATGACGGCGGTGGCGTAATAATCGAGCAAGGTCTGGCACATCGATTTTTCGAAAACTTGTGGAAAGGGGTTCTCGAAGGTGCTGATTAACATGGGCAACTTCATTTTGCACCAACTCGACCGGGTAAGCCAGGCTGCATGTAGGCCTCATCTACCTTTACGTTCATAACTCAGTAACCGATTGAGGAATCAACTTGAAATTTGTACAGTGATAAAATAAGATACCTACGACTCGGACGACACTAAATATGGATGTGATATTTTGCACTAAAGTAATTAAAAATCGGTTCTCGAATATAAGGCAGAAACCGAAGACGTGAATTATATAGGAACATGCGCCTTGTGCTGAGGATCATTTTTTGTATACAGGATAAAATGTTTGAGTTCCGCGTTTTTCAGTTACATGTCAATTTATAGGTCAAATTTCGCCTCTGCGCCGCGCTCTCTCCACAAAGAGTGATGAATTAGAATGTGTTTCACTCAAAAATATACTCTTCGCAACCCTCGCCTCGTAATAATTGGATCTCAGAGTATAGACCTGAGTGAAACACATTCTAATTCGTCACTATTTGTGGAGAGAACGCGGTGCAGAGGCGAAAGTTGCCCTATAAATTTGCATGTAACTTTAAAACGCGGAACTCAAACATATTACCGTGTATACGAAAAAATTATCCTCAGTACAAGGCGCATCTTCCTATATAATTCACGTCTTCGGTTTCTGCCTTGTATTCGAGAACCGATTTTTCCTAATTTTAGTGAAAAATAACATATCCTTATTTAGTGTCGTCCGAGTCGTAGGTATCTTATTTTATCACTGTAAAAATTTCAAGTTGATTCCTCAATCGGTTTCTGAGTAAAAAAGTAAAGGTATAAGCAGCCCACATGCAGCCTGGCTTAACCAGTCGAGTTGATGCAAAATGAAGTTGCCCATGTTAATCAGCACCTTCGAGAACCCCTTTCCACAAGTTTTCGAAAAATCGGTGTGCCAAGTCCTTCAGGTCGTTGTTCGATTCTTTCGCAACTGCCGTCATTTACGATATCAGGGTGTACTGTTCTATCGATTGGTTATGGTACTTAGTCTTGACCTACCGGTCGATTTATGGCCATGACCCCCTATACGTCGAGGGGGGGGGGGTGCCCATCCGGATAGGCTACCCCCCCCCCCCCCCCGATTGTATCGTGCACAACTATGTGGTGCAAATATGTAGAATGGCCAATTGGATTGTTCAGAATCAGTCCGCTTTTCCGTCTTTAGTGCATCATTCGCAATTCATAAACCCACAATTAAGTATGATCATTTGCGTAGTTTCGGTGTAATTCGAAAGCCGGTAGCCATATTTAGGGACCACAAGGGGTATAACCGAAATGAACCTATGCCACCCTAACTATGCTCAAAATGCCCACAGGGATCCAAATAAGATCATACTTTTGGCCGTTTGTCGATATCTCATCTCTGAATCGCACTAGAGGTCATAAAGTAAGTGAAAAGGTGTCAACGGAGGGCGGCAGAAAAGCGAGACGAGGAAGAAAGGGGGGCCAATTCCGACGCCTCTCCAGTCAAATCGCCAAAATTTTGGGCAGAGCTTCGCCCTTTCCCGGATGCGCCTCACCCCAGAAAGGTTAGGCGGACGATGTCCTCTTCCGCGCGCTTTCATCGGAGCATCTGCTCTCTACACGCGCCGGGGCAGAAACAGGTGAAAAAGAGGGAGGAGGGGAGAGAGAGAATGCACTCCGCTCTCCCCGCCTAACGAGTGTATCGCGGACTGGTTTCTTTTGAAGCACAAAACAATGAAACAATATTTTATCGATTTTTCTTGATAGAGGTGCTTGAATATCGATAGGCTATCAGTCAAGCCTTGGCCGTATGTGTATGTTCGCTGAGAGCGCCAAACGAGCGTTTTCCAGCGTTTTCGCAACTTAATTATCGTATGCTGACCTATTTAGAGTTAACTTTGTCCAGCCGCCAGGAGTCATTTGAAAGGGAATGAAAAGAGCTTCCGAATTCGTTTTTGATCGAGTGATTTGGTTGCGAATGACGCTTGTACTCTCTAAATCTCGCTTTCGAGAGTAAGTGTCCGGGCAAAGTGGGCGGAGCTTACGGGGCCTAGCCATATTTCACTTGCATGCAAATGCATTTTAATTGAAATTAAAACACATTTATCTCGTCTTTTAACTCACTTAAAATATTTGGCAGTTCCGTTCATTTCTTCCCCCATATCCATGAATTGAGGGCGAAGAGCAGGCTAAAATATTATATGTGTCGACTGAATGAGAATTTAGCAGTGAGCTTATTACAACACAAACATTAAAATTAAAATGTATGATGCATAAAAAATAAGAATGAGTAAGTAACCTTCTGTCTAGCTCCAACCTCGAAGAGTTTGCTAATGGCCGTCGTAGAAAGATCCTTCTCTGGAGCTGCAGCATCCAACGACGCCGGATGGATCTAGTACTCATTTAAATGAAAAAACTTGGGAAGAAGTGCTTGCAAATATAGATGTGCCAACTAATTGACTTTAGAGAACTCAAAAATCATAAGCCTTTGATCCTAATCTAATGCTCTCATGAGATAATCAAATGCCAACTTGTGGGGTAATTTTTTTAAAATTTTTAGAAGTTGTTCAAATCTTCCAGAATTGTGACTCAAAGTAGGCTAGGGAATTGTCGTTCTAAAAATTGTATGCCTTTGGTTCTAATCAAATGCCCCGCTGAGATAATCAAAAGCCCTAAAATTTTGGGGTGACCGCGAAAACTCATAATGACAAGCGATTCTGGGACGTTGTAATGCGCTCGAATGATTTGATAAAGGCATTTTGCAATCCGAAAAAAAAACTATGAATAACCAAAGGATGATTAGTGTCTATGTAGCAATGGGGAGCCATCCAGGTCCCCTTGGAAGAGACATGGGGAGCCATCCAGGTCCCCTTGGAAGAGACATGGGGAGCCATCCAGGTCCCCTTGGAAGAGACATGAGGAGCCATCCAGGTCCCCTTGGAAGAGACATGAGGAGCCATCCAGGTCCCCTTGGAAGAGACATGGGGAGCCATCCAGGTCCCCTTGGAAGAGACATGGGGAGCCATCCAGGTCCCCTTGGAAGAGACATGAGGAGCCATCCAGGTCCCCTTGGAAGAGACATGAGGAGCCATCCAGGTCCCCTTGGAAGAGACATGGGGAGCCATCCAGGTCCCCTTGGAAGAGACATGGGGAGCCATCCAGGTCCCCTTGGAAGAGACATGAGGAGCCATCCAGGTCCCCTTGGAAGAGCCATGAGGAGCCATCCAGGTCCCCTTGGAAGAGACATGGGGAGCCATCCAGGTCCCCTTGGAAGAGACATGGGGAGCCATCCAGGTCCCCTTGGAAGAGACATGGGGAGCCATCCAGGTCCCCTTGGAAGAGACATGGGGAGCCATCCAGGTCCCCTTGGAAGAGACATGGGGAGCCATCCAGGTCCCCTTGGAAGAGACATGTACCTGGAATACTTGAGTGAGAGTGAGAGCAGCAGCTCGTTCCTTAGCCAGAGCTTTCGACTTGCACTTCGGTCCCTTCGTTTGAATCTCCATCCCTGCAATCACTTCCATCGCAATACTCACAGCACTCTCAGCCAATATTTATTTTGTTTTCGTATCCCCCCTATCGTAGAGATAATATATTTTCACCAAATAAATTATTTGAGACTTTTGATTGAAGTGAATTTCACGACCTCAATTTTTGAAATAACTTTCCCGGAAAGATACGTAACGTTAGGCACATCTACCAACAATTTTAGCTGAAATTGAAACAATTTGTACAGTATATAAATGACCATCAGCGATCTCTCAGAAGACCCATAATATAAATATTAATGAAGAGCGAATAGAACTGCTACTAATAGAATAATACAATGAAGCTCACCATCACAATTTTTTACAGTGATGTAGCTTATGAATGATGGATTCTTGTCCTCCAAAACCTCTTCGAAATCAACTGATGCAATTGTGTATAGTGATGTCGAGCACATCATATGTAGAGCCTGCCATTTTTAATCTATATAAATCCCTACGCTGAATTATCGAGCAAGGTTTAGCAAAACAAATACAGTCGACTTTGTGCAATTGATTGTTGTGGGGTTATCAAGGCTTCTGACGGACGTAATCATTTTTCACGATGCCATTGGTTCGAAGACATTTCGACGAAATAAAATATATCGTAATGTTCAAATGCTAAGCTTCGCTAATAGCGTGTTTAGTGTTTTGCTTAACACGGGTCTCCTGTAAAAGTGTAGGAATGCTGGCTACTAGGAATATTTTGTATCTTAGATTTTGATTAAACTTGGTTCATGGACATGGTTGAAGGTCAGAAGAAGACTAATCCAGTCAGTTTGGTGAAATCTGCACATTATCGATTTTTATGATCTACAGCGACCAATTGACGTATTTCAGTCAATTTTCATCGTACAGCGAAATTTTTTTTCTCATTTTGCTCGTTTTCGAGAGATCTACAACTTCGTCAACGTAGCACAAACGGCCAAATCACGTCTTCATTGCGAAAATTGCGAAAAACTGAATTTCGTCACGAATAGGAACTCTCTCCATGCCTCGCCTTTGTATATGGGAGAGAAATGAAACATGGGATATAAATCAAACATACATGTTTGTAATTTGAAATGTTGGTGAATCAATACTTCAAAAAACGTAATAAAGAACAAAACGAGATTTCAAAGAGTTCAAAGATTAAAAGTAATAAAAAAATGCAAAAGAAATCCAACGTTTGGATACGAACCACCGACCTCCTACCTTTAAATTCAACTCACTGCCACTACACCACCGAACCGGTTGAAATTGAAGAGTCAAACGCGAATGGTAATTACTGCGAACGCGAAATTAAAATTTCTTAACCTTAATTATCTTAAGTTCTAGATGCATTTGGCAACTTTTGAAAACGGTTTTGGGAATCATTTAGGAGCATCCTTCCACCATAAATAATTGAAGGTGATTGGAGAATGTGAGTTCCGGTCAGTCCCGTGTTAATATTATCTACAAATTGACGGAGACCGATTTCTCATTTTAATTTTTGTTTAATTGTTATTAATTTAATTAGTGTTTTTCCAACGTGGAAATATACTATTTTCACATTATTGTTGATGAGTTTCAGAAAAATATTAAGCCGATCTGACACGCTGTGCATAGCCGAAGAATGAAATTTGATGACCAAGATCACTGTTTTCCTTTTAAAAAAGATTTACCTTCTTTTTTGGAAGTTAAGATCGTTTTGTTCAGCTCTATTCGACCGTAGAGAAGTGACTGACCCTAATTTGATCTTCCGAATCTCCAGGTTGACGATATATTAAAATTGGCCAATTTCTACGATATTTTTTCGAGATTGATTTTAGCAATTATATTTTTTGGTACGAATTGGTCATTTTTATTGTAAGAAAGTTATCCGCTCTGCTTATTATTGCTATCGTCCTATATTTCTCTATTTATCGAACGCAAACAAAGGATATTGCGAATTATCTGTCTTGCTTAATCAATTAACACGGGTCTCCTGTAAAAGTGTAGGAAAACTGACTCGTTTGGCTACTAGAAAATATTTTGTATCTTAGATTTTGATTAAACTTGGTTCATGGACATGGTTGAAGGTCAGAAGAAGACTAATCCAGTCAGTTTGGTGAAATCTGCACATTATCGATTTTTATGATCTACAGCAACCAATTGACGTATTTCAGTCAATTTTCATCGTACAGCGAACTTTTTTTCTCATTTTGCTCGTTTTCGAGAGATCTACAACTTCGTCAACGTAGCACAAACGGCCAAATCACGTCTTCATTGCGAAAATTGCGAAAAACTGAATTTCGTCTTGAGAATATCGATTTTCTGGCTCCGTATACCATAAACACAATCGAGTTTATTCTTCCAGTGGATTCTCCACGCAAAATTAGAGGGTGTTTAAGTTGAGCATTTTTCATATAACCTGCTTTTCAATATCGATTTAGTAAGGGAGGAAATGCCTCGTTCTGGGCTTGGTCGATTTTAGGAAGATTCAGTTTTTTGGTCATATCTTGGTTCAAACTGATGCAATCGAGCTCACAAAAAATGAATTCGAGAGCTCTCGAGAAGCCGGAAAAGTTTATTTAAGTGAACTTAAGCGATAACATTCGTCGTTTTCTCGTTATTGAAGGAAAACAGTTCAAAATGCCAACAAAATATGATTTTCACTGCTCAGATCGAACGATTGACCATCATTGAAGTAGTCTGGCACATTTTTAGATATTTTGGACATCCCGCAACTACTTTTAGTAACACAAACTTGATAATTATCCATTAGCTGAGATAACTCAATCCTGCATCATAATATTATGGGGAAAAATATATCGGAAAAATAACTTTATTCACCTTTATTCAGCGTTTCAAATAAAAAAATATAATTTTACAGGAAGAGTAATGTTAAAATGAGCCAGACTGCTTCATTGATGGCCAATCGGTCGATCTGAGCAGTGAAAATCAAATTTTGTTGGCATTTTGAACTGTTTTCCTTCAATAACGAGAAAACGACGAATGTTATCGCTTAAGTTCACTTAAATAAACTTTTCCGGCTTCTCGAGAGCTCTCGAATTCATTTTTTGTGAGCTCGATTGCATCAGTTTGAACCAAGATATGACCAAAAAACTGAATCTTCCTAAAATCGACCAAGCCCAGAACGAGGCATTCCCTCCCTTACTAAATCGATATTGAAAAGCAGGTTATATGAAAAATGCTCAACTTAAACACCCTCTAATTTTGCGTGGAGAATCCACTGGAAGAATAAACTCGATTGTGTTTATGGTATACGGAGCCAGAAAATCGATATTCTCAAGACGAAATTCAGTTTTTCGCAATTTTCGCAATGAAGACGTGATTTGGCCGTTTGTGCTACGTTGACGAAGTTGTAGATCTCTCGAAAACGAGCAAAATGAGAAAAAAAGTTCGCTGTACGATGAAAATTGACTGAAATACGTCAATTGGTTGCTGTAGATCATAAAAATCGATAATGTGCAGATTTCACCAAACTGACTGGATTAGTCTTCTTCTGACCTTCAACCATGTCCATGAACCAAGTTTAATCAAAATCTAAGATACAAAATATTTTCTAGTAGCCAAACGAGTCAGTTTTCCTACACTTTTACAGGAGACCCGTGTTAATTGATTAAGCAAGACAGATAATTCGCAATATCCTTTGTTTGCGTTCGATAAATAGAGAAATATAGGACGATAGCAATAATAAGCAGAGCGGATAACTTTCTTACAATAAAAATGACCAATTCGTACCAAAAAATATAATTGCTAAAATCAATCTCGAAAAAATATCGTAGAAATTGGCCAATTTTAATATATCGTCAACCTGGAGATTCGGAAGATCAAATTAGGGTCAGTCACTTCTCTACGGTCGAATAGAGCTGAACAAAACGATCTTAACTTCCAAAAAAGAAGGTAAATCTTTTTTAAAAGGAAAACAGTGATCTTGGTCATCAAATTTCATTCTTCGGCTATGCACAGCGTGTCAGATCGGCTTAATATTTTTCTGAAACTCATCAACAATAATGTGAAAATAGTATATTTCCACGTTGGAAAAACACTAATTAAATTAATAACAATTAAACAAAAATTAAAATGAGAAATCGGTCTCCGTCAATTTGTAGATAATATTAACACGGGACTGACCGGAACTCACATTCTCCAATCACCTTCAATTATTTATGGTGGAAGGATGCTCCTAAATGATTCCCAAAACCGTTTTCAAAAGTTGCCAAATGCATCTAGAACTTAAGATAATTAAGGTTAAGAAATTTTAATTTCGCGTTCGCAGTAATTACCATTCGCGTTTGACTCTTCAATTTCAACCGGTTCGGTGGTGTAGTGGCAGTGAGTTGAATTTAAAGGTAGGAGGTCGGTGGTTCGTATCCAAACGTTGGATTTCTTTTGCATTTTTTTATTACTTTTAATCTTTGAACTCTTTGAAATCTCGTTTTGTTCTTTATTACGTTTTTTGAAGTATTGATTCACCAACATTTCAAATTACAAACATGTATGTTTGATTTATATCCCATGTTTCATTTCTCTCCCATATACAAAGGCGAGGCATGGAGAGAGTTCCTATTCGTGACTTTGAACATATTCACAAAACTTTCATGTGCGACAAAAAAAATGCATAAGAGATAACAAGGAGGTCGAGTTCTTGCTTCTCCAACACTCCCTCGGAATTTGAATGTATGAGGGAGAGCAATGAGAAATGAAACAAACATGGGATATAAATCAAACATACATGTTTGTAATTTGAAATGTTGGTGAATCCATACTTCAAAACGTAATAAAGAACAAAACGAGACTTCAAAGAGTTCAAAGATTAAAAGTTTTAAAAAGTGCAAAAGAAATCCAGCGTGTGGATACGAACCACCGACCTCCTACCTTTAAATTCAACTCACTGCCACTACACCACCGAACCAGTTAAAATTGAAGAGTCAAAAGTGGAGGATTATTACTGCGAACGCGAAATTAAAATTTCTTAACCTTAATTATCTTAAGTTCTAGATGCATTTGGCAACTTTTGAAAACTGTTTTGGGAATCATTTAGGAGCATCCTTCCACCATACACAATTGAAGGTGATTGGAGAATGTGAGTTCTGGTCAGCTCCGTGTAAGAAGTGGTCCATTGTTTTGCTTACCGTATTTGCTTTAGCCTGAGACCCAAAAAACGTGGATATTGTATTCATAGGTGGGCCGGGGTTGAAGCTGGAAATCGGAAACCGGGGGGTGTTTAGGGTCAAAAAGGGGGGGGGGGGGATCGAAAATGATCGTTTTGTGACAACATTTTCCAAAAACCGGGGGTGTTTCACAGCTGGCTTCGAAGGTGCCCACCTATGATTGTATTCTTTGCCAAGCTCAAGCGCTGTCCAATTGTTATTGATACCCACAATCTTAATTTCGATCGTCAGAAAGAGATCTACACACCTCTCAAAATTTTGTTGCCTCATTTCCGGCATGCCGCTTGGAAAATCCAAAAACATGCTAAAAATCACTGTTTTTGCTCTGCCAAGACGTTTGTTGGATATCCACATTAAAATTCAGAGCGTGTAATATGCTGCAGTCGACGAAGAAATCAATTCTCTACAAGTTAACGGAAACCGAATTTCAATTTTCGATTTTGACTTTTCACAATACCCATTTGAAAAAGGAACTACTTTTTACGTGATTTCACAATTTCCTTATTTTCTACTAGATGGATTTATTAAATGAATCCCAAATTTGGGAGCAGGTGCTCTGGTCTAGTTTCTCTGAGAATCATTTTAGAGCTTGAACTTATATTTTGTTTCAATAAAGTTATGCGAAATCATTCTGTGCCATTCTGCGAACTGAAGACACCGCGCGTTCGACTGAAAATGGCTCAAAATGAACGGGTCTCGAGCGCCGCACCAAACAAAGGAAATCGTCTCGCTGACACGCTGTGCTATGCCCTCGTGCGGGGAGGTCGGTATCCGTAAAAAATACGACAGTTTCAAAATCTCTATTGGAAGCTCACGTGCCTTCGTCTCTGGGCACATCATATTCCGATCTTCACCAAAAATTTCACCAAACATTCACACTGCGTGTCAGAGAGGACAACCTCCTTTGTTCTGCGCGGCGGATCATTTTTAAAATTGACCGGCGTTGAACGGTTGTAGTAAAAAATAGTAGACGAAACATACTGAGATAAGTCAAATACAAAATTAAGATATAATAATATACATGTGCAGGAGGGTTCAGTAACCTCTTCAAATGCTCTTTGTCCTTGATTTTCACGAAAGTTAAGAGTTTTATTACAAATCAAAGTTATAGACTTTGTAGAGCCACTCTTGCGGATTCAGAAAAGTACCTAGATGTAGGGTCATACATTACTGTCCACGGAGGATATAGAGTTTGAATATAAAACTGGAATGTTTCTCAACCATTGTTCTTGTGTTCGAATAAAATTAGTTTCAGATGACAATGAAATAAAATTGTCACGGAAAAGGGAAAAGTCGTACGTTTTCTTATGGAGTTAAACAATTTGACTATTGATCCCTCCCTCCACGCAAATTAGCTTTTCACAAGTTTATTACGAATCTTTCTCATATACTTGCGTTATCTCTGGAGCACAGTGATGTGCTCGAAAGGGTATGGGTGGGGGGAGTGTTACGGTAAATAAGTTTTTGCGTAGAAGGGGGTAGGTCCAGTGGGGCAGCAATAAATGAGAATACGTGCTATGGACGAACATGGACAGGAGCCTACAGGGTCACCACATGGAAAATGATTGCGCCCAGTACAATTGACAACCCCGCGCCCATTATACACTCCTCAAGCTCTAAGACATCGTACATTTCGCCACTCACCGAAAACGATTGCATATTGTGGAGCTTCTTCATCTGTCCTCTTCTAATGACTTTAATAATATCGTCCTCAGATAGCTTGAATACGTCTTTAAGAGCTTGTCTGAAATATCGCGCTCCATCTGTTACTTACTCAATATTTAAACTATATTCCACTCATGCTAATAATTATAAAAATTTAATTTATATTCTAATAATTCTACTCAACTTTATCCTTCAACTTTAAGTTACCCGACAACCGTGAAATTATTTGAATTTTTGCGAGTGCTGCATACTCTCTTGTTTTTGCATACTCTCTCGCACATTTTGCCGTGATCAGGCACGCGTACAAATTCAAATAATTTCAAGGTTTCTGGGTAACTTTAAATGTATCTGACATAAACTATGAATAGTGTAGCGTGAGAATAAGTTGGTTCTACCTGATAACCATGATATTCGCCACATTGCTTCCTTCAGCAGTGTGCGTGTACATCTTCCCTTCCTCCGTGAAAGTGAGCACCGCTCTGCATCAAATACATATCTATCAACACTACTACATACACCTAGTATTTTTACATGAAAACGTACGAGATTTTTCTTTGTTTAACTTCATCTGCAGCATCAGTAACATCAGTCGAGTCCAGTTTGTACTTCTTATTCCCTTCCAAACACAATTTGGACAACAAGTCTTTCAGAGAACAAGGGCTATCAGTCGAATCAACCTATAATGTTTCCATTTTTACTTGATCATATATAATAACATGCAAATAGATCACCCACCTTCCGCTTTTTCATTGGAGTTATTCCAACACTCGGAGGCGGACCGAAAGTATTCATACGACTAGTGTTGCTCTACAAAGCAATTAATTGAAGCTTGTTTCATGTATAAAATAACTGACGGAGGGAGTATTCAGACTTTCGATGGCAGCATGAACATCTGGGCGGAGAGACTTCAGCGCAATCATGCATGCCTCCTAAAAATCATGTTTAGGTTATCTTCAGTTTTCATTTTGGCTCTGTCATCTCGAGTTGACTCTGAACTTACGTGTTTCGCATTCTTTTTGCTCGAAGCTACAGCGTGGAACACTTGACCCATCACAGTAAGTGTACATTTGAACATCAATCCATCATTGTCGTATCTCAATCGACAATACATAAAGGGTATATTTAAGCTGTGCATACGTATCAGTGATTCCCTGGAACAATTCGTTGATGATCTGTGCAGGAGTTTTTCCCTCTACGGCGTGTCTCTTCTGAACAGCAAAACAATTTAGCCGGAATATGACATTTCTTACCGGCCCAGGAGTTTTCCCCGTTCCTTTCGAAGGAAAAGTTCGGGGCTGTCCCTTCAATGGAAGATTCCAATATAGTCCCGTTTGATTAGATACGGGAGGTTCAATTACTTGAAAGGACGTTTGGAAGTCGCCCGAAGCGGCAACATCATCACGATAATATTGGCTACCCATGTCCTGCAAACGAAGAAATTCATTAGCACGTATATATTTCAAAATACCAAAAGTAGATCGCAATAACTTTAAAATAAAAAATTCCAAGCCCACGGGTGACCGCCACTGGCCACGGCAATTTATTCGAAGAGAAATATATTTAAAGTCCGCTAAAATTTGTTAAAGTTACCCAACAACCGTCAAAATGGCCTATATTTTTATTCCTGAAACTGATAGACATAAAAGAGACTAGTAGAAATGCAATACTAATAAAGTCAGAAAATCAATAATTAGTCAAAGAATCGACCTCAAAACATGTGTTGCGCTACCCTGATCAAGACCGATTTTCCCGCGAGGTTTGAAACATGAATATTCTGTGTGCGGTAACTAGCGTTCACAAGCCCGGTTCTATACCATTTTTATCCTCGCTTCTCACCCGGTTGTAGAAATATATATTTCAACAGCAAAAACTTCAATATTAAGCCCACATAATCGATTAAACAATATTTAAACAAACCGCGCATTCGAAATTACGGTACTTAGTGCATGTTCATGCAAATTCGCGGTAAGGTATTGTTCAGGCGCCAATTTAAAAATTTTGCACGGTTGTTGGGTAACTTTAAAAGAGTAGGGACTGCAACGCTGTTAACGAACGAGCAAAACAATTCACAAAATTGTACACAACTGAAAGCTATGCCTGCCCCATTCCGACTTTTCACTTTAGTTTTGTAAAAAATATTTTAATTAATTAGAAAAACATAAATGAATGATAAGCAAAAGGCCGACGCTTTCAGTCCAAGTGGAGCGCATCGCAAGTCACGTTTTTTAATAAGATTATCGCAAACTGAAATTCGGTTGCGTTGTAAAACTTCATGATTGAGGTTTAATAATTTTTTTCTTATGTTAACGGTACTCCGACAGCAATGAAACATCGTATAATAATAGAAAGAATAGTTTAATATTGATAGAACTTCAGAATCAGGAAGATTACGATACCGAGAACTTTAAAAATCATTTAAAAAGAGGACGACTTCCGTATATTTCTGGTTTTTTACCATAAATTGGGAAATGCTGCTCTAAAACAAATATCAAAAAATCTCAAAGATACGGAAGTCGTCCTCTTTGCAAACACCGAAAATGTATTTTCACAACGGTAAAACGCTCAATTTTGACAGCCTCATTCTCTTTTATTTGATATTTATATTTATTTTTATTGTGAAAACAATTTTTTGTGATTGATAATCTACCAAAAACTGAGGAAATGAAGCTTCAACACATAATTCTGAAAACACGTATATTTTCGATCACATCGTGCTTCTCCGGTTCTGCAACATATCTCTTTTTGCTTTGCTTGTTGTTCTTTCAAGATGTGTTCATATTCATTCCAATCAATAAAATTGTCGAAAAATCGCATTAAATATTTTTTTTAAATGTTTTAAAATAATGAAAGAATTTGGCTTGAAAAGTACGGTAGTTTGAAAGAAAAGCGTCGGAAGGAGGCAACCAATATTCCGTACTCAAAAATTCGGGCTGCCGTCCCTATAAAAGAGGGTCGACGCACGGCCCCCTATTCGTCGACATTAGAAAACCTAATCCGCCTAATTTTTCTCGAACGGAAATCGTTCAGACGTGCCTAACGTGACCCTGCCTCAGGAAATCGCGGGGTGTTTAAGCTTCAAATTTGACAGTACTTATACCTCTCCTCTGCGTCTTTTGCCAAATTTCAGTTTGCAATTCACAGCTAAATAGAGAATTGGAGAAAAGGGTCAAGTGGGCGGAGTTAGGAGGTCCGATTTTTTTTCCGAATGTCGACGGGCAAGGGACTGTGTCGGTGCAAAATGTTCCTGCACTACGGCAATATTTCAAATCCATATATACAGTATCTCAGGCAACCCTATAGTTTCCCGATACTGTATATTATAGGTGCTATATGTAGTGAAACAATTTTTTCTATTTTTAGCAGATCTCCAGGTATAAAAGATTTCAACGGTCTCAGGAGGAGGCGCCCAGATTCTAATCAGCCGTTTTAAGCTAGGTTGGATGCCTCCCCCTACGATAAAGTCAGTTTACAAGTTCGATCCAAGGCAGCACAACTTGGATTCAGGGCTGGATCCAACTTGTAATTGACTTTACCTTAGGGAGAGGCACCCAAGGGCAGCACAAGTTGGATACAGGGCTGATTCCAAAATGGGCACCTCCACCTGAGATGCGCGCCACTTTTGTAAAGCGTCGGGGCCGCACACTCCTCGTTCGCACACTCATGTCTGAGTATCCAAGCCGATATCCAAGCCGAGAGAGTATGTGAAACGAGGAATGCGTGGCCGCGCAACTTCGCAAAAGTGGCGCGCATCCTGCGTTGAAAAACCAGAGAACCTTCCCTTTCCCAGGTTCCAAATGGGTAGCGTCCCTACAATGCGTCCGAGCGTTTCTTTGTTTTTTCGAATTTATAATTATTGTTTTTACATATTATTGCGAATTGTAGGAAATGTGGGTATAGTATTCAATTGTAAACATCGAAAAAACTATTCAAATTTTTGCTTAAAATGCAAAATGATCATTTATCAATATGAGCGTTAAAGGAATTCCCATTAACGAGGCGTGATTTGCTTATTATGCATTTAAACGGATATTTTTTCAGTCTATACAATAGTTAAAAAACGATTCTTAATGACACGCTATGATTTCATTTATCATTTTTTTCTTTTTATTGTGTTCACGGGTTTCTACATTGTGTTGTAACAAAATAGAGTATTTCAGATGGGTCACATGGAGTATGAAAAGTTATGTAGATTAGTTGAACAATGGAACGAGAACAGATTGGACCTCTTCCATTTGTCTCAGCCGACCCAGGTTCCTATTTTTTTTGCATAAGTAATTAATTATTTGAGGATTTGGAAGTGGAGGGTGTAATGCGATTTTACTTTTGTGATGATGAGGGGAGGGTTTGCACCAAGTGCATCCGAGTTAGCAGCACGGCAACTACTCAGGTATTTACTTCCATCTCTCTACTCCTACACATTACTCTGCAACTTGAGGCAGTCATAGATGCTCTGGTGGATAAATTCTTGCCAGATTTGAAGATGCTCACAGACCCGGACTACTCGCTGTGGGAGGTACATGAAGGAGGAGAGGTCAGTTTATACGCATATCAATATGCACTATCATCTACTATTGTGCTTTTTGTTGTACTGTATGATATAAATTGTTTAAATAACTTTACGACTAAAATTTGAGGAACGAAGCTTGAGCGCTGAAGAAAAGCCACTCCTTGTTCAATTGAATTGGCACAAAGATGATAAGGAAGGTAGATTTCTTCTTAAGAAACATGGAATGAACTTTCTCCCTATACAAGTAAGTTTATTCATTATAATTAAGTACATAATTAATGCAGGCATTGAAAGATCATGATCAGAGCTCAAATATCAAGAGGAGTAATAAACGATTCTCAAAACGAGAAAAAAAAGAAGACAAAGTTAAGAAGAAACACAAGGACATAAGTGGGGAGCTTTCTCTTAATTTGTATGCAATATTGCGTATCTGCCCTCCAGCATTATTTCAAATATTCTTGCAGTAACTGTTCACGAGGGTATTCAACAAGAAAACATCGATGCCACCGGTTTATATAAACAGGTACTATTTGTGAAATATTTATATTACAATTTCCTGTAATGTAAGACCTGCATACTCTTCGTAGTGCATACTTTAGTTTCAAGCTTTCCACAAAACTCCTCGCAACATGTTGGGTGTTTCATCACTAGTGGTTCACCACGCATAAAACACAAAACACAGGGGGTCATGATTGAACAAACAGACTCTTCCGGGTGCCCTGTTTGAAAGTTATTTCGAAGCTATCGGTATGTCCGCACTACCCAATGCATTGTGGACGAGGCCAGGCTGGAAAGACGGGATAGGGAGCAGGACTGTGCATAGAGAAATTCGATTTACCTCTAACTCTTTTTTTTGGTATTTAAAGTTACCCAACAAGGACGAAATTGACCCATTATTTTTTGTCTTCCATCGAATAGCCGATGGTTGAATTAGTATAGAATGAATATACAAAAATGCTAAAAATCAATAATAGCCTCAAGGGAAAGCCGGAAATGATCCGCGCTCTCTCACTTTTGCGTACTCTCTCGCACACGCGACGGGATCAGGGTGAGATCAGGGTTTCGTCCTTGTTGGGTAACTTTAAAATGGTTTAAATACGTGTTGACATGAGTATTCCAATAGTATTCATAAACACATCCGATATTCGTGGCAAGGGGTTCACAAGGGTACTGATTTTCATGGTCAATTTCATTTTGCACGAACTCGACCGGTGAAGCCGGGCCGCAGGTAGGCATTTTCACATTAATTATCAGCAACCCAATAAATAATTAAATGTGTTAAATAAATGTGTTCCGATAAATAAATAGAAAACATTAGCGGAAAATAGTCACCCAAAAAAAACTCCACACATATTATACGGAAAATGATCGTCTGAACACGGAGCATCCGATCATGTAAAAAGCAAGGGACGCATTTGCCTGCCATTCGAATACTTTATTTAAACTTTTTTGCAAATTCAATTTCATTAACTATAAAAACATTCCGAATCTGCATGCTCGATTTGATCCAATTTGAAAATTAAATATCTTTAGTACTTTGGTGTGCTGAAACTCCATGCAGCTGCACCGGTCGAATTGGTACAAAATAAATTTTACCATGATGATCAGCACCCTTGAGAACTTGATAACTACGAATTGCAAAAATTGGACATTGCCAGCCATCTGATGATTCTTAGGCAACCATTTTCATATACACTGTAGTGAAAATCATTGAGGTTCCGCCGACAACTTTCACTCGAACGATCTCTAACCCGGAGATTGTTATGAAAAAAAGACGGGAGAAGAGGATAGAATCGAAGCTTCGGGACATGGGCCACGGTAGGACTTGCCCATTGAAGTGCATAAAAAGGTTTTATAGGAGGGAGCTTGAAGGTTTACGGAGAAGAAATTGTTCCTAGTAGACCTTATGTCACTATCCTTGTGTCTTCTAAAGATCGGACAACGGAAATTCTCAAGGAAGCACTCATTAAGTACAATGTGAGGGAGGAGCATTGGACTAATTTTCAATTAGTGCAGGTGAGTCATCCATCCAGCTACTATGTAAATTATGATGTTTGATTACTATAGTGCTATATCTACTGGCTTATTAAGCAAACGAGACGACACTTTTAATTTAGGAAATGCTAGATTCTTAATAAGGTCAAAGCGATCGTGGGAAGTCGAGTCATATTTATCATCATATTTATCCTGACGTCAGGCACAATGGTCCTGCAGGAGGGTGACTTCAGTGTGGAGGGAATGGGGATCTTCGGTCTCAGAGCGTCGTTAGGTCAAGGGATGGGATCTTCTTTGGCTTCTCTGGTCAACTGTAGGGACGATCGTGAAGGATCTCCGTTGAGCGTCGAAGTAGATCATCCTGCCGCCGAACACCTGACTTGCGCCGGTTAGGAACTCACAACGCAGACAGCGGGGCTTTCTTGACGGTAGATCACTCGAGACGATGGGAATCCGTCCGTGCTCCTCCTCTTGAAGTGTACCAAGTAGGCGATACTCTCCGGGTTGCCCAAGCTGGAGAGTTGTGGAGAGGGAAGTCGAGTAGCTGGTCATATTTATTTTGAGAATTTGAAAGCCAATACTTGAATAACATGTTTAGCAGAAATAAGCTTGAGCATAGCTGAACAGGGAATTTCAGTAAGTACGGTGCGGCAGCTAGTGACTTCTAGAGATAGTGAGAAGGCGATAAAACAGTTTAATAGAAGAGAGCGCAGAGAAGTGAGAGAGGACATGGGAAGAGGGAAAGTATGGCTAGAGTCGTGACTTCTTTGTATTTATCATGCAAAACTGTGAATAGCATGGACATTCCCCTACTCTTTCCAATTGGTTGGCTTGGGGGGCTTTTGTGGTGAGGTCAAAATCTGTTCATTTTTTATGTTTCCTTTGCTCCTTTATACAATATTTTCTCAGGTTGAAATGGCTCAGGGAAACGAAAGAAAGGTCGAATCTCTCACTGATCTCACGACGCGTTCCACCCACAGCAGGAAGTACGTCCTCATAGTTCAAAGAGTGACTTCGTAATTATGTGTTTGTAGTGAGAGGGTGTTGGGTGAAGATGAGTGTCCTCTTCTTCATCTGGCCAATGCTCCTCCGGATGTCTTCTTGATTTTCGTTCTGAGAAGGAGAATAGGCGAACGCCCGACAGTATTGTTAGTGCTTATTTAAACATATTCTATGATTTTTTTGCATAAGCTCATTCAATATTATGCACATGCGCAAAATACATATAAGACATGGTTTCCCTTTTTGAGTGTCTCTTCTGAAAATTGATTTGGGATCCCAAATGGAACCTTTTCCATATACGCGTATATTTTTTCGATTTTTCAATGATGACCATCCCTTTGCAAGGACTAACTTGGACACTTCCTCTCTCATTTTGCGTGAATCGACGAATCGAACGGGCGCCTATCTTATATCTCTCAGTGATAACTCCAGAATAGCATTATGTGAAGGTGTGACTGAGGTGAGTTAATTTGAACGTCTCTGTCCACTCGAGGAATGGTTCCCTTGGCAGATGGGAAGCGATGGCAACTTGCATTTGTTTGCTCGTCATCACATTCGAGTGCGGGGTGTGTGCAGTAGACACTGTGTGATAACTGTGAGTGCTCGAGTGTGCACCATCACACCATCCTCTCCGGATGCATTCATCATGGTAAATGCACATCCCAAGTCGGCATAATTATCGACCGTGCAGATAAATGATCGAAGAATCGATCGAACGGAGACTGTATGTGATGGAAATCTTATTCGGTTTGGAAATGATGTGGTATTCCGATTCAGATCAATTGCGATCGTAAGTTAATTAGCATAGTCTTGATGTAATGTCCTTATTACAACAGTTGTCAACGAAGAGTCCGTCAATAGTTGATCCCGCCCACACAACCCTAAAGACGTGAGAGTTGAAAAGATATTCCATGTCGTCATTATCATTATTTTATTCATATATTTGTTTTTATAGTGACGTACGAACCGTTGATTCTCATGGCATTCCACTCTCCATTTCAATCGACGAGAATGGAATATCGAATTTACTTATTGAGGTATACTAGATATGCATGTAACATTACTTTTCCCGATTCTACCTAGATAAGCTGTGCATGAGCATTTGATAGATTTCATGGATTCAGGCAATGTCTCGATCGACGGAATCTGCTCCCCTCCCTCTTTCATCCTCTTTCTTAATATTCATTGGTCTTCATTCTCTTCACGACCGGCCGTCTGTTGGAATTCAAGTGATGAAACAGCTCTCAACTCATCTCTCTCACTTATCCAATGTGAGTCCCAGAAACAGGAAAATGCAGTACTATTCGTGATATTCTAATCTATATGCACCTTTTGAGAAGACAGAGAAGTGCCGCGGTCGCCTCCTCTACTGGCTCTCCAATTGCTCACATCTTCAATATCTGTTATCCGCTGATATTTGTTTCTCGTTCCCTCTCTCGGAGCTCTGTTCTCTCATCCAGTCACTCTTCCATTCTCTCGTTGAAGAATGCACTGGGGAGCTGAGTGTGCTCCTTCCTTCTTTCTTCGATCCCACTCCCACCAATCGAAGGGGTTAATCACTCTCTAAACACTAAATTGGACTCACAATGTATGATTGAGGTGGTGCACTCACCTTGCTCCAATCCATTCTCCAGTCGTGTCGCTCAGCGCAACTCAATGCTGATATCACAATCCAGCTGGCCTCTCAACTCTTCTCTTATCTTAATGCATCCATATTTAACCAGATGATTGGAATGAAATGTTCCTCAAGGTGAGAGAACAAGCTGCTGTGACATCTACGCAATTCCGTTGTTTACAAATTGATCATTTTGCAGTCTGGGTGAAATAGTCTCGACTGGGTTGTCAGAGATTGAGGAATGGGCGACTGGAGTGGGACTGGAATTGGCTGTGGAGTGTCTACTCGACACCTGTAGGCAGGTGAGAGAGAGATGGGTAAAGCCATCTCAGGGATATTCCAGGCCGCCAATCTTCTCATGGTTGACAAGACGAATCTAGTGCTGCTTGGATCGACAACGTATAAACTGAACAGTCTCCAGGTAGGCATCTTCCAGTCAGTCCCTCCTAATGGTAGTAGTCTCTTGCCAGATTCGTCACTTGCTGAGTTCGTGGGAACCGCGAGGAGATGAGAGTGCAGTAGGAAACGACGTCCTCCATCGAATCATCGGATTGGCTGAGAGACAGGCGGATGAAATGTGCACTGAGGAAGGCATCGTATGTGACCATCCCTTCTTTTTCGGCCCTTGATCTCTATGCTTTAGCCACTGACTCTTCTGGAGATCAATCGATTGAATGGAATGGAGATGATTCAACCTCAAGAGGGTTTCTTCACTAACCAATCCTTGTCTCACTTTGAACCACTGAAATCTCTCTTAGACGAATTAGCTGAAAAGGGTGCGAGAATATGACTAGCCGAGTCTTCCTAATGATTTCATTAAGGAGTGTGTTCAAATGTGAAATGGAACGAGGAATCGGTTGGATGGGTGACAGATAGACTGTTCCCTCCCTCTCCCTCCCTCCATTCTATTCTCCATTCTTCTTCACTCAATGAACCATGCACTACTCTTGTGAAGGTTCATCTCAATAGAGGAACAGGAGGAATTGGATTGAGTATTGTGGCTGCTCAAGTCAGTTCTCGTCTAATCGACTATAATGAGAACTAGAGTGTATTTGAAGGGAGTAGGTGAAACACAGTGTGGGATATACATCAAGAAAGTGTTGGATGGAAGTGTCGCTGCAAAGGTGAGAGAATAAAGAAAGAAAAGGGGTGGCTACGGCGTTAGTTATTAACTAACTTGTAATCTCCATTTCAGGACGGGAGGTTGAGTGCGGGAGATGAACTTATTTCAGTGAACGAGTCGCCCCTTCGAGGACTCTCTCAAGAGGAGTGAGTGTCTCTCTCCCTCTTCCTCCCTGCCCCCCCCCCCCCTCTCTCTCCCCCACAGCAGTATCTTATTTCAGGGCAGCGCGCACGCTTTTCGCATGCGGTCCAATCGTACGATTCGAAGTGAGAATGGGAGCAGCGACTAAGAATGGATTACTCTCATATTTAGTCTCTCCTCCCCCGTCCCAGGTTAGTGAAGTTTAGTTTGAATAATTCGTAGGTAGTGTATCATGGACATGAAAATTGTAGATGAGAGTGAACACATCTCCATCGCCCAGTCAACAGTACACTCCTTTCATCGGACGTTGTGTCGGGAATGAACCTGCTGGTAAGCCTTTCCTGCATACGGTGTGCAACATACCCTCCAAGGATGGCAGTTTATTATTCACTAACTTGGAGTACATCTTTGTCACCGGACTGTTTGTAGTGGGAAGGAAGAGTCACATGTCAAATACCGCACTTGGTTCTAAAAATAAGTGAAACCACTCTGATGGGTGTATTTCAGTAGCCCAATCGTCTGCTTCCGCGTTCTCGATTCCTCAGAAGAATAGCAGATCGATCTCCACTAGTGATCTATTTCAAGGCAACGATGTACGTATCAGAAGGAGCATTTATTAGTAATATATCGTACGCTGGCGAAATCAGAGGCTGCGCAAAAATTTCGATTTCTGACACATTGCCAATTCGCAAATTTTGAAGCCGTGGTTCTGCTAATAATTTTTATTATGGTCGATTTTCCGGAATCGGTCCGGACATGCCCGGTCAATTATGTCTAGAAATCGATAAATCGATAGCAGGCCATTTTGGTGCTATTACGGCATTTTATGTGTTTTCCTTTTGTTGTTCATCCTTACAAAATGCCATAATCGCACCAAAATGGTGTTTTGAGTTATCGATTTCAAGACAAAATTAACCGGGCATGTCCGTACCATTTAGGCAAATCGACCTATTATACTATACTTCTTGCTTCCGCATTCTCCATTCCTCAGAAGAATAGCAGATAAGCAGATGAGAACAATCGTGGCTTCTCAATTTGTGTATTCGCAATGACTCGGAAATCGAAATTTTCTCGGTGCCTCTCGATGGTTTCTGATTTCGCCAATATGTTACATGTACGAGAGACAAGATCTGAAAGTGAAGTTGATATATACTAATATGTAGTTTGTAAATGTGACAGGGCGACTTAGAGAAAATTAGTGTAGTCCAGATACAAGTTAACAGCATTCGCTGTACAATACGCACAGTCGTGGGATTGCAGCCAAACACTTCCTTCTCTGGTCGGTCGATGGCTTCTTCCACTACTTCTGCTTTCTCAGCCCTTCCTTCCCACTACAAACGTCCTACCGTCATTCAACCAACTAGGAAGTGAGACACCTGCAGGCAAAACAAATTCGACCTTCTTCATTTCAATTACTTTTTTAACCAATGCTTATATCTATGCTAGTTAACCTATCCGTTCAAACTAAAATCCACGTATCCAGCGTTTGGGGATATTCCTCCATTATGGGAGGGATGTTACCGAAATTTCAAGTCTGTAGCTTAACCGGAACACGATATCAAAACGGTAATAATTTGAATATTTAGAAAAGGCATTAGAAAATATCTATCACGAAAGCATCAAAGGAGCCATTTCAGGAGCGTGATGATTCAAAAAATCGAACCGATTTTATTTCTAGATTACCAAAATTTGTCAACGGCGAGTTTTTGTAAGATGAGCGGCTGTAATTTTATTTTGGTATTTGATTAGGAAAAAGGATCTTTTCAGCGACTTAGACCGTAACTAATTTTATGCAACTAGTGTCTTTTCAGCGACTTAGACCGTAACTAATTTTATGCAATAAGTAAATAGTGTAAAACACAATCATTCTTTGGCAAGATCGGCCTCTTAATTTATTCCGCGCACTATTTTTATTGGTTAATTAAGCATTATTTGATCAAATTTGAATTGAGTTCATTGAATTCGGACAGCCGAAGGATCTGAAAAGAATCAGAAAGTTGTTAACAATTTAGTTTGCAATTATATATACAAAAGCTCTATAGTATCACATGCGTCGTGGCAATCAGCGCTTTTGCATCTATTTATGAGAGGAATCGCGAGAGAATCGAGCACTCAGCGGCGGTGAATTCAAATTTGTCCTATCTGGCTGAAATTTTAGTGAGAAGTATTTTGGATGATGCTCTTTGAAACTGCGTCGTCAGAATTTTGATATCGGTCGTCATCGTCGAGATTCAGAAGGTCAAACTTGGCACTATCACTTTTCGACATTCAAATCGCGCTCACTTAAATGATCATAACTCCGTTTAAAAATAAGATAGAAGGTCGTTCTTTGTTTCATAAGAAAGCTACCATGATTCTCTACAACTTTTATGTTGACGATGTCATTCGTTGTGCTAGTCCTGGTTCGGGGTGGTTGGGTTCACTAAAAATGACTGTTCTCAAAAAATCGGAAAAACGTCTTGAGATCGGGTGCTTTTTTGATTGACCCTATGGTGAGCTATCTTGTGCCCAAAAATCAGGCAAATCGAGACGGGGAAAAAAAAGTGGGCTCACTTTTTGTATGGTGACCCCGAAATCGGTCCCTGACAGCAATACTTCCAAAGCTCGAATTGGACGCTATTGGGTGCAAATACATTCAAAAACATCAAAAACAACATTCTAAGTTGTTTCCCCAATAGCTATACCACTGTCATCTGTCAAAATTACGGTAGGACCTCAAATTCAAAAATCGAGTTTTTGACCCTCAATAACCTATGGGATGGGTGCTACAGCTCTAAATAGGTTCAAAACCATGTAGGAACATCCCTTGAAACGTCTCAAACAAAGTGGGCACGTATAAAGACGCTATTTCATCGGCTGGATTCAAGGAAATGCACAAAAGTGTAAATCGGTTTAAAATTGATATTCGGACCTGCCCCTAGGCAAGAAATGTAGAGAACAACGAGCTAACATTTTACCTGTTGAAAGTGAGCTTCTATCTGTTCGCCGAATCAAGCTACAGAGCCTAGAAGTTGAAAGAAATGGGCGGTTGAGGCGCGCATGGGAGCGCTAAATGGAGGGGAGAGAGAGGAAGGTCAGGCGACGAAGCGCCAGACGGTTAGAGCACGCGCTCTCGGGGGATTCTAGCCCATTTCTTCCAAACTTCTAGGCTCTATAGCTTGCTTCAACGAAAAGATAGAAGCTCACTTTCAACAGGCAAAATGTTTAGCTCGCTGTTCTCTACATTTCTAGCCTAGGGGCAAGTCCGAATATCAATTTTGAACCGATTTACACTTTTGTGCATTTCCTTGAATCCAGCCGATGAAATAGCGTCTTTATACGTGCCCACTTTGTTTGAGACGTTTCAAGGGATGTTCCTACATGGCTTTGAACCTATTTAGAGCTGTAGCACCCATCCCATAGGTTGTTGAGGGTCAAAATCTCGATTTTTGAATTTGAGGTCCTACCGTAATTTTGACAGATGACAGTGGTATAGCTATTGGGGAAACAACTTAGAATGTTGTTTTTGATGTTTTTGAATGTATTTGCACCCAATAGCGTCCAATTCGAGCTTTGGAAGTATTGCTGTCAGGGACCGATTTCGGGTCACCATACAAAAAGTGAGCCCACTTTTTTTTCCCCATCTCGATTTGCCTGATTTTTGGGCACAAGATAGCTCACCATAGGGTCAATCAAAAAAGCACCCGATCTCAAGACGTTTTTCCGATTTTTTGAGAACAGTCATTTTTAGTGAACCCAACCACCCCGAACCAGGGCTAGCACAACGAATGACATCGTCAACATAAAAGTTGTAGAGAATGATGGTAGCTTTCTTATGAAACAAAGAAAGACCTTCTATCATATTTTTAAACGGAGTTATGATCATTTAAGTGAGCGCGATTTGAAAGTCGAAAAGTTATAGTGCCAAGTTTGACCTTCTGAATCTCGACGATGACGTCCGATATCAAAATTCTGACGACGCAGTTTCAAAGAGCATCATCCAATATACTTCTCGCTAAAATTTCAGCCAGATAGGAAAAATGTGAATTCACCACCGCTAGCCCCCCTAAAATGCTCGATTCTCTCGCGATTCCTCTCCTATAATGCAAAAGGGCTGACTGCCGCGACGTCTCTGATACTGTAGAGCAAGGCAGAGAAATGGAGTGAGCGAAGAGAGCAGTGTTTCTGCCGTGCCGAAGTGCCTCTCAAATGAATAAATTGACGATCTTTCAGCATGTCTCCATCTAATCTCCGAAACGGTGCCATTTCTCCTTCTCTCCTCTCTCATTCTCTTCTCGAATCGTCTCCTCACTCCATCAGACAACGAGCCATTTCCCCCACTCCCCTTTCACAGTCAGTAACGGAAATATGGCAGTTTCCCAGTTGAGGGAAGCCCTGCCTCTCTCATTCCCCCACTCATTCTTCCTGACTAGAGTGTCGAAGACAACCGAATAGTCGTTTCATTTTGAAATGAATATTCGTTTCGGAGAGTTCAATTGCAAATCGAATAATTGTTATTATTCGAAAACGAATATTCGGTTTCTAGTCGAATAGTCGTTTCATTTTCCTCAATGGCCAATTCACATAGCGGTTCCTTTGTCAATGCGCGGAAATCGTTGAAACATATTTGATAGTAGAGAAAAAAAAAATTAAAAAAAAAAGAAAAAAAAATAATTTTCCCTCTCATTCCATCCCGCGGATCTCCAAACGGATCATTCGACTATTCGACCGCCAGTCAACTAGTTGGTTGAATAGAATGATTCGAAAACGAATATTCGGTTCGCGAAGAAAAACGAATATTCGTTAGTCGACAACGAGTCGTTTTCGAGACTATTCCTGACTCGTACCCCTGAGAGAGTGCTTAGGATTAGGTAATAGACATTTTCCGAATTATATCCAGACAAATAGATATTTGGAAGCGTCAGATTGTAACCTTTTATTGAGTGTAAATGATTCTTTGAGTGGTGCTGTGATCCCTTTGGTCTCTTCTCCGCCACTCGCCCGATCTTCTCCCTTGCCCGCCCTCTCCTTCTCTAGATCCATCGACTCCTCTTCTTCGCAGAGAATGCACCAATTTACTCCAGGATTTCCTCCTAGTCAGTCATTTGTCTAATTGGATAGCTCATTTCAATAGTAAAATTAATTTTTAATCTTATTAAAAACAAAATTTGGAAAACCAGGCCTTAAAATAGACCTTCTCTTTTTACCTTAACGAGCGAGTAATTATCCTTGTGACAGATATAGGGAGGATATAGTGACAAGGCTGACCCATAACTTGATTATGAATATATCGATGATCGATGTATGAAAAAAGTTAGAGTGGAGACAAGTTGAGATGCATCTATGGGCACTGTGGCTGAATCAGTAGCAGCTGTCGCTATGAATAAGAGGAAAGAAGCCACGGAGAGAAACAGATATCCTCAGAGTACTCTAATCGTGAGTGGAATAGTGGAGGATTGGAAGAGAGAGATCCTTCAGGACGACGTTGAGGGAAATTGGCTGCAGTTGAACCGGTATGGAGGAAGGTACGCAGAGATTATTTCTCTCCCATTCACACCTATTCCAAGTGTAGACTACCTTCATCGTAGGGAAGCGATGTTCTACGACTAATTATTGATTTTCTGATTTTATTAGTATTGCATTTCTACTATGCTCCTTCTTCTCTATCAGTTTCAGGAATAATAATATAGGTCATTTTTAAGTGTGTTGGGTAACTTTAAGCGCGATGAAAAGAGAGAATCAGTAGTCCCGCACCTCAAAAGCTCGCGAACTTGTTGTCTCGTAGTTTTCTGACAAATTATACGGATCGATTGTTTCGCAATATTTTGACGAATTGTGGCCTTGTTTTTCAAAGAAACACAAAAGTTGGTTGTTATTTTTCTGTTGAGCAGTTTTTACCACTGTCATTTATACTGCTAAATTAAGTAATTAATAATGATAATTACTGATGAAGATTTACATATAATCGCAGACCAATGACGTCCATTCGAAGGGAGACGCTGATCGATGATATCGCTGATTACGATCTCGACTCTCCTACGGTATCATCAGTTTTAGCATAGCTCATTTAAGTTGTTTATTCTAGATCGTTGGTGCGCAGGAAGTATATCGAGATCCGCGAAGTAAGAGAATGGCAGATTCTGTCAATGAGTCGCACTCTTCTTTCGATCGAAGCAAGCTAGGATTCGGTGAAAAAATGCGATTCTTCGCTAGAGGAATTGGAGAAAGCAGTCCTCCAACTAGAGTTACTGCAAGTTCTGCCCAAAGAATAATTCAAGATGACCTTTAATCTTTAATGATATTTAATGTAGTATACGTTGCTGTATTCATGGACAATTGTCTAATTTTTTGGGGCTTGTTCTGAGTCTTATTTATCACAGCTGTACATATTATGTATGCATTCTTTTATATACCATATTTGAAGTTTTGATTACTCTACTTATATCTACACTTATACTAGATGCATTATTATGTTTATTGCATGTACGGACTGCTTTTTAGAGGCAGTCTTTTCTATCCTGCCCTGTTTATTTCTCCCACTTTATTGAGGGGATGGCATTTCGGCAACAGCTACTAGCTCGGCCCTCAATTAAGACATTCGCTCACAAAAATTTGTGCAGACCTCACTACAAATTCCGGCACTTATCGTACCTCCGATCATTTTGAAGTTTCTTCAGACATCCCTTTCCCCTCATCTTTTGTTTCGCCATTTGGATCAATCAATAACTCTTAATTTGGTTATAATGATCTAATTCCAGAAGTTTATTTCACGCGAGTTTTTCCCAATTCTATAGTAACTCCGTTGCCAAAATATCACCTCCCCACTTTGTTGGCTTATGCAATTATGTCTAAACACTCGTTTTTTCTCGTGTATGTTGTTCATATTGTGTAAGACTCAATAATCTGTACCACGGGCTGTGATCAAACATTTCATAATAAAAATGGATATCTTCTGTTCTCTTCTCTTCGTAAAATCAAAGCAATACAATGTTTTGTTATAATTTAAAAAGTTAGATAAACAACGATGTTACCGGTTGAAGTTACCCAACACCCTTGAAATTATTTGAATTTGAGCGCGTGCCTGATCACGCCCGCTCTCTTGTTTTTGCATAATCTCTCCTTTTGCCGTAATCAGGCACGCGTGCAAATTCAAATAATTTCAAGGGTGTTGGGTAACTTTAACGTGATGGTTGTATAACATGAAATTTAGGGATAAAGAAAGTGAATAACTACCAGAACGGGCACCACCCAATGTACGATTGAGCCAGGTTCTTATGCGAAGTAGCCTGGTCGACTAGTCTCTCTACTTGTTCTTGTATTGACGTCACTTGATTGGCATGGAACTCCCTTCCACTCAATTTCAATTTGATTCTCTCAATAACTTTCCTCGAGACTTCTTCATTGACATCACTCGAATCAACTTTACTCGTGTCTTTCTTCTCTCCGGGGTTCCTCTTGTTCACTCCAATGATTCATTTTCCTTCTTTCTCTCTCTCATCTCACCATCCAGAAGTCTCCAATTGATCAACGGATCATAAACAAATGCTTCGAGGACTGCCAAGAGGGAGTCATTCTTCCTTCTTAACACTTCCAAAACTCTCTCACAAGTTAATCTATAATTTCCTTGAATGCCAGTCAATCCCATTGCCTGTAATTTCCCCGATGGTTTCCCTTCCATCTCCAATTCATCCTCACCTTCACCAGCATTCTCGTGAGTCTGAATGGGATCTTCTCAGGGTATTTCTCCCTAGTTTGAGCTACTTCGAAGCAATCTCCGAAATCGATGTGCACTATCTTTCCACTCTCTCGATCGAGCATCACATTTGAGGGGTGGCTCAAAGACCCATTCTATTATATTCATTGTCCCTGATTGACTCTCTCTCCCTTCCCCTCACCGGTCTCCCAGTCCGAGGATGTGTCCCACCATACTCATACATGCCATCGATCGAGTGTAATTCGTCCGTCTCTCGAACCACACCTCGGAACTACAAAGCAAAATATTTCTCACTGATTTATATTTGCTGACCTGGGACTCTTTAGCCATATAATATCGGCAAGATCTTCCCCAGTCGACGTAGAGAGGCAAAGTTGGAGAAGTTGAACTTTCTGAAAATGGCTCTTAAAGTTACAAGCCGAAGACGAAATTCTTATCCTACGGTTGTATGCGTTGCCTGCGCGAAATGAATGAGAGAGTGTGCAAAAGTGGTAGAGCGCGGGATCAGGAAACTTTAACATGATCCTTTCTGGCCGTCCTCTGGGGCTATTATTTATATTTCGTATTTTTGTATATACAATCACAGCTCTTTCTGGCATCGTCAATCCAGTGGAAAATTAATAATAGGAATTTCGTGCTCGGCTGGTAACTTTAAGGATGGAAAAGTGAGGAGGTGAACCTGAGGAAGAGTGAGTTTATCCAGATGAGGAGTAGTCGAAGAAATGCAGCTGTGTTCCATCATCACATTCACCTGCCAGAAATTGACATTAGAGGAGTTGGAAGAAACGGACGTCCGTCGATTTGAATGGGCGGTGTGGCGGGGAAGGTTGCCTCTCCATCTAACACACCTTCTTCTTCTCTCGATAATCCTTGATGAGTGAGTGGAGAGTATCACAATCAGGAACCCATCCTATCAATCCACTCTTCTGCGACAATGCTGTGATCGAATACCTCTACAATCAATTATCATTCACTAAATATCTTTCTTCATCCCCCCTCTCTTCCCTCTCCCTTTTCCTTTCTTCTCCCACCTCAATAGTGACATTTCTTCTAGAAGTATCTCCATTGTGCAATAGTAGAGTGTTGATCAGTCCAAAGAATTGCATGACTCGTTCGTCCTGTCGTGGGTCTTCATGTCCTTTGAGAAGGAAGAAGTACTCCTTCCCATCGCTTCCTTCAATATCCCTCATCTCTTCCCCCCCCCCCCCCTCTCTCTCTCTCTCTCTCTCTCTCTCTCTCTCTCTCTCTCCTAACCTCTCATGCTCATCTTCCTCGGTCGTTGCTTACTCGTGATCACTTGTAGATGGGATGAGAATGAGTAAATGGTAATGGGTGGAAGGAAGGGGTCGAATGTTCCAGGTACTCCCAACTCCAACTCCTTAGCTTTCTCAACAAATACAATTATACATCGTGATCTTCCTCTCTCGCTCTTCTATACCTGTAGGATTGGGGATATGTAATTGAGATCGAGAGATGTTATAGTTTTAAGCTGACTGGCGATTCTCTTAAAAATCTGAGGGGGGGGGGGTAGTACAGGGATGAGGGAAGAGGAGCTCACTCCATAGTACAACTCCCATGCTTGACTCAGTTCCTTCCCGTTCTGAGTCCTCTCGTAAGCCAGACAGAATTTACGAGCATCTTCCAGATCACACAAATACGTCTGATACGAATGAGAGAGAGGTAGAGGGGAGAGGGAGGGGAGGGGTAATACCTGGTAGAATGAGTGTTCCTTCAGTGTAGTCGGCCCTCGATCTATCATTTCATGCATTGGCTGTAGAATCTGTAAGTCTCCTCATCCGCGGTCTCTCTCCTCTCCCTCTCTACCTCCAACATTCCTCTGATATCTTTCTCTTGAAAGTACAATCTTGACGCTTCTTCAAGACTTTCATGCCATAGTTCGTGCCATAGAATTGCACATCTACAACCTCCTTTTTCTTCTTCTTCTTCGTCAGTCTCAATGTTCTCACCTCACTAATTCATCAGAGACGACCTTGGCTTCGTTGACTAGATTGGGGTATATCTTGGATAGAAGAGTGAGTAGATGGGAAGCGTGCACTGCTCGTGTCTCATTCGATGATTTGCTGGCTACTGTCAGAGCATTCACTAGAGACTGCGGATATTTCTTCGCCACTTCCAGTACAACCTCAATTCACAGTATCATTCCCCTCCCCTCCCCCCCTTCCTCCCTTCCCCCTTCTCACTTGCTGCATCAGTAATCCGGACTTGGAAGATGAATCGAGTCTCCCCATCACTTGAGGAATCACCTGCACAAAAATCAATGAGAATAGAGTGAATACAGGGGAAGGGCGAGGCGGGAGGAGAAGGAGAGGGGGGGGGGGGAGGAGAAGGAGAGGGGGGGGAGAAGGAGAGGGGGGGGGGCAATATCCGGTACTATCTCGGATGACTATGATTAACGTTTTCCTGAAGTCTCGCAAAATAAATGATTATATGGAGTGGGTATGTATTAATATGTTTGGTTAGAGTTGGTTGTCCTCTCAGTCACCTCCAGCCACATGATGAGAGGAAGACTCTTATTGGAATGTCTCAGTTCTTCGTAGACTTCTTCGTCTTCTCCATATTCAAACCAGAGCGAGAGCAGTCGAAGAGTATCTTCCAAACGGGAACCTCAACCATCCTTCTCCCCTCCCTCTCCTTCTCTCTCCTCTCCTACCCGTTGCCAATTGAAGTGCCTTAGTGAACGCCCTGATTGCCTCGATAGCATACTCCCTCGTACTCGATTGGCCTCTTCCTTCTTCAATTGATCAACCATTCGATGGCCATTCATCCCCTCACTCTCACCTTTCCCTTCCTTCTTCCATCTGCCAAGTGCATTGAAGTAAGCAGTCGCCAACCGATGCCATCCCTTCAACAATGTCCATCCTCTCCCCCCTCTCCCCCTCCCCCCCCCTTCTCCCTCCCCTCCCTTCCTCACTTTGTGCCATTCTGGATCGTATTGGGATGTCTTGGAGTAGTAATGAATCACCTTTGGATCCTTCTCTCTCTTACTCCGATACAACTTAAGGGATGATTTGAATGGAATCCTTCCCTCTCTCTTTCTCTTACTCCACAGTCTTCTTTTGATCCTTCACTGAGTGATACGAGATTCTCCCTTCCAGATTGAGTGATAGATGGAGACGAGACAGAGTTTCCCCATTCCGTCCACTCCCCAATTTGAGGAAAGTCTCAATTGTAGGGATGAGGGAGGGGGGGGGGGAGAGAGGGGGGGGGGGGGGGAGGGAGGGGGGGGGGGAATGGAGGATACCTTTGCAGCGATGTGCTTCGTCTCTCTTGTGAGTGAACACTCAAGGGCCATCTATCGAATGAGCGAGAGAGAGATTCCAATCGAGACAATGCACAAGACTGAAGGGAGAAAGATGTTGGAGGACTGGAGAGGGGGGGGGAGGGAGGGGGGAGAGGGGGAGAGAGGGGGGGGAGGGAGGGGAACCTTCTCATCGTCAGTCCACAATTGCTTTGCCACTGCCAGTACCAAATGGGGTTTATCGTGAGGGGGAGAGATTGATTGAAGGGGAGTATCGTAGGGAAGACCTCAATGGTCACAATTCCTCTCAACCAACTATTCTCCTTACCTAAGAGTAGAGATAGTTGGGATCTGCACTGGGACATCTTGTTGTGAGATCGACAGAGAGAGGAGAACTTCACTCGCAGTGGATGCATCTCCGTCGGAGACAGCACGAGACTCCTCCAACACCGTATCCTCTCCCCCCTCCCCCCCCCCCCCCCCCCTCTCCCCCCCTCTCCTCTCCTGTGCCCACCTCAACATGAGCAACTTGTGCCATTGATCGAGATTCTCTCTACAGCCTTGCAGTCTTCTACTCCACAACAGAGCAATTCTTCCTCTCCTCCTCCGGTCTCAGTCGATACTCGATCGCCTCAAATAAGTCATTCAAGTTCCTCATTGGTCAGTGGCCACTCTACTTCTTCCAATTCAGTTAATTCCTGCAGGATAAGTATGGCTGGATATGCTCGTTCGTACGATTCGTTCGCCATCCCCGTCAGTTGCACATCGTGGATATCACGACACTCAAATGAATCAAGGAATAATCGGCTATCCCATCGCCTAATCTTGAGGAATACTCACATTCAATTCACCTTCTGAATGTATGAGTGTGCTAGTCCATAGTCCTCATTCTTCAATCCCACCACTGCCCTCAGATAAGATCCATCCAGAGTGTTCTCATTCACTTTCCTAGTGTAATTCTTCCATTCGAGTCCAATCACCTGAATGAATGCTCTTCACTTCTCTTCCCTCCCCTTCCCTTCTCTTCCCTAGTGTATTCTTCCATTCGAGTCCATCACCTGAATAAATGCTCTTCACTTCTCTTCCCCCTCCCTTCTCTTCCCTCCCCTTCCCTTCTTCCCTTCCCTCCCTCTCTTCCTCTCTTCACTTCTCTTCCCTCCCCTTCTCTTCCCTCCCCTTCCTCTCACTTCTCTTCCCTCCCTTCCCTCTCTCCCTCCCCTTCACTTCCCTCCCCTTCTCTTCACTTCTCTTCCCTCCCCTTCTCACTTCCCTCTCTTCCCTCCCTCCCCTTCTCTTCCCTCCCCTTCCCTTCTCTCCCTCCCTTCTCTTCCCTCCCCTTCTCTTCCCTCCCTTCTCTCCCTCCCCTTCCTCTCTTCCCTTCCCTTCTCTTCCCTCCCCTTCTCTCCTCCCCTTCCCTTCTTCCCCCCTTCACTCCCTCCTCCTTCCTCCCCCCTTCCCTTCTCTTCCCTCCCCTTCTCTTCCCTCCCCTTCCCTTCCCTCCCCTTCCCTTCTCTTCCCTCCCCTTCCCTCTCTCCCCTTCCCTCCTCCCTTCCCTTCTCTTCCCTCCCCTTCTCTTCCCTCCCCTTCCCTTCTCTTCTCCCCTCTCTTCCCTCCCTTCCCTTCTCTTCCTCCCCTTCCCTCTCTTCCCTCCCTTCTCTTCCCTTCCCTTCTCTTCCCTCCCCTTCCTTCTCTTCCCCTTCCCTTCTCTTCCCTCCCCTTCCCTTCTCTCCCTTCCCTTCCCTTCTCTTCCCTCCCCTTCTCTTCCCTCCCCTTCCCTTCTCTTCTCCTTCCTCCCTTCCTTCTTCCCTCCCCTTCTCTTCCCTCCCTTCCCTTCCCTCTTTCCCTCCCCTTCCCTTCTCTTCCCTTCCCTTCCCTTCTCTTCCCTTCTCTTCACTTCTCTTCCCTCCCTTCTCCCTTCCCTCCTTCACTTCTCTTCCCTCCCCTTCCCTTCTCTTCCCTCCCTTCTCTTCCCTCCCTTCTCTTCACTTCTCTTCCCTCCCTCTCCCTTCTCTTCCCTCCCTCCCCTTCTCTTCCCCCTTCCTTCTCTTCCCTCCCTTCTCTTCCCTCCCCTTCTCTTCCCTCCCCTTCTCTTCCCTCCCTTCCCTTCTCTTCCCTTCCCTTCTCTTCCCTCCCCTTCTCTTCCCTCCCCTTCCCTTCTCTTCCCTCCCCTTCTCTTCTCCCTCCCCTTCCCTTCTCTTCCCTCCCCTTCCCTTCTCTTCCCTCCCCTTCTCTTCCTCCCTTCCCTTCTTCTCTTCCCTCCCCTTCCCTTCTCTTCCCTCCCCTTCTCTTCCCTCCCCTTCCCTTCTCCCTTCCCTCCTCCCCTGCCCTTCCCTTCCCCTCTCTTCTCTTCCCTCCCCTTCCCTTCTCCTGCCCTCCCTTCCCTTCTCTTCCCTCCCCTTCTCTTCCCTCCCCTTCCCTTCTCTTCCCTCCTTCTCTTCCTCCCCTCCCTCTCTTCCCTTCCCTTCTCTTCCCTCCCTTCTCTTCCCTCCCCTTCTCTTCCCTCCCCTTCCCTTCTCTTCCCTCCCCTTCCCTTCTCTTCCCCTTCCCTTCTCTTCCTCCCCTTCTCTTCCCTCCCTTCTCTTCCCTCCCCTTCCCTTCTCTTCCCTCCCTTCCCTTCTCTTCCCTTCCCTTCTCTTCCCTCCACCCTTTCTCTTCCCTCCCCTTCCCTTCTCTTCCTTCCCTTCTCTTCTCTCCCCTTCTCTTCCCTCCCCTTCTCTTCCCTCCCCTTCCCTTCTCTTCCCTCCCCTTCCCTTCTCTTCCCTTCCCTTCTCTTCCCTCCCCTTCTCTTCCTCCCCTTCTCTTCCCTCCCCTTCCCTTCTCTTCCCTCCCTTTCCCTTCTCTTCCCTTCCCCTTCTCTTCCCTCCCCTTCCTCTTCCCTCCCCTTCCCTTCTCTTCCCTTCCCCTTCTCTTCCTCCCCTTCTCTTCCCTCCCCTTCTCTTCCCTTCCCTTCTCTTCCCTCCCCTTCTCTTCCCTCCCCTTCTCTCCCTCCCCTTCTCTTCACCTCCCTTCTCTTCCCTCCCCTTCCCTTCTCTTCCCTCCCCTTCTCTTCCCTCCCCTTCTCTTCCCTTCCCTCCCCTTCTCTTCCCTTCCCTTCTCTTCCCTCCCCTTCTCTTCCCTCCCTTCTCTTCCCTCCCCTTCTCTTCCCTTCCCTTCCCTTCCTCCCCTTCTCTTCCCTCCCCTTCTCTTCCCTCCCCTTCTCTTCCCTCCCCTTCCCTTCTCTTCCCTTCCCTTCTCTTCCCTCCCCTTCCTTCTCTTCCCTTCCCTTCTCTTCCCTCCCCTTCCCTTCTCTTCCCTTCCCTTCTCTTCCTCCCCTTCTCTTCCCTCCCCTTCTCTTCCCTCCCCTTCTCTTCCCTCCCCTTCCCTTCTCTTCCCTCCCCTTCCCTTCTCTTCCCTTCCCTTCCCTTCTCTTCCCTCCCCTTCTCTTCCCTCCCCTTCTCTTCCCTCCCCTTCCCTTCTCTTCCCCTCCCCTTTCCCTTCTCTTCCCTTCCCTTCTCTTCCCTCCCCTTCTCTTCCCTCCCCTTCTCTTCCCTCCCCTCCCCTTCTCTTCCCTCCCCTTCTCTTCCCTTCCTCCCCTTCTCTTCCCTTCCCTTCTCTTCCTCCCCTTCTCTTCCCTCCCCTTCTCTTCCCTCCCCTTCTCTTCCCTCCCCTTCCCTTCCCTCCCCTTCTCTTCCCTCCCTTCTCTTCCCTCCCCTTCTCTTCCCTCCCCTTCCCTTCTCTTCCCTTCCCTTCTCTTCCCTCCCCCTTCCCTTCTCTTCCCTTCCCTTCTCTTCCCTCCCCTTCCCTTCTCTTCCCTTCCCTTCTCTTCCCTCCCCTTCTCTTCCCTCCCCTTCTCTTCCCTCCCCTTCTCTTCCCTCCCTTCCCTTCTCTTAC
>BTRK01000005.1:21650378-21785762 GCA_036245805.1 Pristionchus mayeri | reverse complement strand
GTCTTCCCTCCCCTTCTCTTCCCTTCCCTTCTCTTCCCCTCCCCTTCTCTTCCCTCCCCTTCTCTTCACCTCCCTTCTCTTCCCTCCCCTTCCCTTCTCTTCCCTCCCCTTCTCTCCCTCCCCTTCTCTTCCCTTCCCTCCCCCTTCTCTTCCCTTCCCTTCTCTTCCCTCCCCTTCTCTTCCCTCCCCTTCTCTTCCCTCCCCTTCCCTTCCCTCCCCTTCTCTTACCTCCCCTTCTCTTCCCTCCCCTTCTCTTCCCTCCCCTTCCCTTCTCCTCACCATTCATCCAACTTCCTCTAGCACCGATCACTGCCATTCTCTCTCGACTACACGAGTATGAATCCATCTAGGATGTCGATCCATCTCAGTCCATTCTCCCTTCCTCACCTTTTTATTCAGTTCATCCCACTTGCCCAGTGCCTCCAAACACTTCCATTCTTGTTCATCCAACTGAATGATGCATTGATAACCAATGGGAATAAGCTGTGATGACCTCTTCAATCGATACTCCTTCCTTCTCTCTATCCACTCTGCATTCACTCAATAACTCGAGACTCTTCTCCCATTCATTCAACTTCTTGTACCATTTACTCCTCATAACCTTCTGGAATGCTTCTTCTTCTCTTCCTCTCTCCTCTTCTCATCCTCACACTGATCTCTCCCTTCTGTTCTTCTACACAGGAGATCACCCCCACTGCTTCTTCCTCAAATTACCCTTCCATTATTTCTCTTCTTTCTCCTTTTCACCTGCAGATTCAGTTTATTCGAGTAGTTGATGAGTGAGTGAGCATCTTCCAGTGAGATTTCTCCTTTCTGAATAGTCTCCATCCCCCCTCCCCTCCCTCTCCACCAATCCCTTCCCTCCTCCTCTTCCTACCTTGTCCATCTTCACCTCCAATTCCTTGTATCTCAATGCTTTTCGCATAGCATCTCACTTCCTCAGCAGCCCTCCCTAATTGTGCATACGAGATGAGAAGTGGTCCCTGTGTGTCTCCTTCTCCTCCCCCTCCCTCTCCCCTCACCATCTCTGAGTGTTCCATAAACTCGAATAGATTGAGTATTGAGTGTACTACATCGTGCTGTTTACTCTGGAGGGCGGCGATGAGGTTGAGAGTGACCTTGGATGGATGGAGATATCAAAGGGAGAAAGAGGAAGCAAATCACTTGGTCCTGCAGCTCTTCACTCATCTCACACCATACCGAGAGGAAGGCGGGGTTGAAGAGATCTCTGAAGCTCCGCCCCTTCCTCCCCTCCCTTCACTCCGTACTCACACTAGCAGAGACTGATGGATATCAGTGAGTGACTGGACACTTCTCATCGAAGTCGACGGGGAATTCCGAATGCACGCTTGTCTCACTTTGAGTAGCCACTCATTCCAGTCCTCCTTCGACGACACCAGAGAGACGTCCATCGATCGACGGAGAGACTACAATGGAGCACCCTCTCTCTCTGCCTTCCAGAGGGACTCGCATCCAAGTTGATGGTGAGTGTGGGAGAAGCACAAGGGAGCACCAGATGGTTACGAGTGTTGAGAGAGAGACCTCGGACGATGAGAGACCCCTTGCCTACTCCCATCCTCATCCCCTCCCTCTCGCCAGGAATCTGGAAGGAGAAGTAGAAGAAGAGGAGGAAAGGGGCAAGTACTTCCTCTCCATCTCATCCATTCTCCATTCTCACGGACATATTCATTATATTCAGAAGAATCGATCGAGTTCGCGAGTAGGGAAGATTCGATGGATCGTCTTAATAGATCAGATGATGATGATGAACTAATGAATCTCCCCTTACTGGAATACATCCAAATGCTTCCACTTGCATGCAATCATCAATCGAAGAAGATTGAGAGAGGGAGCCTCAATGGTCCAGATGAGGGAGGAAGAAGGAAGAAGGGACGAAGGGACGAGAAGGGAAGAGACTCACCTGGAGGTCACGAATACAAATCACCTTCGTCCACACTTGCATTATAGAGGGGGAGTAATCAGAGAGGTCTTCTTTCTCTCCAATCTGCAGTCATTTCCCTTCCTTCCTTCCTTCCTTCTCTCTCTCTCTCTCTGACCATTAGCAGTGTTTGGATAGCTTCCTTCCTCAAGACGATGGATGCAGATGCGTCGTCGACTAAGGAGATGACGGGAGGGATAATGAGATGAAGATGGGAAGAGAGAGATCCTCTCATTGCGCACACACTCGACAGACACTCAACAACTCCCTCTTCATCATTCACTCCCATCTACTCACCCGAGAGATCAGTTTGAAATCGGTGAATCGATCTCGCTTCATTCCATCAAGGAGATACGGTACAACTAGACTCGGTTACTGGAACGAAGTGGAGAAGTCTTACCCTCCGATACATATGGTCCCATATTGGATTGAACTGAAGAAGCAATGATATCAATGACTCGAATGATAGTGTGCTGGTAGTTGAAAGAGTCTTCTTTATATACATTCTGCGAAGAAAACAAATGAATATATCACACTTTTGTTCACATACCGCAATTAGAGAAAAGACTTGATCGAGATGATTACTTGATTGAGAATCGAGAATAGACAGAAGAGATGCCAACTAGAGTGCAGTAATTCTCTCCTAGCTACTTAGTGAACTAGTAATTCACCTGAGTGAGGAAAAACTCCTTGCGTTCCTTCTTTGAATTCTTTGTGATGCGTATTAATTGAGGAATGACCTGCAAGACTCGCAAACATTTTAACTGTCATATCACTCTCTCAATACTTTGGACATGGAAGAGGGCGAATCTGATCCGAGTGTTCGTAGTATTGTCACAAGATCCTGAGAATAAAAATAAGGTTTGATTGGGCATAAGAGAGAGAGTGGCACGTGAGTGATTTCTTCGTAGTTGTTGTGGAATTGATCATTCTCCAGCATCGATATCAAATTGGCCATTGTTATCCATGAGAAGAACTCATCGAGAGTGCATCTACCGTAGTTGAGCAACTCCATCGAATCTGAATGAGAAGGAAGAGTAAGCACTCTTCCTCTTCCCTTGCCTTGTCTCGAGTCAAGGACTCGATCGGAAGTGGGAAGACTCAATCCAGAAGATAGACCATTGTGCTCACTCAATACTTGTCCACAGAATGCCTTGAATGGACGACGAAAGATGGGAGAGGGGGAGGGGGGAGATACCTTGTAAGTATAGGGGTCGATTGCCCCTAATGTGCCGAGTACTCTCATAGTGAGTCTCCTTGTCGATTGACTCATCTCTGTCTTCATCAGAGAAAGAAGAAGACTCAATAAATGGGGATATTCTCGATAGACATCGACGGAGAAAGTAGTTGATGCACTCAGATGACACATTGCACGGAGGGCTACCTGGAGAGGAGGCGAGGAGGGGGGGGGGGGAGGGGGGGAGGGGGGAGGGGGGGAGGGGGGAGGGGGGAGGGGGGAGGGGGGGAGGGGGGAGGGGGGAGGGGGGACTGACCTCTCTTCGTGCAAGACTGCTGTTGTCTGTGATGAATGAAATGAGTAAAGGGAAGAGTGTGGGAAGTGAATCGACCAACTGAATGGAGTAGAGGAGATGTAATAAAGAATAAGGTTAAGAATTTATGTAAGAAGGTCTCCTGTAAGAATGTAAGAACACTAACTATCTATACCTATATCTAGGGACCACAAGGGGTATAACCGAAATGAACCTATGCCACCCAAACTATGCTCAAAATGCCCACAGGGATCCCAATAAGATCATACTTTTGGCCGTTTGTCGATATCTCATCTCTGAATCGCACTAGAGGTCATAAAGTAAGTGAAAAGGTGTCAACGGAGGGCGGCAGAAAAGCGAGACGAGGAAGAAAGGGGCGGAGCCAATTCCGACGCCTCTCCAGTCAAATCGCCAAAATTTTGGGCAGAGCTTCGCCCTTACCCGGATGCGCCTCACCCCAGAAAGGTTAGGCGGACGATGTCCTCTTCCGCTCGCTTTCATCGGAGCATCTGCTCTCTACACGCGCCGGGGCAGAAACAGGTGAAAAAGAGGGAGGAGGGGAGAGAGAGAATGCACTCCGCTCTCCCCGCCTAACGAGTGTATCGCGGACTGGTTTCTTTTGAAGCACAAAACAATGAAACAATATTTTATCGATTTTTCTTGATAGAGGTGCTTGAATATCGATAGGCTATCAGTCAAGCCTTGGCCGTATGTGTATGTTCGCTGAGAGCGCCAAACGAGCGTTTTCCAGCGTTTTCGCAACTTAATTATCGTATGCTGACCTATTTAGAGTTAACTTTGTCCAGCCGCCAGGAGTCATTTGAAAGGGAATGAAAAGAGCTTCCGAATTCGTTTTTGATCGAGTGATTTGGTTGCGAATGACGCTTGTGCTCTCTAAATCTCGCTTTCGAGGGTAAAAGTGTCCGGGCAAAGTGGGCGGAGCTTACGGGGCCTACCTATATCACGGGTCTCCTGTAAAAGTGTAGGAACGCTTTCTACTAGAAATATTTTGTATCTCAGATTTCGATTAAACTTGGTTGATGGACACCATTGGGGGTCAGAAGAAGATCAATCCACTTATTTTGGTGAAATCTGCACATTATCGATTTTTGTTATCTACTGCGAAAAATTGACGTCTTTCAGTCAATTTTGATCGTACAGAGAACTTTTTTTTGCATTTTGTTCAAAATCGAGAGATCTACAACTTCCTCAACGTAGGACCAACGGCCAAATCACGTCTTCATAGTGAAAATTGCGAAAAACTGAATTTCGTGATGAGAATATCGATTTTTTGGCTTCGTATACCAAAAACACCATCGCTTTTATTATTTATATAGAATCTCCATACAAAATTAGGGGGTGTCTATGTTGACCATTTTTCATATCTCTGTCCTTGGAATATCGATTTACTATGGGTGATTCTCGACTTTTCTGGACTTGGTTATTTTTTTACAGATTTCGTTATTTGGTCATATTTCGGTTCAACGTGGTCCAATCGTGCAGTAAAAAAATGCAATCGATAGCTCTCATCAAGCTCTATAAATTCCTCTGAGAGCTTCCAATCGCTACGACTCTTCGTTTTCAAGTTATTTAAAACTGTCTGAAACGGGTAAAATTGTGATATTTCAGCTAAAAATTTCGCATGAGAAGCGTTTTATCACTGGATTTGCATCTTAATAATGTTTCTAGACATTGTTAACCATTTTTTGTTCCATTCTCGCTCAAATGCATGCAATTATCTTCTCCAATTATCTTATTTATTCCAAAATGGAGGTATGATATTCATAGTTCACGTGTTGCACGTGGTATATCGGGTTTCTCCCCATGGTAATGTCTTGATATTTGATCAGAAATGTATAAAAACATTTTTAAGATGCAAATCCAGTGAGAAAACGCTTCTCATGCAAAATTTGTAGCTGAAATATCACAATTTTACCCGTTTAAGACAGTTTTAAATAACTTGAAAAAAATAACTTGAAAACGAAGAGTCGTAGCGATTGGAAGCTCTTAGAGGAATTTATAGAGCTTGATGAGAGCTATCGATTGCATTTTTTTACTGCACGATTGGACCACGTTGAACCGAAATATGACCAAATAACGAAATCTGTAAAAAAATAACCAAGTCCAGAAAAGTCGAGAATCACCCATAGTAAATCGATATTCCAAGGACAGAGATATGAAAAATGGTCAACATAGACACCCCCTAATTTTGTATGGAGATTCTATATAAATAATAAAAGCGATGGTGTTTTTGGTATACGAAGCCAAAAAATCGATATTCTCATCACGAAATTCAGTTTTTCGCAATTTTCACTATGAAGACTTGATTTGGCCGTTGGTCCTACGTTGAGAAAGTTGTAGATCTCTCGATTTTGAAAAAAATGTAAAAAAAAAGTTCTCCGTACGATCAAAATTGACTGAAAGACGTCAATTTATCGCAGCAGATCACAAAAATCGATAATGTGCAGATTTCACCAAAATAAGAGGATTGACCTTCTTCTGACCCCCAATGGTGTCCATCAACCAAGTTTAATCGAAATCTGAGAAACAAAATATTTCCTAGTAGCCAAACGGGCCAGTTTTCCTACACTTTTACAGGAGACCCGTGATATATAAAGCGCTAATTCCTGGCGCGTGACCGGATTGCGAAAGAGTTGCGAAATGAGGAGAGAGAGATCGCGCGTCAACAAGTTGCGAAACGAGTGATTGCGAAACCTAGATACTCCGCTAGGACGGGGCCCCCGCCGAAGGCGGGGGGCAACCGGACTAGTAATACTATAAAATACATTGTGGCACTTATTTCCAATAAACTACTTTGTGAAAGTTGTATCAATGCAGTGAAAAAAAATTCGCTTTTTTGTCAATCATCATCAGATTCGAAAGAATATTTTTAAGCACTTCGGTCCCTCCGAATATATTATGAAGGGTGGCACAAAAGTATTGGCCCACATGTAACTTCAAACATCTTTCGAACATTTAAGAGTTCCTATCTCTGCTCATGCCTGACTATTCCTCCATACAATACCTACAATCCCCATGCCTCGTGTCCAAATCAATTGATTGGATCAAGCTGGAGCATTGTCAAATGCAAATCAGTTGTGCGTCACCTTGACCCGCAACTGATTTTCGAGAAAAAATGGTTGTGAGAGAAGTGCAGATAAGCAAGTTCCGGTTAATCACGTTGATCATAGAGAGGAACCATTCCACTTTTAGGAACTTTTAAGGAAATGGTTAAATGCATTCTAGATGCAGAGAAATATGAGACCGTTTGCGATAGATTCAACAAGACATCGGAACAGTTCGAAACCTCAAACTCACGAAAACATGGTTTCTGGGGTAGTTTTCGATGCTGAACACAATGGCCACTATCATTTTGCATGATTCGTTCATTGGGATTCGGCGTGGTGCCTTGCCACTTTCGGCCAAAACTGGTTTTATATGTGCATCTCGGCCAGATTAGACTCTGGAAGCACGAAATTTCGCGTGCCCGAGCAGAATTTCAAGGCGAATCGAGCCATGTATTTCATTGGGCATGAACATTTTTAGTTTTTGAGATAATTTTACTTTTTGACTCGATAACTTGTGCGAGGGGAGACCCTAACCATTAGAACCGCATTTTCATGCTGATTCGATTGGTATATCACGGGTCTTCTGTACGAATGCAGGAACGTCGATTGGTATATCACGGGTCTTCTGTACGAATGCAAGAACGTCACCAGAAAAAACTCGTATTCACGGATTTCGACGAAACTTAGTTTATGGATACTATTGGGGGTCCGAAGAAGGTACATCACCTTCATTTGGTCAATTTCGATGATTATCGATTTTTTTGATCTACACCTTTGGGATACTGTAATTCAGTCAATTCTTATCGTACAGCGAACTTTTTTTCTCATTCGACGCCGAATTTCGAGGTCTACAAATTGTTCTTCACTCCCCTTAACCGAACATGCCGGCTTCGGGGTCTTTTTGCCGAAAAACATGTTTTCTGACTATGTTTATCGATTTTTTTCTTCATTCCCCTTTGATATTATTTTTGCATTCGATTCTAGGTACGAAACTAGTGGGCAACTAAGCCTCTTTTAAATGTAAAAGTTTCCGGAATATTTAGGAAATTATCCCCTATTGATGCCGGGAAAATCACGGTTCCCATGCCGCGTCCGTCCCAATATCATAATCGACGTTTTCTTTAGATTCTCTAACAAAATCATGAATCTGACTCAGGGTCTGACCCGGCGCACTGGGTTACGGTAGGCTTTGGTTACGATAGTAATACGGTATCGATGATTTTCATCCATCCTCCGACAAATTTTACGACGAAATCATGAATCTGACACAGCGTCTGACCCACGGCCACGGGTTACGGTAGCGATTACGGTAGCTTTCGCTTACGATATGAGTACGGTATCGATGATTTCCATCCATCCTCTAATGAAATCATGAGTCTGACACAAGATCTGACCCAACGTCACTATGGGATACTGTGGACAAACTCACAGACGAACACCTATTTTTTGGTCGTAAAAAATTTTCTTCTGGAAATTTCTGAAATCTTTTTCGTCTGCTGACCTTGTATTCCGGATGGGGACATACTATAAAAATCTCGCTCGAAACGAACGCGCCAGACAAAAACCCTTTCAGTTTATTGTATATCAGGCCTCTCACGAGAGAATCGGGACAACGAGTTGACATTGAAAATACAAGTATTTAATTTTTAAAGTGTTCTAGTACGGGTATGGGGTCTAGAAGATTGTCCATGTTCCGTTTGGCCCAATTGCATCTTGCAGCTGCAGCAGGCTGCTGCAAACTTTTGACGTAGGTCATTGGTTAGTAAGGTTTTGACCGATTAAAGTGGTGATATTTGCTCGCAAAAGTGTTTCTATGATCAAATGAACGATTTTGGAGGATGTTGTTCATATTTCACTTTTACGACCGTTGCAGCAGATGCATGGTGGACCAGTTTTTAATTTTTTAAGTTGAGCATACATTTTTTGCTTCTCTCCAAACTTTTCCAGTTTGTAGAGCTTGAAATTTTGCACATATCATATTTTTTGTCGATTTTATCTCTGTGGTCTTGGCACATTCCCAAGCCGGCGAAACCCTCAGAACCGGCTGCACGGTTCACCTGCAGTGGATCTGAGTTCGCCAAGTCGCAAGTTCGAACCCCAGCCAGAGCAGACAAGATTTTTGCCATGTGATTACATGGAAAAAGTAGGTCTGAGGGTATTATAGGTCATTTAAATGATATAACTGGAAGGCAAAAATCTTGTCTGGTCTGGGTGGGGTTCGAACTTGCGACTTGGCGAACTCAGATTCACAACATGTGAACCGTGCAGCCCGTTCTGAGAGTTTCGCCAGCTTGGGAATGTGCCAAGACCACAGAGATAAAATCGACAAAAAATATGGTATGCGCAGAATTTCAAGCTCTACAAACTGGGAAAGTTTGGAGAGAAGCAAAAAATATATCTTCAATTTAGAAATTAAAAACTGGTCCACCATTCATCTGCTGCAACGGTCGTAAAAGTAAAAAATGAACAACATCCTCCAAAATCGTTCATTTGATCATAGAAACGCTTTTGCGAGCAAATATCACCACTTTAATCGGTCAAAATCTCACTAACCAATGACATACGTCAAAAGTTTGCAGCAGCCTGCTGCGGCTGCAGCACTTAAAAAAAATCTGAAACCTCAGTTTTAGTCTAGTCTAGTCAAGTACTAAGAGGAAACATAATTAGCAAGATTTCCTAAAATTTGAATGTCAACTGAAAATGCCCATTTGTCCCGATTCTCTCGTGAGAGGCCTGATATGTAGCAATTAGTGGGGGTCCACGTTGGTCATTTTCCATATCTCGCGTACCCCAATGTCGAAATAGTATATGGAGCTTTGGACTTTGTCGATTTTTTTCGAAATTTTGATTTTTGGTCATATCTCTGTTCAAAATGGTCGACTCAGAAATTTAAAAAGTGAAATCGAAAGCTTTCGACGAGCACTATTAAATGTTCGAAGTGAATCATAACGCTAAAATCGCTCGTTCTCAAGTTATTTGAGGTTTTTACTTTTGAATGTAGTCAGCATAATTCCGCCTTGAGCAATGTTTTTCAAATAACTTGAGAACGAGCGATTTTAGCGTTATGATTCACTTCGAACATTTAATAGTGCTCGTCGAGAGCTTTCGATTTCACTTTTTAAATTTCTGAGTCGACCATTTTGAACAGAGATATGACCAAAAATAAAAATTTCGAAAAAATCGACAGTCCAAAGCTCCATATACTTTTTCGACATTGGGGTACGCGAGATATGGAAAATGACCAACGTGGACCCCCACTAATTTCGTCCCTAGAATCGAATGCAAAAATAATATCGAAGGGGAATGAAGAAAAAAATCGATAAACATAGTCAGAAAACATGTTTTTCGGCAAAAAGACCCCGAAGCCGGCATGTTCGGTTAAGGGGAGTGAAGAACAATTTGTAGATCTCGAAATTCCGCGTCGAATGAGAAAAAAAGTTCGCTGTACGATAAAAACTGACTGAATTACAGTATCCCAAAGGTGTAGATCAAAAAAATCGATAATCATCGAAATTGACCAAATCAAGGTGATGTACCTTCTTCGGACCCCCAATAGTATTCATAAACTAAGTTTTGTCGAAATCCGTGACTACGAGCTTTTCCTGGTGGAAAAATTGGCTCGTTTTCCTGCATTCTTACGGAAGACCCGTGATATATATGTACGGTGATTGGAGGTCGGCATAGCCTTCCTTTGCTCGATTTCGTGATATTTCACTGCATTTCACTGCGCACAGTGAGGAATAAGAGGGAGGAAAATGAAAGGGAGAATCATTTCTCGTGATTTTGACCCTCCCATTGTTCAATTTATACTATGAAATGCAGTAAAATATCACTAAATTGAGCAAACGAAGGCTATGCCGACCTCCGATTACCATACAAGTATATACCAATCAAATCAGCAAGAAAAGGCGGTTCGAATGGTTAGGGTCTCCCCTCGCACAAATTATCGAGTCAAAAAGTCAAATTATCTCAAAAACTAAAAATGTTCATGCCCAATGAAATACATGGCTCGATTCGCCTTGAAATTCTGCTCGGGTACGCGAAATTTCGTGCTTCCAGAGTCTAATCTGGCCGAGATGCACATATAAAACCAGTTTTGGCCGAAAGTGGCAAGGCACCACGCCGAATCCCAATGAACGAATCATGCAAAATGATAGTGACCATTGTGTTCAGCATCGAAAACTACCCCAGAAACCATGTTTTCGTGAGTTTGAGGTTTCGAACTGTTCCGATGTCTTGTTGAATCTATCGCAAACGGTCTCATATATTGTTAATTAGCTTAGCTGTCCTATGCTAAAAGATGTGACTGAAAAGTGTTACCCGTTAGAAATGAGATCTAATCGAAGTTGGGTCAATACTTTTGTGCCACCCTGTATGTACTCGCCTCTGTGAGCTGTTGATCCAATTTTTGAGATGATCAATTGTACCACTTTGAACAATTTTTTTTAAAACAATTCCTTGAAAAAATCTAGAACGTCCAGAAAGTAGTGAATCACTATGGAGCTGCCACCTATATGAAATCGTTCACATTGAATATATCGGCTTTTAATAATGAGTCTAATCGAAATCGATGGCACAAAATATGTTCTGACGGTCAATAATGCCATTTGTCCTACACTATTACAAGAGATAGGTTGTTTAAAAAGGAGTAACCTCTGATCCTCCTACTAATGATAACTCGCTTATCGTTGCCAGGATGTGCACCGTACAATCCACATATCGGTATTCCTTCTTCAGTTTTGGAATGAAAGCCTAAAATAAGATATAAGTGAGATTGGGAGATGTTTCTATGTGCACCTCCATCAACGAGCCGAGGTATGGTCTCATCAATTTAGGACATTGGATGGCCATATGCGAAATTAGTCTTGCTGAGTGTTCTTCCACTCTAAATTGACATGGTCGGTAAATATGGCCTTGATTCCTCACTTCGCATCTCTACTATTCGTGAGTTGGCCAATCGTTTCGAGAAGAACTCTTCTCAAGCGAGGAAATACGAGTGAGGGATTCAGCATTCCTATCTTGCTGAGAAGGGAAAGAGTGGCTTCCTGAGTGGGGAAGAGAAGACTGAAGGAAAAGAGGGACGACTCACTCGCATCTCCAGTGAGTCGTCCTTCAGTGATAATCGCAGAAATTCAAGTAGATGAGGTTGTGACAAGAGAGAGAGAAGAGTCGAATTGGCCAGGGACAATTCTCCCAAGACGCAGAGACGAACACTCACATCTCAACATGATGTCATAGAGGGAATTCCGTCGAGATCTTCACCTGAATCGACAAGGGAAACACGAAGAAGACATTTGAGGATGGATTGAATGAAAGAGAGGATGGGGACTCTCTGCTGACTGAATGGGATGAGAGGGGAAGGGGGAGATCTCCTACCAGGAGACTCTCTCGTAGTCACCCATCAACGGACGGAGCATCGCAACGCAGCATTTGACTGCAGAGAGTCTGAGAGGGAGAGAGTCGCATACAAGATATCCCTGAATGAGAAGACTGAGGGAGGGAGGGGAGGAAGGCACACCTCTGATATGTACTGAATGAATAGATGGAGATGAGTACGGGGGAAGTCGAACTCTCCCAATGCTCTCATGGCGAGATCATATCTATCCAAACTATCGTGAGAGACGTCCATCTTCTTATGATGACCAACTACTCATTAGGTAAAGAAGAGAGACTTACAATTGATGGATATGATTTGAAAGAGTGAATCGACTTTCCCATTATTGATTCCCCCATTAGAATAATTGACAATTGATGAAGAACACCATTGATAACCTGAAAAAAATGTTAATGTTACACGAATAAATTCACTCGCCTCGGATCTCCAGTGTTCATTGTGAGAATACATCTCATGGAAGACAGCCATGAGTCCTGAGTGAAGAGATGGGATGGGAATGGGTAGAAGACATACCATTGCAGAGAGGGAAATTGAGTAGGAGAGGGAGGAGATCCTTCATCTCCATACTCACTTCTCTCCCATATGATCTGACTATGAGAGTGAGGAGAATGAAGATGTGTGAATGGGAAGAGACCTCGTGCTTCTTCCTTCTTCAATCAATCAATCACCTCTCATCCATTACCATATTGGATACTTGAATGAGTGGAGTGAATCCTTGACGAAGGAGAGAATAGCTGGTATGTATTTCTTGGCACGATTCGGATCATAGAGGATCACAAGGCCTGAAGAGAATCGAATGGACTGGAGTATGAGTAGATGCAAACCGAGGGAGAGTTGAGCCTCTCCATACTTCGCCAATAAGGGAAGAAGAGTCTCGATAGCAGTTTGGGATTGGGAAGGGGTGAGCCACGGAGAGAGACGAGGCACTATCTACATTCACAACCTTCCGAAAAAGTTTGAACCATTTTCGATGAGGTGTCTCGTCAAATGAATTCCTTCTATCTTACGAAATATATAAATAAAGATACTTAACTACTGCTTAACAAATTGCACGGGGGATTTGCCGATTACACACCTGAAGCTACCGTAACCCAACAAATTGCATATGAGTGACTATCTGAGAGAATCACCTATAGGCCGTACAGTGAAAAATAAAGTTCTGATTTTAAGATGTCCCTAGGGGTAACTTTTCACGTAGAGTTCGAAAATCGGCCCAAGAAAGCCGCATCTCTCACCCCTCATTTCGTGTGATGCGCTGAATTTGGGCGGTCATTTTTTGAAAGTCGAGAACTGTGCTTCCAAACCCCACAAACGTATACTAATTCTGAAATATCTTGACGAAAGAAGTGTTTTTACCGTTGGAGGTGAAAATTTAACTATCCTTCGAAAAAAATTTACCCATTTGATGTCTCAAAACTGTCGTCCTGAAAATTTTTTGGGGGATGTAGTTTTTTAACTAAGTCCTTTAGATTCTACGATAAAAAGTTACCCGTAGGACCATTTTTTCGTCAAAAAATCCGTCGTACAACGAGGTCTGCTGAATCGCGGAAAAGTCCAGGTTGTCATTTTTACCCAAATGTCTGTGTTTTTCAACCGTTCCATTGTGAACTCTATTCAACTATGATCAGTTTATAACAACACTCGGATAGGGCAAAAATATAATACATAAACTGTTGACATTAGTTCTATTTCAAAAAAATCGAATCTCTTCACCTCGATTAGACCCATGTTTAGTCGCATCCAGTTTTCCATTTTCGCACATATCCCCAATTTTCTTGGATAACTTAGTAGTAGGCTAAATTGTGTGCAAGATAATATTGAATATTGGGGCATTACCTAGTCGGAAGTCAGGAAAATGTTGGCTCGAAAATGCGGCAATGAGGGGTTCCGATGAAAAATAATTCATTGAAATAAAGTAAATTGACATGAAATAGTTATATACAAATGCATTGTAACCATTTATCACTGAGATATGCTCAATTTAATATTTTATTTTTACGGGAACCCCTCATTACCGCATTTTCTACCAACGGTTTTCCTAACTTCCGAATTGGTAATGTCCCATTAGTCAATATTTTTTTGTACACAATTCAGCCTACTACAAAGTTATCCAAGAAAATTGGGGATATGTACCTAAAAAGGAAAGTTGGATGTGCCTAAACATGGGTCTAATCGAGGTGAAGAGATTCGATTTTTTTGAAATACTAATGTCAATATTTTATGTATTATATTTTTGCCCTATCCGAGTGTTGTTATAAACTGATCATAGTTGAATAGAATTCACAATGGAACGGCTGAAAAACACAGACATTTGGGTAAAAATGACAACCTGGCGATTCAGCAGACCTCGTTGTACGACTGATTTTTTGACGAAAAAATGTTCCTACGGGTAACTTTTATCGTAGAATCTAAAGGACTTAGTTAAAAAACTACATCCCCCAAAAAAAATTTCAGGATGACAATTTTGAGATATCAAATGGGTAAAAAATTTTTCGAAGGATAGTTAGATTTTCACCTCCAACGGCAAAAACACTTCTTTCGTCAAGATATTTCAGAATTAGTATACGTTTGTGGGGTTTGGAAGCACAGTTCTCGACTTTCAAAAAATGACCGCCCAAATTCAGCGCATCACACGAAATGAGGGGTGAGAGATACGGCTTTCTAGGGCCGATTTTCGAACTCTACGTGAAAAGTTACCCCTAGGGACATCTAAAAATAATATGTACTAACAGAAACCCTTGTCCTATCACGGCATACATTATTTCTGTAATAAAACTACCGAAGTGAGTCCTACTATATTCCTACGGTATCAAAACCGTCGTGAGACAGAAGGGCGAGGTCCCTCAATCTCCAGAGGAGGGACGTCCCACTCCACAGAGAAGTTAAGGAATGGGCCTACTTGAATGAGGGCCGCGAGAACGAAAGACTGCTTGGAGGAACGAGTCTCCATGCATCTCTCCCATATCTACAATTCGATCTCCCCTCTTTCCCTCATGGTCACTCACCGTCCCGATGTTCTCCTGGACGAGTCTCGCTGCTGTCCTACTCTCTACTACATTGCTCACAAGTCTCTCCCCCACAATACTCTCCAGAGCACTTCCCCATTTCAAATTGTGTCGAGTTCCTCTAATGATCTGCACAGCCCGTATTCGTTCCCTATGAGAGCGATGAGTGAGGGGGAGGAGGGGGGGGGAGCACCTTTCGATAGAGGCATCAGCTATTCTCAATAATTCATTGAGGGTGAGTAGCATGGAATGGAATCTCTCATCTCTACTCAATCCATTCTTCTCTCCATCGACTACTGATCCGATTGCCTCTTGGTAGCAAGTGTAGTACCACTTCCTCTTGCCTCTCGCTTCCCTCTGGGAGATGACGGAGAGAGACTCATGCAGAGAGGCCGCAGCTGCTACTCGCACTCGCACCTGTCAAGTACACCAAGAGAAGGACGGAAGGACCAAGGGAAGGACAAAGTACCTTAGGAGATCTCATGACCTGGAAGATAGAGGTGAAGTATGATTCAGCCCGTAGGAAGAATGAAGTGGAAGTGTACAGAGCCAATTCACGAAGGAGGATCGAAGATGCCAGGGGGGCACTTAATGGTATGAAATCACTTCCTTCTCTAGTACCAAGTCTCACTTCTCGCAATTCCCAGAGAGAACCCACTCAAAAGATTCATCCAAACATTTCTCGACCAATTCAGCTGCATACACTTTCGACGTCTGCAAGTTATCGAATGGTGGGATTCGTTCGACTCGTAGTTTCACTCATGAGGACTACAGAGGCAGACCAATGAATACTCTATGCAACAATGGCAGCAGAGAGACACGACTAATCGGCCGTACTCCACTCAGTTAGATATGAGCTCTAGTCAATGAAACACGCCTCATTCGTGTGCCTACCTTTGTGATAAACAATTTGAAACGTGTTACCTGAATGAGATAGGATAATCCGCGAGCAGCCAATTCCATTCCAGGCTCATCCAGTTTCATGAGTACCTACAAGAGATCTTTCACTCTTATTACCGACTGTACCTTATTGAGTAAGAAAACTGTAAAGCTACCTTTAAAAGGTGATGTGCAAATCGTAGGACTCTCTTTCCTCCTTCTATACTAATCATTGTCTCGGCAAGAACCACTTAAATAAGTTCATTAAAACGAAAAACTCCAATTCATATACCAATAAGTAAAATGGCTGCTTCGCGAGAAGTTTCCCTGTCGTTCCGATCTTCCTTCGCATTCATTAGCTCATAAATTGGATTCTAAAATATCAATCAGTTTCAGAAAATAATACCAAAGAACTAACAGGCATGGAATTATCTCCTTTTGAGTCGAAATAATTGACGAAATCTTGCTGGAATTCGGATGATTCCTCTCGGAATCGTCCAATGAGATATCTATGTGTGGTATTTAATTCTTTAGGGAAGTCAATTCAGTATCTCACAAGTGCAATTCATTTGCAGCCTTATGTCGATCTTCCCCCTTCTTCTCTATTATAAGTCTGACATAGGATGCGGCTACACCTTTCCCCGTGTTCTCTCTCTTCTTCTCCATTATTTCAGAAGCGGATCCGAGACGCTTTCGTTGCGTTAACATCCTAACGCTTCAAAACATCTTCAAATGGTTCATCGAGAAAAACAAAAATTTCAAATGAGGGTCAATTGAAAGGGAATGAGACATCAGCTGTTCCCTCTCTGACCGCGCAGAGAAAATGAAAGTGTGTGTGAGGGAAGAGAGGGAAGAGAGCGGAGTCCTCGTGTCAGAGAGAGATGAGATAACAGCTGACACGTGAACTTATGACCAAGAATCGAGAAAGAGAAGGAGGAAGTGACAAATATTTGAACACGACATTTGAATTCCGTTTCCGAGGCATCGATGCAAATGCAATTCAAATATCGTAAAGGGAAGTCACGACGTGGCACCACACCGTATCTGATGACACCATACACATCGGTCAAAAAATATTAATTCAAAATTCAAAATCGAAATTCAAAATGTAGAAAATGGCCCTGACATTGCTTCATCATCTCACCTCACCATGACAAAACCTTGCCCACAATAAACCGTGGTGAACCGAAAAATCATATTGTATCTACGTTTAAATTGTACATTAAATCATTATAAAAATAAGGTTAATTAAGCTTAAAGATATATTCTAAATTGTTTCTATATATCATAATCATTTTTACGCTAGAATGAATAACACAATGGCGAATACGGTTCCTCCTTAAAATGAATCGTTTGGATGTGCTTGTGTTATCACTCGCTTGCTGCAATCGCTCACATAATCTTTGTCATTCCATTCCCATAAAAGTACGGCGAGAGTGACAGAGAGAAGAGAGTATGTCGATCAGCTGAGAGGAGGGGAGGGAGGGGAGCAGGACGGGGGGAGAGGGAAAGGGAGGAGCTGGAGGAGGAGAGGGTGGGGAGGGGAATAGGCAGTAGACCAAGAAAATAGCCCGGATAGGGTGAGCTCCTCTTCTCTTCTCTTCACTTCGGAATGCCTTTCATGGGAAAAGACTGGCGGGGTCCAGGAGAGAAGTGGGTGAAGACTCCTCTCACCAATGGATGGGAAAGAACCAAACTTCGTCCCATACAGGTTCGATCCATTTCACTCATTCTTTCTCCTCTTTCTCTTTTCCTCGCTACGATCCAGTCAAATTTAGGGAAGTGAAAAAAGAGTGTAGATGGGGGGTAAGATAGGAGAAGAGTCCATTGAGTACCTTCTCCTCTCTTGTTGTCTAGTTGAATAGTTGTACTATCACGTGAATGGACTCATTCTTCCCTTTCGTCAATCACAAGATTGAAGGGGGGAGGAGGGGGGGGGGGGGGGGGGAGGGGGGAGGGGGGGGGGGGGTGAAGGGACGATGGGCTACTTTGAGATGGAAGCGATGCCCATTCCTTCTTCCTCTTCATTTGACGATTCTAATCGTCTCTCGACCGACGAAGGCAAAGGGAGTTCCTCCTCCTCCGATGAATTCTCTGATGACGAACCCTGGATTCCTCATTGCTTCGTCAAGAACAAATCGAAGGAGTTCATTGGTGAGTGGTCACTATCTACCATTGTTTACTCTTAATCCCATCGTGGGTCACTCACTCAAAGGGAGAGCAGTCAACAGATGTTCGTGTCTTCCTCACCTCCATCACCACTCGTTCTAACGTGGTAGAGAGAGAGAGTGCCCATTGCATCTAGATATTAGGTGCCCTGCACTTGTATCCCAATTCCTTCAAAATATTTCACAATTTCTAATGAAATGGAGAAGAGTTGTTCGTAGGTTGCACTTCGATGAGTGAGGCATTCCATCGATTGGACTTGGCCCGAGCTGTCTCTGATATCAGGAGATTCTCCTACGTCTGCAAGGTGGGGAGAGAAAGGAGTAAGAGGTCAAGGGGGCTTCTCTCAGGTAGTTTCCATTCTGGTAGAAGAGAAACTAAGGAATCTATCCGCCACTGCACGCAAATCCCTCCTCTCCATCATCACGGCCATCGTAGTGAGAGCATCTGAAGTGAGTCCCCCCCCTCTCCCTCTCTCCCCCCTCCCTCTTCCTAGATTTTCTTCTAAAAGGAGTGGATATCAATAGGAAATTCACGACTCTCTCTCTCAATTGTAAATTCCTTATGAAATTGACAATGAAATGATTGCTGATTATGAGATAATTACCACACCCCACATCTGCACTCTTCCATTCCTTTCTCTATCAACTTTTCCTTTGTCTCCTCTCTCACTTACTAAGCAGTTTAAAAATGATTGGTGCCACTCTATAGAAAGAAATTACATGTGATCTGAAGTGGACCTTTCATGCTAATGGAAAGTCTGCGTTCTTGAGAGGGAAATATGTATATGGAGATGGACACTTCAGGAGGATTTGGATGTTTCGACTACTCGACGCTTGCTGAATACTTTCAACGACGGATTGGAGGGACATCTGTACGGGTCGCCTCAGTTGACAGCCAAACACCAGGTACTCCCCCCTCCCCCCCCCCCTCTCTCACCCCTCTCTCCAGATACGAGTGGGCAGTCTGTTGGATGCAGTCTCTGCAGTGGATCCCCGTCCCTTTCACGAGACAGATCCCTCTGGGATCACCTTCCTCGATCTCCCTCGTGAACTGATGAATCTCGTGATGAGACGACTCTCCGACTCCGATTCCCTCATCCAAGTATCCAAGAGTCACCAAGTATTCGCCCATATTGTGGATAGTGAGATGAGCACGTGGAAGAGACTCGTCTACTTCCATTTTTCGCCTCCTCACATTGACATGGCAAGGTATCGTCCAGTCGCTCTCTTCACTCTTTCATTCTCTCTTATAGAAAATGCTTCGGTTCGATGACTTGGAGAGACACTTTCTTCTACCTCAAGAAGATGCATGGATTGAGAGAGGTCCTCCCTTCTCCTCCCTCCTTCTCCCTCATCCTCCCATTGTAGGTGTATGCCGACGTGATCCACATCTGCTGTCACTGCAAGGCTCTCTTCTGGAAGTGTCTCGGTCATCCGTGTCTTCGTCCCTCTTCGCCCTCTGTACGAGTCACTCCTCAACAATTCGTAGAAATGCTTCTCTTCCTTTGATTCTCGTCCTTCCTTCTTTCGTTAGCTCTAAATACTGTAAATATGTACATTCTTCACTTTATTTGTATATTGCCCACAAGTCTGCATTCGACTTCATCCCAGTGCATTCTATTCCGATTCTCTCCAATTGATCCCATTTATCCTCCCGATGAACCCTCAATCCTTTCTTCCCGTGTCGATAAATGATATTTGTCCGTTCTCTCTCCCTTAGCTCTCTCAATATTTGCTCTCCATCTAACTTCTCCTCCTCATAGGTCACTCTCTCTTCTATGCCCTCTCGATGATTTCGTTCACTCTTCCCTTTATCGCTCTCATTCCCATTCTATTTTATATCTACCTTATCATTCCTATCTACATAAATCCTCCAAATATTGACAAGGTATCATAGTCATTCTTATCTTCATTCTTATCCTTCAAAATATTCGTTCCCAACTTATTCTTTGATAGGATTCTTTCTTTGGTTCTGGAGAGGCACACAAAGACGACGAAACTGTGTATCCTTACCTCATCGACTTATCGACCCAGGTTATACATATGCTTCACAGTTTTACATGTTCTTAGGAAGGAATGGGTCCAATTGAATACTAAAAAATATGTAGACCATAAGAGACTCTCGAATGGTCAATTGATTGATTCGCAGACTGCTTTTGAGGTGAGAGAAATGCGCAGAATGGCACAGGAATCGATTAACGAAGTCGATGAAGGGACTTTCGAGAGACGGATTTGGTCATTCCTGGTAAGTTCCACGCGATGCCATCTACAATGCCATCCAATGCCGAGTTGGTATCCTTCTTAAATGTTTTGTAGAGCGACTTCAACTGGGATAGCCATGCACACTTCATCAATTCGTTCCCTCATTACAAGTCAATTATCTCATTCTCATTATTCACGCAATTTTCATTCTTAAGGACTCAAATCGAAGGCCTTTCCATCCATTTTATTCATACCGAAATTAAACATCAGGAAAAAGTGAAAGTGATTCCAATTCTTCTTCTGCCTGCTTCTTTTTCTGGATTTTGGAGTTTCATAAAGGTAGGAGGAAGGAATGATTGAGTATTAGACTGATTGTGGAGTATCCCTTCATTGAGTATTAGACTGATTGTGGAGTATCCCTTCATTGAGTATTAGACTGATTGGGAGTATCCCTTCATTGAGTATTAGACTGATTGTGGAGTATCCCTTCTTTGTACTCTTTCATGAGGGATACAACGTTATGGAATGACGGGTAGCGTATTATTTCGAATAACTTAGTAACCCGGCGGAAATTGAGTTGGATAGCGGAGGCGAAAACTCTGGTTTCTTCCAACCAGTGGTCAACCAGTTCCCTGACCGGTGGGTGAGGAGTTGCCCACCCACTGGTCAAGGAACTGGTCAACCACTGGTTGGAAGAAACCAGAGAACAGGAGCGGAGGAGATGGGGGAGGTAAGAGGGTGAACGGAGGGGAAATAAGGGTTTGGAGGGTTGGATGGTGGTCGAAGAAGCTTGTGTGGATGAGGACTTAGTGAGAGTGGTAGATCGTTTTTAAGGTATGGAGCGGAGTAGGGACAGCATTATAAGGGAATAAAGGGTAGCGTATTATTCTGAACAACTATTGGGGTGTCCGGAAAGTTTTCGGAATTTTTTTTCGGAGGAGCGTATATTTCGCCGTAACGATTGCTCTTCCCATATGTGAATACCATTGAATAGAGTAACCATTGTCCAAGCACACAACCCATGGAATTTGCATCAGCTGCTCTCCCCTGTTTTTAACAAAGTTTTAAATAAGGGGTACTGTAGTGACCGAACTTCACGTTTTCGACTTTAAATTATTTCCTGCTCAGGAACGCGAAGATTTTATTTCTCTTCTTAACTATTTTGAAAATACACGATCCCTTAATTCGTTCAGTATGCTTCACTTTTGCCATTAATCTATATTTAAAAATCGCGAGCATTAATTACTGGCCACACTGAAACATATAAGGACAGGTTCTTTCTTTGTGCGATCAAATCAATCCCAAATTTGAGAATGCGCTAATTGCAGATATTTAGTGGAACTCCACATTTAGTTGTACAATGGAGATTTGGCGAGCTTCGAAGGAAATATACTATCAATTATTTGTTTGACCATGAAATTTCAACGAAAATTTGGAAATTATAATTCAGAATTTTTGAAATATATTATTGTTGCAGATAGATCAGTTGACCGATTACCTCCAAATTTAGTACATATATTAAGTAATTAATGCATGATAACACTGTGAAGAAACTAAGATTATTTCTTTAAGAAGAAGCCTTTGACAAAGATATAAAAATAGAAGATTTTGGGTGACTTCAGTATCCATTATATAAACGTTTGTTTAAAACAGGGGAGAGCAGCTGATACCAATTCCATGGATTATGTGATTGGACAATGGTTACCCTATTTAATGGTGTTCACATTTGTGATGGACAATCGTTACTATGGAGTATATGTTCCTCCGAATAAAACTTCCGAAAACTTTCCGGACACCCCAATAGATTAGAGTATTGTTCAGAATTTAAAGTCTGTACACTTGATCGATTTTAAAGGAGGTGAACTTAATTAACAAGTTTAGATTCTTCCTATTCTATCCAATCCCTCCCGTTATGGATTCGACTTCGGAATTAGAGATACTCTAGTCTTCAACGTTGTCATTCCTTCATACCCGATGTCTCTTTTCTCAGACTCGCCTTCCAATCAAAGTAAGTCTTCATTCGAATATACTCTCAATTAGGCAACTAAGATTCATATTTGAGCAAAAGTTGATAATTTGTCTGTTTCTCGCATAATAAATAAACTGATGACCGATCGTTTATCGTACTCGAAGTTTTTCATATTCGGAGATGGTGGAATCGGCTCTGAGGTAAGAAGAAGAAAATATTAATAAATTATGAGAACTTTAATAGATCGCATCAACTATATCGACACTTTACCCTTCATCTGTAAGCGGATTGATAATAAGGGACCCAACGGCTACAGTACAAGGAATTCGAAATACTCTACAACTCTATTTCCTTCGATCGGATTCAATTGAAACGAAGGTTTGATAGAGGACTGGATGATAGAATATCGCTCGCAGATGCCTCTCCCTACGCATTTCCCTCGTATCGAGGATGAATCTTTCGCCGTTTCTCTTCGATATATCATCGACAGATATGGAGAATCCTCTTTCTCTCCTGATCTCGATCGAGAGGTTCCATTCGTGTAATGTACAATCAAGGTCTTTCATCTCAGATTACTCTGGATGAAATCTCCACTTCCTTTTCCTTCTTCCTTCTCACAAACTCTCTCCGATCTCACATCGATCTTCTCGACACGACTCTTTCCCACTCGACACTCCATGTCAGTCTCTTCGTACTTGCTTCGCTCGATCGGTGGATACTCAGGCAACGACTACCGTACCCACATTTGTCATCTCCTCTACAATTAGCAAATTCCATGTGCCGAAGTCTCTACTTGCCCATACATTTTTGAATCTCACTCGGTAACCCTTTCTCTATTTGCTCCTTTCACTCCAAATTTAAATGTTGTTTTCAGATATGATGAGATAGACGGAGGGATACTGTATCCACTCTCCAAATCGACTGAGCTTGCTAAAAAGATCTTCAGTTTTGTAGAACTGTATGTGTAAATACATCTTCATTGTCTTCAGAAACATATAGAAGTATTAAATATTGTGACAAGCTTGAAATGCATACAATTCCGCCCGGTCCCCTCCCCAGTTGTGAGAACCAGTGGCCCTATTAGGTCGCATTATCTTCAGCGACCCTTCAAAGTATTCATTTTTCGCTGTATTTTCTGAAGTGATTTAATGAGTTGATTTGCACACCAATCTCGATCGACCTGCATAATCTGATTTATATAATTATTGAGCAATAACCTGACATTGAGGAGTGATCATTCGAGTCCCCACTCACTTCCCTACGATCTCATTCCCCTCATTATTGCTAATGTGTAGAGTCGTGCGGTAATGAGTGGAAGGAAAGAGAGGACACTCAAATGATGAGGATATACAAAGCTCAAGGAGGCGACTATGTAGGTCGATCGACACTGGTGAGAGATGAACCCACTCCCGAAAAAAGGTAATGAGGAGGTTGAAGCATCACTGAAGAGGATGTGGCCTAATACTACCCGGGACGAGGCCGTCTGGTGGAAGACCGGGCAGATGTTTAGTTAGAGAAGAGAAAGAAACGAGACATTCCTTCTGGTAAACATCTGAAAGGATGAATCATTAGGATGGAAGAGGGATCGAGTTCACTTCTCTAGTTCAAGAGGTTTCCAATCGGGAAGGAGACGCAGAGAAGAGACCACGATGGATCCTTCACTACGAGTCTTTATTTCCATCCACAGTTCGTAGTCACAATCACTCGGAAGTTTGAGTTTAGAGAGAAGGAGAGGCACAATGGAAGAGACGCATTGAGAGGGAGTCACTCGAATCGTTTTATAGTGTGAATATGGATTAACAGCTGAGACGTCGATCCTAAGAGGACTCTGAAGAAGAGAAGATGTTGAGAGAGGAAAGATATGCCTCACCCAATCAGAACTAGTCTCCAGTGAAGAGATGGATGTGAGGGAATCTGATCGACTCAATAGACAACGGGATGGAACTTGTGATGAGGAGAGAGTAGACTCCATTTCCTCTCCAGTAACTTCTTCCTTCGACGACCTTTTTTGATATTTGAGCATTCCGGGGAAAGGAAAAGGAAGAAATTCGTAGGAAGGAAACTGAAAGAGAGGGGATGGGGCCAGATGGAGTAGAAAGAAGAGATTACTGGTAGAGAGAGGGAATCAAGGACACATACGAATGGCAGATGAGATGGAAACTGATCGAATGGCCATAGTCGACGAATGAAGGAGGATGTGTAATCTCTCCTTCCCTCACGAGTGTCTAAATCTCTTCCCTGACTACATTAAACTCGCACTAAGATTCACAGCAGGGTAGAGCGGAATATATAGCGCGGAGTATTTTGATAACGGATTAATTTCTGATCATTATGAAACACAATAAAGCGAATCAAATAATCCAATAACGAATATTTGGAAAAAAACATTTTCAAGGTATATGTACTGTACTAATTCATACAGTAATTGACAGTTGATAAAAGCGCGCAAAGAATGTGAAAAGCGCGCGGTGGGATTTCCCGCTCCTTTCGCAAGATGTATTTTCGTCCTCCTCAGCTGCATTTCAACTTTGCATGTTTTCTGAGATTTAGAAAATCAAATTTCCTCGGCATACACTTACTATATTTTCCATCATCTTTACAATCCGTACCACGAGTTCCCCGCACTTTCGTCCCATGCGGTATCTTCAATAATACAAACGTTGCGAGTAATACACCATTAAATGAACGAATCCCTTTCCGATTCCAAATCATTTATTTTAAATTATAGTATTCTTCGTCAGATGGATGACGACACTGGAATTGACGAGTCGATTTCGACGGAAGAATTAGAGAAAAGACGACTGGCGTTGAAAATGGTTTGATGTGTTTGTAGCTGTGTACCGTTAATAGTTGTCAAAAGTGATGTAACCAGCATTGATGATTATATTGCAGGAACTCGGAAGTGGGGATGATACAAGCGATGAAAGTGACCAAGAAGAAGGGAATAGCGGAAGTGACGAGTATAGTACCGACGATCACCATAGCTTGGGAGAGTGCGATAATTTTGAAAAAGAAGATTGTCACGCGGAAGAAGTGGAGTGTCCAGCCAAAAGGAGTAAACAAGAGGAATCATCAGATGATGATGAGTTTGCTACTCAATGCTCCGAATCGAATCCACCCAGGTTTTGTTTCACAGCTACCTTCCAAATTGAATAACGTTGTAGACGAGAAGAAGATGGATCTTCCACTGTTGCCTCTTCTAATGACGTTGAAAATGCTAATTCGTTGAAAAGGTTACTCGCTTTTGAAATGCTATCTATTGGTTATCATTTCAGGAAAAAGCGGATTCCTGAATATCCATCGGCTGATTTTGTTCTGCCTCTTCCAAGTGGTTGGGTTGAAGCAGTTCACGATTCAGGAGTTCCCATTTACATGGTGCGATTTGTGGCCATGAATTTAAAAAGACTTTCATGTTCAGCATCGGGAATCTCGAGTTGTCACTTTATCGCGGCCTTATGACTTGAAGGATGAATCTGTAAGTTGGATGGTCGTTTAACTGTATTATTTTGTGCAGTTACGCAAGCACTCGATTCCCCTTGGATCAATTCCATGCGAGCAACAGCGAAGAATGACAGAACATCGGCAAAAATCGGGAATTAAATTGCCAGGGACAAAGAGTGAAATCAGTGTTCCTCAAGTAGAATTGAAGGTGATTCAGTCAGTTGGTTTAACTGATCTCTGTGCCTGCAGACAATGGATCAACTGCGAGAGGAAAGACTATCGCCCGATGAATTGTACGATAAAGCCAAAGGGACCTTCTGCATCAAGGAAATTATGGTGAGCACCTTACATTTTCTAATTTACTTAAAAAAATGGGCTATTGTGCTGGAGCCCAGATCTTATAGGAGGGGAGTTGTATTGGAATAGGGAAACAGTGAAGATAGGAAAAAATCATTCTAAGAAAAGTGCTAATCTTAAGATTAACATTATGAATTGACCAGTCAACGTTCAATGAAACACTAAAAAGAAGAGTAGAAATAGCGTTGATCTGGGCTTCAGCTGCTGAAGTTCAGCACAAGAGTCGAAATTCGAATATAATTTTATTCAGGTGTACAAGTTCAAAAATTGGAAGGCTATTCGAATGGATAAAAAGAAGGAGTTGATAGAAAATGCAATGAAAGAAGAAACGACAGTCGATTTGGATGGGCAGGTGCGGATGGAATATTGACTGCTTGGCGCTATCTCCTTTTTAGAGTTTGGTCGTTTGAAGACTACTATTAACAGAATAAGAATAGAATGTGTGTGGTTTAGAACCCGATGATAAGTGTAGCTGCTGGATGCGGAGCACAAGGGACGAAGATGAAGAAGAAAGGATGCGTCCTCAATATGGTTGGGAAGACGTCGGTCACGCTGCTCCATGAATTTGTCCAGAAAATACTCAGAGGAGTTACTGATTATCAATTTGCACAAGTCAAGTGAGAAGAAGTTAAGTTATAGCGTGAATGGACTATTTTGCAGATCTGCCATTAATCCCTATTCTGCAATATGTTTCTTGAAGACGAAGAAGGAAAAGAATGAATTGGGAGAGATGGAGATGACAGAAGGTCAGTCTCACTTTCTTTCACTTCAATCATTTTGATTCGGGGTGGGTGGAATACTCGCAAAGCTGCTTCATTGGGAAAATTATGTGACGTTCAGGTTCACATAGTATAATTCTCCACTTTCTCTTTAACTGATTAATCCAAATTTTGTTTTAGCTTTCAACCACATATTCTAGCCCTCCATAGGGTCTTTTGAATGCTCTCTTTTCGGCGTTCTTCATCGTTGAAAGGGATTTTAGTGAAAGGAGTTGTTGGTAGTTTTCATAGAATAGAGTCTATTGTGCCTGCTTCTTCGTATGTATTGGATGGCGGGTGAGAAGTACACCAGAGGGATACCATTTGCAGGTGGTGAGAAGAGGAGTGATGATGCGTACAACGTGACACTGATAGGACGAGGAAGTGGAGAGTCCAAACGAGCCTGCAAATTGCAGGCTGCGAGTGTAGCCCTCAGGGTGAGTGGAGCAGCACTGCAGAGGGAGAGAGAGAGATTGCAGAGCCTCATTCCTGGCATAAACATTGATGAGAGGCACACAGTGAGGGGAACTACCTCTAATAAGGTACGCGTATTTGATTGGAAATTAGACAATGATGATTGGAAATTAGGAAAGTGTGGAAGCATTTGATCTGCTCGCAATGGACGACGAGAGAGTAATCGATTTCTCAAAGAGGGCTGGAAAGCAATTACCGTATGCCCTTCTGCAGGTGAACAGCCAGTAAGAGCAGAGAGCGGGAGAGAGAGATACATTTACTCAGTTTGATAACTACATGCTTATATATTGTAAAGCTGTTGAATCATCGGAATCTTGTTTACTTAAAAAGATAATGTATGTGATTGATGTAGTATGGTATGCAATTGAGTGTATGGAAGGTGATTAAGGAATGCATTCGAGTGAATGCAGCATGGGGAGCGAGTAAACCAGAAGAGAAGAGCGAAAGAATTGGACACCATCAACACGAATTAGTGATGAAAGTTGGAAGGCATGAGGTGAGCAGCTATTATTCACGTACTGAGGATTTGTGTTATTGATAACCAAATGGTTTCTGAGTAATCAAACGTGGGCACCGTTGCTGCTCGCAGCACGACCCTCCCCGTTTTCGAATAGTGTCCATCACACTCCTAACCATTGTAGCGTGCTAGTTTCTCTAAACCCTTCCGGTTTTATGGTTGAACTAGTGGCCACTCTCCCCGGATTTAAAAAATCAGCAGTAATCCCTGCCCATGTATGTGAGTAATCAAGTGGATGAGAATTTGACTAATTAAAAGGCTCGAGTGACGTGCTCCAGTTTGAAAGACGGAAGACAGATAGCGGCGCAGATACTACTGAAGGAGTTGTACCCTATGATGGAATCATGGTGGGGCTTTGTGTCTTTCTACTCTTCATCGATCAACCATTCCTTTGCATATACTATCACTTGCTTTTTAAGTACTTTTGTTCCAAAAAAATAATTTCCCGAAAGTACGGCGATTATTCCTCGTCCCAGAATATGTGTATAATTGCAGTATTTGCTTCATTATTGTGGTTAATCAGGGGGTCGATCTTGCGTCTCTTCTCTTCCTCTAATGATGAGCATCTGGAGACTGCGAGAGTGAGGCAGCAAGTTGTCAGAATTGCCCCCAACAAGAATGAGAAAGGTGAGAAGAGTAGAGGGAGACGCTTCTCTCTCTTTCTCAACGGGATCCATTGAGAGTATGGGAGGAACGAAGCTGTGCTGGAAGCACTCCGGAGTGAGATGGCCAGAGCAAGTACTAGACTCAGAGGGCGAATGGAGAGAGAGAGAGGACTCAAGGGGACACAAGCAGTCATCCATCGACACTCGGAGAAAGAGGGAGACACTCCTCTCCCCCCTCACTCCATCGATCTTTGACTGCTTTGTTCTCTCTCTCGCGGAGAGAAGAGGGAGGAGGGAGGAGGGCGGAAGAAGAGAGAGAGAGAGGAGGGAGGGACTGCGCCCCATTCCCATCCCTTCACTCCCCGTATTCGTGCTCGTCGCTTGTCTAGTCTGATGGGAGGAAGGAGAGGGGGGAGTAGATGGAGTGTCCTCTGTGGTGTCTACTCTCCGATCGAAGGAGACACGTGGAACACTTGTGGAGACGTCGACTGCTCGTCACTGCTGGTGAGTCCCCCCCCCTCCCTCCCCCCCCCCTCCCCCCTCCTTCTGATTAGAAGGAGATTCAGACGAGAGAAGAGCACGACGCAGATTTCTGAGACTGATGAGAGGGTTCGACACGGAGGACGTGGATGTCCTCAGAAGAGCTATTGAGAGTGAGGGCAGAGACGCCCGACAGGTAGGTACTACTAGCCCATCCCCCTTCCCCTCTTCCTCCAGAGATGGTAGTTACAGTGTGCACCCGGACCACCAATGGAAGAGAGGGAAGAAGAGAGTAGAGGCGAAGATTCGGGACTTATTCCTCAGATCGATAGGCCTATGAGCATGCCTTATCTGTGCTGCAAGTTGTGGAGATGGAGGGAACTGCAGGTTGGTGGCAGTCCTCCCCCCCCTCACCCCTCTCCTTCTTCTCTCCAGGTGGACGCTGCTCTGCATTCGCTTGATTCGTTGCCTTGGTGCAGATTCGGGAGGGTGACAATAAACAATGCGACAGTGTGAGTCAAGACTCCCCTCCCCCTTCCTCTATATCTTCCCCCTTTAGTTCGTGCTGCAACCCGTATCACTATGCCCTCTGGATCCGGGCAGAGACCAACGATGAAGTAGTCACTTGCAATGGATTGATGACTATACCTGGAGAGAAGAAAGTTCATTCACCGGTTAAGGAGAAGGGTGAGAATACCTTCCTTTTTCATTACTACCTACCCTGTTGATTTGTTAAGGTGAGGATGCATTGCCATCAGATGGAGCTCCGATGAGTCCTCCTCCCCCTCCTCCCCCTCTAGAAGACAGGGAAGGAATGGAAGAGAAAGAAGACGAATCAGCCCCCTCCACTTCATCTCTCCACTCAATCCATCGTTCTGTCTCTGGTAAGTTCTATTCTCTACTTCCCACTCATCCATATTTTGTTTCTATCTTGTTATAAATAACTTATTAAAATAGGAATGGAAAGTGATTGATGAATGGATTCTACCCTTATTATTTGATATGTACCCTATAAGTATATGGGAGTAATAGTAAAAGTTATTAGCAATAGGGCAGTGGACGAAAGGCGGGCTTTTCCACCCCTCGCCACGAGCGTTCACGTATTGTTATGGTGCTCTTGACGGCGTTCATTAGTTTGCCATAAATTCATTCCTCTGGTTTAGTATAAGATCCTTCTTTTCACTCTTTTACTCTTCAATATTGTATCCTCTTCTTATATCATCTTCAGGCTGAAACTGGGGTTGAAATAGTGGCGATAATGGAGGTGAACTCGGTTGGAAGGACTAGCTTGAGATGCTCTCTAATTTATGTTTATATTGTGCTTCTCGCCATTGCTATACTTTTTCTAAATCCTCTAAATCCTCGTCTTCTTCCTCCTTCCTTAATTTCAAATCTATCCATTCCTCCTTTCCCATCACAATCTCCTTTTCTCTCTATATCTCTAGTCTCTTCAATTTCAATTTTTCCTTCCACGGAAGCCGTATCTTGCGACTATTTGTATTTATGTTTTTCGGGCTGTGCGATTTTGGCACATTTAACCTTTTTGCATTCCCATCAATTGGTATAATCCCGCTTTATCAAATTTCGAATTCGTTTTCGTCCGTTTTGAGTAAAAACTTTTGACCATTCCCAACATAATAATTTGTTTTGCATCTCTGAAATCCACTTCTCTCTCCTCTCTCTCAATCCCCCATCACCTTCTACATCCTAATCCTTACTTATGGTGTTAGATGAGGTGTAGGCATGAGAGTGGGAAGTACGTAACTTGTTAACCAGAAATATTTGTCAACTTTTTGGCGATTTACGATAGGATTGTCACAATTAGACAATTCATTAATATAAAAGAAGACGAAAGGAATCTAGCTTTTTTCTTTCTTTAAATCCCTGGAGGGGATAGTGGGGGGATGTGTAGGGTAGGGGTGGATGGGAGTAAGGCAACTCTTTTCCTTTCTCTCTATATCCTCCTTCACCCCTCCCTCTTCCTCCCCACTCGAAACGAAAAAAAGGCAGAGACTTCTTCTTTCCCTCTTCCTCCAACTCTCTTGGAATGGAAAGATTCGAAAAGAGACGCGATGGAGACATACACTAAGAGATGAAAAGAGGAAGACGAAAGACTCCTTATGAGCGGAAGTCCCTTCAGCATTTCCACTTCTCTCTCCCTCTTCTTCTTTTCCACCTATAAGCCCGAACGAACTAGCATCTAGAAATGAGTGCGGCTGAGGAATTACAATTTCAATGGAGCGATTCTTCCTCTTTCTCTCTCTCGCTCTCTCCCTTGCACATCCCCCTTCTGTATTCATCTTCATTTTCCGCGCCGTTGACCATTTTATGTCTTGCTTAGATATAATGAGATGATTTAACCATCAGGAAATATGTTTTACTTGATTCTTCATAGTCTCTTATCACTTACTTGTAGGTAGTCACTATTTTACTCCTCTTCCTTTATACTCATTGATTTCCCTCTTCCAGATAGAGACCCTTTCTTCTCTCTGCCTTATTTGAGATGAGAAATGGAGGTTGTGTACTCGGATATGGATAGGGGGAGAGGGGAGGGGGGGGGTGCGAGTATGTTAGAGGAGGCGGGGAGGGGAGGGGGGATAGGGCTGTAATCGAACTCGCTTCACAATCGAGCAATCACGGAAACATCCATAAACTGCTAAACTACGCCTACAGAAATGATGCTCTATAAATGTTAGGCTGTGTTTTGTTGTTAGGAATTGTACAACCAATGGTTGATCAAACTCTAAATGTTCAAACGTTTGCTTTTGTGGGGAGAATAGAAAAATAATGCAGTTGTTTGAGCGTGGGCCGAGCTGCAGAGATGGGAGAAGGGCGAGAAGGTGGGAGAGGGAGTGATACTCAGTGGACACTTCGCTGCCATCGGAATACTCGCCAATTCGGTGCACGATGCACAACCAGTCCATTGTGGTGAGTGGAGGGGAGGGGAGGGAAGGGGATGTGGGAGGAGGGCCCCTTGCAGAGTGGGACACTCGCAATGAAGTCTCCTTCGCATTGATACGACAAGCGACTGAAGATGTCTGGTTGTACAATAGGTGAGGGAGAAACGAAGGAAGATGGAGAAATTATTTGTGTGATTATGCTGACTTGGTTCTCTTTGAGTGGCATTCGTTCTCTCTTCGTATCAGTGGTGTGTGCTAACAAGGCGGATGCTCTCCGTCGTCTCTCTCCTGGTTATTGCGTGAGAGTGTTCAAGGGAAGACCAGGTAAGTACTCTCTTCCTCTCCTTTCTCCATTCTCCGTTGAGTGACTGGCGACTCGACTCGTCGTGGTTCGATCCAGTCAGTGTCCACTCCTCCTCTCGATTCTCACGTCATCATCTCAGTGGGTGCTGGATGGGGAACTGGCTATGACAGGATGTGCTCATCGGAGATCAAGTGTCGTTACCATGTTTCTTTCGTGTCGTAGTCCTCATCAGTCAGTCATTTCTCTCCAGTCAGATTAGTATTTATGCAATTAAATGAATCTACGTGTAAAAGTGCTTTCTCGAACAAAGTGTCCCTCTATCTTTCCTCCCAATTCTTTCTCCATAAATACGGGCTACCCTCCTTCCCTTGACTCAATGCACCCTTTTAATTCCTTCCGATTTATTTTTGTAGAGATTAATGCAACTGTGATACATAAAGTAAATTATTGTTAAATTATGTGAAACATGGCATTGACACTCGGATGAAACTGACTGATACAGGCTTTGAAAAGGGACAGCTACAATTATTTACGTGACTGATCCACAGAAGAGCGGAGGTGCTCCCATTTTTTGGATTACTTTTTCTATCCATAAAGCAGGAGCAGGGAAATTGGCAATGAACCAGCAGCCAGTCTGATCGAGTCGTGACCTGGAGTATTCGTGGCCCCATCCCTCAAGAATACCATTTTGGGAAAAAATTCTTAGTTAGTTTCTCGGAACCTTTACGAATGACACTCTGATAGAACAGAGTTTGATGAGCGAATACACTGGTTCAAATCCTCGTTCAACTGTAATTCAATGATCAGGAAGGAAATGATGACATTCTACGTAAGAATGAACCTGCTTGTGCCAATTCGTTCGAGAATTCACTGTAGTTGAAAATTTTGAGAGTTGTTTTGGGTTCGACCTGAGGAATGAATGGTGATAGGGAGTGAAGAGGAAGAGTGGCTTACCCTCACTACAGATGATGCTGCCATCCCGTATCTACGATTTGCAGCTGGGCATTGCACGAATATGGGATGGTCGGAGAGACACTCGATGTACACCTGCAGAGGAGCGGCCCCTTAAAGTTACCGGACGAGGACAAAATTGACCCCCTATTCGAATAGCCGATGGCTGAATTAGTTGAAAATGAATACACAAAAATGTTAAAAAATCAATAATAGCCTCAAGGGAAAGCCGGAAATGATCAGCGTAATCCCGCGCTCTCTCACTTTTGCATACTCTCTGGTACACGCGACCAGATCAGGGTCAGATCAGGGTTTCGTCCTCGTCCGGTAACTTTAAGAGCCCTTCTAGGCAGAGTAGCTTGCTATTGAAATCACTTGGAATGAAACTCCATGACCACACGGTGCACCTCTTCTCCAGAACGAAAGAGACAAACCTCTCCTCCAGAATGATAGAGTCGCACTCCTCTTCCAATCGCTCGCCTAATTTCTTCCAGTTTCTTGTCTCGAACAGTCTCCATACCAGTGAAATATCCCACACATAACCTGTGAAATAGATAGTGCACAATAGCATCCGCCATACTGCTCTTCGTACCTCTCGCTATCAGAGGGATTGGTCGATGAGTCGATGGTATATTCGTGCCCATGTACCTAAAAGGACAATATGTTTATCATGCTTGCATTGCACTATTCAGTTTCGATGTCACAAATAGTCTATCAGCTCCCTTCGGCTACATCTTTTTGGCAGCGATTCGAAAATTTGATGCACAAGAACCATCAGTACACTGTTCGATTCTTACACGAAAGGACTCATAACTCGAAAAATAGAAGAATAGGGTAGTCACCTCATTGATATGTGTTCGCACTTTGTCTCCTTCCCCATAGCTGAGCTTGAGCCAACAACTTGTCTCCTCGAACGGAACTGTGAACAGACCTCAAAGATGTGCCTCTACGGAGGAACAACAGGGAATCGCACGTCCAACTACTCCTTCTTCACGAACTAACTACAAACCTGGCCTCTTAGGATCTTCAGTGATCTCAGTGACATCTTCCATATCGACATCTTCTGAGAAGTTCGACTCAGGAGAACCCATTTCCTAGAGATGAAGGAGAGAGAGAGAGAGCGTCTCTTGAATGGACGACTAGACTCACTTCATCGTCTCTTTCGCTTTTCCTCACGATCAGAGGATTATCGGGAGAGAGCGTGTGATTGGGGATATACTGCAACTTATTTTCCCTCCATTGATATATGAAAAGATGTGAACTGACATCATCCTCTGGAATCTCTTCGAATCCATTCGTAGGGAAAGGAAAGCGATCTCGCTGAACAGTCATTGGACGGATCTCTGAAATTCATGGTGTTCATTGAAGTAGAGGAACACTCGGAACTAGGTCGGATGATAACCCAAAAGTCCTGATTCGGAAGCTTATCAATCGACCTAGTGTCAAACACCCTCTTTCTTTTGACTACTTTCTCTGGGAATATGGATTACATTTAGAGTCAAAAATTCTCGCTACCGTAGTCTTTCACATTTGGTTTTCAAACACTTCAAACACTTCAAATCGCATTCAATTCTGCAGCAGTTAACCAAAGTAGTCGTAACTCACTCGTCGCTTTCGGCGGGTCATAATCTAAATGGAAAATGATCAAGAAAGCAATAAAATTTTTGACGAACGATAGGGATTTATACAGTAGATTTCTGCTCTTTTCGTGTAAGGATTTGAACAGTTCTACAAAGCTCATCGTCACAAAGATAGAGTAGAAGAGAACGCACGGGGGTCGATTTCAGATCGTTTACACTTTGTAACCAGCCGAATCGAAATATTCTACATGAGAGTAGGTGAGTGTTGCCTCTATCCATTGTGTTTGAGCGATTTTTATCGCATCTAAATACAAAATTACAAGATAGAGAAGAGACATATTTTTACCTGTGTACTAAAACACAAGGAGACGTCTTGGACTTGGTATTCACAGCAACGGATAAATTCTCCATCATCATTGATTTGATACAGCGTTTCGATAAATGCTTTACAGCCTTATCAATAAATTTATGTCCTTCCTGAAAGAAAACAATTAGATTATCACTTGATTTTTTTAATGATTTTTTTGAAAAATGGTGTTCCTCATGACATTCACATACGGCATATCAGGCCACTCACGAGAGAATCGGGACAATGAGTTGACATTAAAAATAAAAATATTTAATTTTACTTGATTTTTAGTTTGTGCGTTGGTAGTAGAATATATTCCCACATCGATTCCAACCAATTCGCTTTCGCAGCTGCAGCAGGCTGCTGCCAAGTTGGGCGGAAGGTCATTGGCTTTGGGGTTTTCCGCATGAAAAAGTGGTGGTTTTTGTTTACCAAAGTGTTTTTATCATCAAAATAAGCATTTTGTCTCACTTTGTTCATTTCTCACTTTTGCGATCCTTGCAGCAGACGCATGGGGGACAGCTTTTTAATTTACCGTGGTGACATACATTTTTCCTTCTCTCCAAACTTTACCAGTTTGTAGAGCTTGAAATTCTGCATATACCCTATTTTTTGTAGATTTTATCTCGGGAGTCCTGATAGTCTCCCAGATCGACGAAACTCTCGTAATGGGCTGCACGGTTCACCCTTCGCGAAGTCAAACTCGAAAGGTCGTAGGCTCGAGTCCCGGCGGAGGAAAAATTGTCTTTTGCAATTGGTTTTCATAGATATAATCACGAATTGTCTTATTCCTAGTGTTACCATGCCGGCAAAAATTTTGATTGCATTCACCGGGACTCGAACCTGCGACCTTTCGAGTTTGACTTCACGAGGGGTGAACCATGCAGCCCATTACGAGAGTTTCGTCGATCTGGTAGACTATCAGGACTCCCGAGATAAAATCAACAAAAAATAGGGTATATGCAGAATTTCAAGCTCTACAAACTGGTAAAGTTTGGAGAGAAGGAAAAAATGTATGTCACCACGGTAAATTAAAAAACTGTCTCCCATGGGTCTGCTGCAAGGGTCGCAAAAGTGAGAAATGAACAAAGTGAGCCAAAATGCTTATTTTGATCATAAAAACACAAACAAAAACCACCACTTTTACATGCGGAAAATCCCAAAGCCAATGACCTTCGTCTCACTTTTGCAGCAGTCTGCTGCATCTGCAGCAAGTGATAAAAATCTAAAACTTCGGATTTTGTCTAAACTAGTCAAGTTCTAAATAAAAACATGAGAAACAAGATTTTCGAAAATTCGAATGTCAACTGAAAACACCGATTTGTCCCGATTCTCTCGTGAGAGGCGTGATATACAATTGGGTGGTCCATTCTATTACTTTGTTAAATAATATAAAAAGGTATTTTCACGGATGTTGGGTAACATTAAATGGGCTATTTGGGTGCGTAGAGTATTCTGACTCAGATTTGGAGAGCGGCACCCCCTAAAACGATTGCTAGCTGCTTAATATAAACTGATTGTTGCATATATATTTGTTGCAAAAAACAAGTACAGTACCTATTACGGTGACACATTTTTTCCTATTTTCTACAATTGTTGTATACAATAGTTTTGTCATGAATAACTTTTTCTTCGCTCTTCGCTGTAAAATTGGAGATCGGCACCCCCGAGAATTCCGTATCTGATTTTTAAAAAAGTTTTCGGCTATCCGAATATCACGCACGAAAAATATAGTTCGGGGGGGGGGGGACTTTCTATAGAAATGAGGGATTGATATCAGCTGTGACAGTAGTTGTGCCTAGAAAAATATGCACCCATGTGAAGCCGTGAGGAGACGACTAGGCTAGGTGGTGCACTCCGGTGAGGCTGCTGCTATCTATGACTACATTTCCATGCTGTCTGAAGTGCTTCTACGGAACGTTACCTTTTGCGACCGGTCACTACCAAAACTTTAGTACTTCGTGAGAAAATAAAGATAGAAAACTTTCATTTAAAAATGAAAATAGGACACCCAGCTATTTTTGAAGCGGAGAAAAAATACTTACAGAATCTTCGAGACCTCGCTCCTTTAGAACTTTCTTCAGCTGTTTCATAGCATTACTTTGAAAGAAAACCATCTTCACTTGAGAGAAGGAAGAGGTACAGAACGCTGAAATGAGAGTGACTGAACGAGTTGCTATGACAATATCCATGGTCACGAGAAACATTAATCTAGCGAGGAAGGTCGAAGTAAAGGTGGAGGAAGCAAATCATTTGTGCATAATACGATGTATAAAGTTAAATCTATATGCTTTTAACTCTGGCTAGCTAGATAGAATGCATCGCGAAATACTGACTGTTCAACCCATCAATTGCCGTTCCCGATATCGTACCCATTCCCCACCGAACAAAAGGATCAGGAAATAAATTTTATCTTTGTAATTTTAGAGCAATAATAAAATTTCAAAGAACAATTTAAAATAGAACAACAAGTAAAACAATAAACGGAGTCCATCGACTAACTCAAGTGAAATGTAACTTGATTCATAGAATAAAGTAACAAAAATACTGTCACTTTTTCCAGGTGCATGTTGGAAAGATTATACACTACCGATGGGTGCGATAAAAACAGAACTGAATCAGTGATTGGATAGGACTTCCCTAAAACTGAAGATCGAAAATTGGTAAGAAATCTAAAAATACGGGTAGATAATCAAAGTATGGGCAGGAATATCGAAAACGATATGAAAATAGATCATGTAGAGGAAATGTATAATCATCTGAGAAGACAATTAATAAACTATGAAACATTAAAATTTTTATTTAGCTAGAATAAGAAGTCTGTAACTGTTGGATTGAAGCAAAGTGATCAGGTTAAGTACAGCCAATTGAATTTCAAAGAGGGGAGAATAATAGTTTAATAATGGAGAGAAGTGATTGGCCTCACGGGAGAGATTGAACCAAAGGAACATTCGGAGAGAGCTGAGATGATTCCATCGACTGAAGTGAGGAATGATGTGGATACGAGAGAAGGAACTGACCATTGTTCTGTCCAGAACGAGCATCCGAGAGGAGTCTCATCACCATCTGACGCTGGTCCACATTCATGCTGCAATTACTCACTGAGTGAGGGAGTAGAAAGGAAGGAGACTCAACCTCTTTATGATGTCCATGGGAGAAGGAGTCGGAGGAGGGGCGAGAATGCGAGAGGATGAAGAGAGAAGAGAAGAGTTCTCCGAGAGAATCGACTCTTCTCCACAACTTCCTTCCAGAATAGGCGATTCTCAAGAGAACACCTTGTCTCAGGTCGAACCACGATGATATTCAATATAAAAAGGAGGGCGAAAGAGATCTTACTGGTGAGAGCCTCGAATGCAGCTTGTCTCTGTATTCTCTTCATCACTTCATGATCTGGTCTCGCTCGATGAGACCCGAAGCGAGTCACTGAGAACTGTTCCACTGAGTACTCGCTCGGATGTCTAGAGAGGGCGACGAAGAGAGTCTCCACCTACAATCCAACCTCTTATTCCTCCCCTCCACCTACAATATAACCTCTCATTCCTCCCTCTCTATCTCACCTTTGTCAAATTCTTCTCGCAATTAACAGGAGCCAATTTGAGAGGGACGTAGTTGTCAGGAGTGACGACTGATCCTTCCTCCGTCTCTTCTGTGAACACATTGAATCGCAGAAAAAAGACTAATAGAGTAACCTGATGACATGGAAAGGACAGCGGGGAGAGGGCGATATCTGAGAATATGAGGATCTTATGGAAAAGGGAGAAGGATCAACTCACTCTCTATCACAGTCGGGATTTCCACTCCAGATGAGATGAGTGGAAGAGGAGCATCCAGTAGTCAACTGGTAGAGAACCTCACCCGGTCCAATGTGAATGGCGACTCCTTCTGAAAGGGAGAGGGTGGCGGGGGGGGGGGGGGGGAGGGGGGGGACTAACCAGGGAGGAACTTGAGCATCTCCTCCACATCGATTCCGACAGCCTTGGCCGAGATGAGGAGATCTCTGTCGGTCTGTTCCTTTACTCCAGTGTGAGTTGCCACTTTGAGACGAATCACTACCACTCGACTCATCTCATCTAAATACATATATTTAGAGCTAAGAAAGTATTTTATATAAACAAATATTTAAGTATTATCCTTAAAGTTACCCAACCGTGCAAAATTTTTAAATTGGCGCCTGAACAATACCTTACCGCGAATTTGCATGAACATGCACTAAGTACCGTAATTTAAAATGCGCGGTTTGTTTAAATATTGTTTAATCGATTATGTGGGCTTAATATTGATAGGGACGGCAGCCCGAATTTTTGAGTACGGAATATTGGTTGCCTCCTTCCGACGCTTTTGCTTTCAAACTACCGTACTTTTCAAGCCAAATTCTTTCAATATTTTAAAACATTTTTAAAAAATATTTAATGTAATTATTCGACAATTTTATTTATTGGAATGAATAAGAACACATAATGAAAGAACGCCAAACATGAGAAGACAGGACATGTTGCAGAACTGGAGAAGTACGACGCGATCGAAAATAATCTCGTTTTCAGAACTAAGTGTTGAAGCTTCATTTTCTCAGAATTTGTAGATTATGAGGCACAAAAAATTGTTTTGAAAATAAAAATAAAAATAAATATCAGATATTAGAGAATGAGACCGTCAAAGTTGAGCGTTTTACCGTTGTGAAAATGCATAATTCGTGTTTCCTTGGAAGGCGCAAACCGTATGTTCGAGATTTTTGGGTATTTATTTCAGCACACTATTCCGCGTATCATACGTAAAAACTAAAAATATACTGTCTGCGCCTTTTTTAAAAACAGACTTCAAAGTTGCGACTACCGTAATCCACGCATGTTTACGTTTCTGTTGAACGTATGTTTAATGTTTGGTGCGTGTTTCTAGCAAAAAAATTATATTTAGTTCTTGCTTGTACGCGGCAAATATGCAGACACAATACTCTACGCGATTTAAACACAAATCAGGCAAAAATGATTGTTTCAGTTTGCGATAGGTATAAGTAAAGGAGTGACTTGAGATGCGCTCCACTTGGACTGAAAGCGTCGGCATTTTGACTTATGTTTATTATTGTTTTTCTCTTTTTTTGGTCATTTTTATTAAAAACTAAAGTGAAAAGTCGAAATGGGGTAGGCATAGCTTTCAATTGCTTACCAATTTGTGAATTGTTTTGCTTGTTCGTTAACACCGTTGCAGTCCCTAAATATTGAAGTTTTTGCTGTTGAAATATATATTTCTACAACCGGGGGAGAAGCGAGGATAAAATTGGTATAGAACCGGGCTTGTGAACGCTAATTACCGCACACAGAATATTCATGTTTCAAACCTCGCGGGAAAATCGGTCTTGATCAGGGTAGCGCAACACATGTTTTGAGGTCGATTATGTGACTAATTATTGATTTTCTGATTTTATTAGTATTGCATTTCTACTAGTCTCTTTTATGTCTATCAGTTTCAGGAATAAAAATATATGCCATTTTGACGGTTGTTGGGTAACTTTAAAGAGCGGGTTCTTGCTTCTGAACTCATTTTTGGCCGGAAAATAATGTTTATTCTGAGTGAACAGATGAATAATCTAATCTATGACGAAGTAGTCCACTATGTGATAAAATCAATCGCAGAACCCGTACGAAGAAAAATTGGACATCACCTATGCTGATACAGTGTCTAGAAAGAGTTGCTCTATTCAAATATATAAAAAAAACTTAGAGGGGACACGCGAAAATCTCAACAAAAATGGAAAAAAACCGTGAAAAGTGTAAACTCTCGTTATAAATACAGTCACAGAACCCGTACGAAGAAAAATTGGGCATGACCTATGCTAACACAGTGTCAAGAAAGAGTTGCTCTATTCAAATATATAAACAAATTTGAGGGGACACGCCGATTATAGGAGAAAAACGTAATTTTGAAAATTTCGACAGTGTACGAAAATTTGCGAACCCCTGTAGAAATGGCGTGTCTATCATGCGTAGGTTGAACCAGTCGAAAATCAGTGCAAAATAAGCTGTACTATCGATATGAGGGCAAAAAATTATCAAAAAAAAGTTATACAAACCAAAAAATCGATATTTAAAACCGACGAAAAATTGAATGGCACAGCGCTACACTAGTCAAATAATACGGTAGTCGCTACACCATAAAAAAGTGATGGACGGCAGAAAGGACGGGGCTCCGCGGTCCCTATCTAAATAACGGCCATTAATTTGGACCTCCCACGTCGAATCCAATCACAGACTGAATTATTTTTAATAAATATAAAATAACACAGCATACCTCCATTGCAGTCGTTCCATTTATCTCTGAGCCGAAAGAGAAGTGTATTTGCTAGTTGCTCAGCGAAAGTAATCACCTTAAAATAAAGGAATAATTAAAAGCAACATCGGGCCTACCGCAGTTTTGATTTTACCTACGTCATCGTTCTTTTTAATTATTTAAGCATTTTATATTTATATTTGAACACCTCAGATTTTCCTAGCAATATTATTAAGCAATAGTCGAACGAAAATAAATAATAAAGGAAAAAAACCAAGAAAATCCATCTGAACTGACCTTTCTCCTAGGAATTTTGTTGAAGAGGAATGGAACGATGTAGTTGACAAGCTCCTTGATTTCAGTAAACATTTCGAAGTTTTCGAAAGGAAATCAACGTAGAATCAAGAGCGTAGAGACAGCTCACAATCGATGCTCTCCGACTGAGGCAAAAGTGGGCGTGGCACTAAATAAAATAATTCGCGATTTGCATATGGGTAATGTGATTTCCATTGTTTTTTTTTGGTTTTTTTGACATTTTCAAAAAAGCTCTCATTTCTTGTTGGAGGTATTTTTGAAGAAACATTTTTGAAGTCAATTATTTTGTATGGAAATGACTAATTATGAACTCTCGATTGATCGAGTTCAACCTGCCTCTTCGGCCTTTAAGATATATTTTTGATAGGTTGAAAGGAGCTTCGTCCAATCTTTCTAGCATATCGTTCTCTTCAATTCACATGGTCTCTCGTTCGGAACCCCATAATGATCATTATTAAGGGGGGGGGGGGTGAAAATACATATCACGCCTCTCACGAGATTCGAGCTAAGACAGAGAATAGAAGGAAAATCGGGAATTCGGTTCAGACCAGTTTTGGGCACCTTGAGGCATGCCTGACCGTCACCCAACGTGATATTTTGCATACTCTGGTAACCTCAACCGAATTGGTCCCGAACAAAAATACGAATTGGTCACACATTCGGTACGGCTTTCGGGAAGTATTCGGATCCAATTCGGTTGGCGACCGCTATTCGTGACCAATACGTGTGCTATTCGGGACCAATTCGTAAAACGGGAGGGAAGAGGGGGAACCTTATTCGGGGCCAATTCGGTAACTGGATTACTGTAAGAAAAATCATTTCTCGTTCTGTGATCGTGAACTGAACAAATTTAACGGAATTCGGATTTATTACTTCGTATTTATATTAGCATTAATCAAAAACAACAAAAGAACGAAAATAAGAGATAATGCATGAAAAGTAAATTACTACTAACGTAACAAAAGGAAAGATGTCCTAGATACTTCCTACTAAACAATAAACGAGAAGGACGTTTAAACAACAAGCTCAAATGGCATCATAAACAATGAATTTTTTACAATTTTGGATGCGAAATATAAGTAAGCGAAAAAATTGGAAAGTGATGGATTGGGTACTCACCCACTCACTTCCCCTCCATTCTCTACTAGGATTGGTGTCTCTTCTCATTCCATTCTCTTCTTCTTTCGTGCCCGACTCCGTCGATACTCTCTCCTCCGCTCGTCTCATCCACCTACAATCACTCTATTTATACCAACATTGAAATCATCTCCTCGTCGATTTGGAATTGAAATTAGAAATATTTAGCATCTATCCTTACCGACACACCCCCCCCCCTTCCCACCTTTCCTCTCCTTTTTATCTTCTCAATCCTTCCCTAACCATTATAATCCCCCTTCGATCTCCTCCGATCTCCTGTCACACAAGTCTCCAATACGATATACATTGGACAAGCGGCCACTCCTACCGCTCACGAGGCTCCCTCCCCTCGCCACTCTCTCTTTCTTGTGCGACACGATTCGGAAGATCTACTCCCCCCTTCCTTCCTCTTTCCCTAACCCCTAATTATATCCTCGAACGCCCTATACTTTATGAAGCGTCCTTGTGGTGTACGATAAATAAAATAAATAAAAATCCAACTGACCACTTTGACTGCCTCTGAGACGAGCAGCATGAGAGAAGGTCCGAGAGAATCGACTCTTCTCCACAACTTCCTTCCAGAATAGGCGATTCTCAAGAGAATACATTGTCTCATGTCGGACCACGATAACATCCAATTCAAAAAAGGGCGAAATAGTCATTGGTGGGCGGGGGTTAAAGCTGGAAATCGAAAACCGGAGGTGTTTAGGGTAAAAAAGGGGAGGGGGGTGATCGTAAATTATCCTTTTTTGTGACAAAATTTTCCAAAAACCGGGGGTGTTTTACAGCTGGCTTCGATGGTGCCCACCTTTGGAAAAAGTTCTTACTGGTGTTTTTTCCACTCCAGATGAGATGAGTGGAGGAGGAGCATCCAGTAGTCAACTGGAAGAGAACCTCTCCCGGTCCAATGTGAACAGCGACTCCTTCTGAAAGGGGAAGTGTGGGGGAGGGGGGAGGGGGACTAACCAGGGAGGAACTTGAGCATCTCCTCCACATCGATTCCGACAGCCTTGACCGAGACGAATCAATACGACGCGACGCGACTCATCTCATCTCAAATGCATCTATTTATTCCATAAAAGTTTTCAGACCCTATAAAAGTTTGACGTCGTCTCAAATCGTTGAAGGTTAAAATTCCCCACAAAGTTCAACGCAATCTTGTGAGGGACCCCTCCGGTTTTCCAACGCAGGATGCGCGCCACTTTTGCAAAGCGGTGCGGACACCTTACAACGCCACCTCGCGAAAGTATTCCGCGCAGCAGGGCCATTTAATTAGTCCGCGCCACTTTCGCGGAGCTGCGGCGTAAGCGCAAACACCCGTCACAACCAGTGTAAGAAATACAGGGGATGTCAGTTTTAGAATAGAAGGCATACGTACCATTTCGCGCGGCAAATAGAACCCTGTAAGCAAGAAACAAAGCTTACCTCAATTATCGATCGGTTCCTCCTCTTTCTGCGGGATTCGCCGTCGCAATCCTCAGCTGAGAATCATAGGCTTCCCTGCAAACAACACGTAAGATCAAGATCTCCACATCGAAAGCAAAGTAAATACGAGAACACGGAAAAAGGGAAGGAAATCAAAACCGCCGAGAAAAAGTGACCGTAAATATGATTGAACCTATTTCACACACTTGCTCCCTTCGCAGAAGAACGTCTGATCAGGTAGGCATTGATAACGCGCAAAATAAAATCAATAATCCGGCAAACGGAAAGAAAATCGATAAACCCGCCCACGCGCGTGGGTCACGAGGCCATTTCAAACGAGTCGCGAGTTTCGCGCGCAAGCAGAACTGCGCGCGATTGTTCGCCGTCGGCGCGCGTTGTCTCATCTTCATAGTTGCCCACGCCGGCGGCGACACCCATGACCCCCTATTCATGGTTCCGCACCACGGCCATTCACAGTGGAGAAATTCTCACCTCGCTTTTCTTCGGGCGTGCACTTGTGCGACTTTTCCCAAAAATGCGAGCGCTGTTTTCGCGGGGATTTAAAAAATGGGCGGAGCACTTCGAAATATTTCGTTTCTATTATTTTTACATCGATAATTTTCATTTATTGATCTATTTTTTATTCCTTTTAAAAATAAATAATTCAGTGCTAAGTATATCATTACATCTTCATCTGGGGTGGTGCCAAACCTATTCTTCCGGGACTTCCGGGGAGTGTTTCTCCCGGAGATAAATATTAATATTAAAATTTAATTAAAATAGCGAAATTATTTAAAAAAGCGGCTAAATTTGCTCTCGAATTTCGTGAGAGAAGCGAGGCGGTCACACGTCGCGACGCTTGAAAACGACTACAAACTACATTCTACCCTCAGTGATCTGAGTCTCACACGGAATCGAGAGCCGTATTTAGTTTCCGGAAAAGTGCCCTGGAAGGGAACGAGTAGAGGGCCGTGCCGCACTGCGCCCCACGAATAGTGGGGCGCAGTGCGGAACGACGTATAGGGGGTCATGATAAAAAAATCGATTGGTAGGTCAATGGAAGGTCAAGACTAGGTACCGTACCCAATCGATAGTACAGTACCCCTAGATACCATATACCACTACCGTAATCCCCGAATATCGCAAACTAACTTTATTTTTAAAAAGTCCTGGTACCATATCCAATCGATTATACAGTGCCCAAGTAACTACCGTAACCCAGTTCCTTGGGTGAGATCCAGTTCCTTGGGTCAAACATTTTTCTAAAAATGTCAAACATTTTTCTAAAAATCCTAAACCAATAATGCCATGATTCTCCACTAATTAGAGGTACGGTAGAATACTTTAAAATAATTGTCTGCTCAAATTTGGATTTTTAGAAAAATGTTTGACCCAAGGAACTGGATCTGACCCAAGGAACTGGGTTACGGTAGTTACATGGGTACTGTATAATCGATTGGATATGGTACGAGGACTTTTTAAAAATAAAGTTAGTTTGCGATATTCGGGGATTACGGTAGTGGTATACGGTATCTGGGGTACTGTACTCTCGATTGGGTACGGTAACTATTGGGGTGTCCGGAAAGTTCGTATAATTTTTTGTTTTTATTTTTTATTCAATGCTTTACAATTCTCAGTGACCAATGTGTGCCCCCTTCTTTCTCACTACCTCCCTCCAGCGATTGGGCAGGGTCTCGATTCCTCTCTTCCAGAATGCGGGTTTCTTCGAGACCGCCCAGTTCACGAAAGCCCTCACAACTTCATCTCGATTCTTGAACTTCTTTCCTTTGCAGAAGTCAGAGAGAGAGCGGAAGCAGTGGTAGTCGCATGGGGAGAGATCCGGGGAATACGGTGGATGGGGAATCCTCTCGATGTTCAGCTCGTCCATTTTCTTCTGGGTCATCTTCGCTCGATGTGGGCGAGCATTGTCCATCAGAAGAAGAATTTTGCCCTGGTTCAGGAGTCTGGGAGGGACTCTGATCGCGACATCTTCCAGTTGTTCAGAGAAGAGGTCGGCATTGATGCTGGTGCCAGGGGCGAGGATCTCCCAGTAGATGGGACCGAGCACTGAGAAGAAGAAGCAGATGAGTTCCTTCTTTCCGTGCTCTTCCTTATTCGGGACGGGCGTGGGCTTCTCATCTGCATCCACCCATTGCAGTCTCCTCACAGGGTTATCGTACGTGATCCACTTCTCATCTGTAGCGATGATGGAATTGACCCATCGAAGATTGGATCTACGATGGAGTAATTCCCGACAGACTTGAACACGATTTTTCAGCTGTTCGGGGGAGAGGTCATGGGGAATCACTTGTGGGAGTTTCGGCTTCTTCCCAGATCGATGGAGGATATCGGACACCGTTGATCTGGGAGTACCAGTATCCTTCTTCAACTCACGCACACTGGCCATGGGCTTGCGCTTCAGTGTGCGGAGAACGAGAGGCTGATCGAGGGAGGGAGGGCGTCCAGAGCGGGGTTGATCATCGAGACCAAACTCCCCTTTCTTGAAGCGGGAGAACCACTTATAGCAGAAGGGTATGGAGGGGGCGTCAGCTCCTTCCGACTGGGCCAGGGCAGAGTGGGCCTCCTTCACGGATCGGCCAAGACGGTAGTAATGAAGTAAAACAGCTCGGAGGTAGAGATGGGAGTCCATCACAAGAATCAATGTAGCAACTAGGAGACTGATTAAATCCTCTCACTACTCAACGTCAGAATGATGCAATACATTGTTGACAAACAGATTGCGCAATCACTGCATTTGATCGCGAACTGACTTTTTTTCCGAAGCATTATACGAACTTTCCGGACACCCCAATAGTCTTGACCATTGATCTACCAATCGATTTTTGACCATGACCCCCTATACGTCGTTCCGCACTGCGCCCCACTATTCGTGGGGCGCAGTGCGGAACGACGTATAGGGGGTCATGGTCTGAAATCACCTCGCCGCCAGTGTTGGGCAACTATGCTCATCTTACGAATTGGACCGAATACGCTATTCTGGTCCAATTCGTGAAATGAGTCCCTCCGCCTGCCCTCTTTTGTGACCAATTCGTTTTCCCGATTTTGGGGCGATCTATTCGGGACCAATTCGGTTGAGGTTACCAGAGTATCTCATTTTGTCGGTGATCGGCACCTCCTCCTTCCACGGCGATTATCTCGTTTCCCGTGTAAGATAATCGAAATTTGTACTCTGAGTGACCCCCACTATTTTTTCGAGCTCTATCGATATGTACAAACCGTTTCTCCTGAATTTCAATTCTAATCATGCTACAATGATAGCTAAATTTTTCGAAAATGTAGGCAAAGGAGCAGCTCAAATTTTCACAGTGCATGAAGCGCATCAAGAGCTTTAGAATGAATGGCTTGCGCAAAAAATACGATCTCATTGGTGTGACTTATCCCCATTTTAGTTTTCCTTAACACTTGAACTTTATTTTCAACGTAACATTTACACCGCTCACGTCGGAGATCGCGGCCAAGAATGATCGCTTTCCCTAAATTGTTATGTTGAAAATAAAGTGATAAGGAAAACTAATGATAAGGAAAACTAAAATGGGCATAAGTCACACCAATGAGATCCTATTTTCGTCGCAAGCCATTCATTCTAGAGCTCTTGATGCGCTTCATGCACTGTGAAAATTTGAGCTGCTCCTTTGCCTACATTTTCGAAAAATTTAGCTATCATTGTAGCATGATTAGAATTGAAATTCAGGAGAAACGGTTTGTACATATCGATAGAGCTCGAAAAAATAGTGGGGGTCACTCAGAGTACAAATTTCGATTATCTTACACGGGAAACGAGATAATCGCCGTGGAAGGAGGAGGTGCCGATCACCGACCCGGTGCTGCGGGCTACAAAATGAGGCATGGAAAATATGACTTTGGGGGACGGTCAGGCTTGCCTCAAGGTGCCCACAACTGGTCAGAACTGATTTCCCGATTTTCATTCCATTCCCAAAAATTGCGATTCTAGCTCGATTCTCTCGTGAAAGGCGTGATATAATTAACTATTGGTAAATTCCCTTGATGGAAAAATGAAGACTTGAAATTCCAAAACCCTACACTCACACAGTTGACGCTCGCATGCGAACATGCAGCCATTGGAATTCCACTCGAAATGGAATTCCGAACTGTTATTGGACATTCCAAAAAGGAAAATATCAAAATTGAATGTCGAAAATATATGGAGAGCCATTAATATATTCAAATGGAATTCCAAACCTGATGGCATTCCATTCCTCCGAGAGCAGTGTAGAGGAAGATTGGTAGATGGATGAGGGTGGGATGGACTCGACACACTCCAATTATTTGTCTAAACCTATCTACTAAACAATATTTCAACTGGGACACCGCAATTTGCGATTCGTTCTGCTATTTTCTTGGTTACACTCATACTGAAAGTCTCTTTCTACTTCCCTGAGACTGCGGTGTAGTCTGATGAAGAACATATTATTTTAGGTCTAGATAGTAGAATGCATGGAATGGGAGTGGAAGATGATTAGGATGCTGAGGAGTCTCATTGAAGCCATTCAAAGGAATGTGAAGGAGGAAGGTTACTTTCCCTTCTGACGATATAGATAATCTGCCGATCCCGTCGTGCATCTTTCGTTTGGTGATATTTTTTGAACAGAGGGTCTCCCCCCCCTCTCAATCACCCTCTGTCACTAGAGGTCCGAACGCATTGCGCCACCATTAATTTGCAAAAGATTTTGATCCATCATTCACAGACCGGATCTCTAATATTAAAATGAAAATAAAATATGTAAAGGGATGGACTCGAGCCGGAGTAGAGACTGCGGTTCTCCCCTCTAAGAGGAACTGCTTTCGTATCTCCGCCTCGATCATTTAGGGCAGTGGAGATGGGAGAGATACTCTAGGGAAGACGCACTTTCCCTCATTCCAATGTTTCCAGATGGTCTCTGGTTCTTCCTAATCGGAACTTCTTCCTCCTTCTTCACAGCAGCTGCTCGCAATGTTCTCTTCCACGTCCTGGACATTCGAACTCCTTTCGTCAATTGGTCATCACTTCCCCTACTCCATCATCCACATTTGTCTCATTCAGGATCGAACAATTATCTCTCTTCCTTCTCCTCTCATTTCTGTTCAACATCGCCTTCTCTCTCGGAATGAATCACTGGATAGGAAAGTTGTCTATAAACCGTGCGCTCTCTACTTCATCGAGTCCTTTCTCTCTTCCCTCGTTCATTCTCAACTCAGAACTGGCCAACTCTTTACCATGAGGTGGCTATCATTTCACAATAAATGGAATATAACTATACATGTTGTTGAGGGTGTTTGACTTCTGTTGTTCCTTCGTTCTCTTGTTCTCGATTCGTGAGAAAGGGGAGGAGAAGTCTTCCATCTCCACCTCCCACTTGGTTCGTTCTCTTCCTTCCTCGTATCACAGTGATCTACGGGAGAGAGAGGGGAGGAATGGTCCTTGCAGATGCTTCTTTCACTGGCTGCATCCTTCTCGTGGTTCGAATGGGGTCAAATGGAGTATACTCCCTTATCCATCATCGCCTCTCCATTCCTTCAGATTGTCAAAGCACAACGAATACTCTCGACCAAGGAAGCTTTCTCTCAGGTGAGGGAGAAGGAAGAGAAGGGGGGCGGGAGGGGGGGGGGTATCGATCAGAGTAGCTTATTCTTCCCTCTTTCTCGATTCGAAACTCTCACTTGTTTGATCTACAGATCACATGCATTTCAACACGAATGACTACAGAGAAGATACAGTTCTCATTGCAGAGTAGATTATCGATCGAGGGATTCTCCGTTGAGTACTGTAGACTGAACTGTCTCTCTCTCCTCATTCCGGCCATCGTCTCGTTCCTTTGGAGAGACGTCCAGATAACGGCCTCGTGGGAATCAATTGATTATGTGAGACTGATTGGTAGAAGAAGTTGTGTTGTGAGAAGGTGTGAAAGAGTGGGCAGAGAGAAGGGAGAGGGGGAGGAAGGGGGGGGGGGGGTAGAGGGGGGATGGGGCTGTGTGTGATAGCAAGAGACTACGGGAGAAGGGATCGACTGGATCGATAATAAGACAGATCTTCAATCGATTGTAGACTCTTCTGTATCTGTCTCCCCTGTGGTTCTCAGTGTCTCTCTTCTCCGCTCTATGGCAGATCACTCAGGTAGAAGCATCCCCTCTCACTCGTCCATCTTCCTTTCCAGCTATCCATCCACCAGTACATCCTCTCTGAGCATACTAGACTCACTCTTGCATCCGCTGGTCAGTGGATCCTCCAGGTACCGTAGTCTCCGCCTCTACCGTAATCCCTGGCTCCATTAAGAACATGGCTCATCCCTCTCTCTTCGCCCTCAGTGCCAAGATAACTTTCGTAGCCACGATTATGAGGAATGGAAGAAAGATAATGAATTGGAAAAGAGAAGGATGGTGAAATAAAGAGATTGACTGGACTGTTGTGATGAGAAGATGAAGGAGAGAATGAGGGGGTGGATATGGTGACTCACCCCCCCCCCCCCCTCCTCTCTTTCCATGCTATGTTGACCTTCCACTCAATTATCGATCTCTCTAAGATTACTCTGGGAAGATACTCAATTGTTTATATGGGAGAAGGAGTGAATTGAGTGGGAGTATCTATTCTGAGAGAGAGAAGAGATAGAGAGGGGAAATCAGTGTAAAGCTAGTGAGTCCTGCCTCAAGAGAGAATCGTTGAAGAGTGAATGACTCTCCCCCTTCACCGAGCAGTCATTCATTCATTCCTCCTCCAGTCCTCTTCTCATTCCTCGCCTTTCCTTTGTTCTTTGATCTCTTCCTTACTCATCCTGACTCTTCAGGAGAATGCCGCCTACTGGGGAAGATTCAACTCTCATTGGTGAGTCTCTTCTCCTCACTCCTAAAGTATCGTAACCCCTTCGACTATCTGTCCATCTGTAGTTGCCCATCTCCGAAGGGAGATCCTCCTCCTCTTCTCTTCCATTAATTCTGTGGTTTGTCAAGTGCTTTCCCTCTTTTTCTCTCTTTCTCTTACTGTTTGTGTACAGATGGAAGATACTCTGGTAACTCTTCTCACTACTCTTCCATCCCACCGTTCACTTGGATAGAGAGAGAGAGAGAGAGAGTAAACAGTCTTAGTCTGTCCTTCGTCCTCTCATAATTGCTTCTGCTGCTTCTCCCATTCGTCTCGATGGATCTTTCTCCTCGTCAAGAAGAGGCCCTTCTCCGTCACTACCATCCTCTTCTTAGGAGTAACACTCAACTGATTGAACAGGCTAAGATCTCGAGGAAGGAAGACTCTTCCCTCCTTCCTCCTCCTAGCATCCAACGACGTGTCTACAGCAGTACGAGTGATTCCTTCCTTTCTGTGTCCTAGTCCTCGTCCTCTTTCTTCCTCTTTCCCCCCTCCCTCTTTCCTCCTTCAGATGAGCAGCCGAATGCTACGATGGAGACTAAGGTCTCTGGCCAGGGACCGAAGAGAGTCGGAAGATGGACTCTCGCTCAACTGAGACAGACCGATGGAATCGTCCCTTCTCAAGCTGGATGGAATAAGGGAGCATCGCAGAAGGTTATTTTTTTCTAACTTTTAACTTAACTTCATTTAAAACGCAAACAAGTTAAAATTAAAGGTTAACTTATTTTTTATTTCTACAAATTTATGCACTAGATATACCAACATTCTTTTTTCAAAAAATTTAATCGATAAAAAATGAAAGAGAATGTCGCACCTGATCATATAGCGATTACATTAAAATGAAAGTAATTAATATTTTCGAATATATTCAGCTCATGACAAATTTCGGAACCCCGAGAAACACGAACACTCGAGTGACCTCCGACAACCTCGCTGTGAGTCCCTTTCCTCTCCCCTCCCCTCCTCTCCCCTCCCCCCCTCCCCCCCTCCCCTCCTCCCCCCTCCCCTCCTTCTCTTCCTCCTCCTCTGATCTCCTCTCTTGCAGGAGATTCCTGATGAGGTTCTCAATAGAACCCATGGCCAAGTCCGTCTTCAATCGGGAACGAACAAGTTCGCATCTCAGAGGGTCAGTCATCGAGATCCATTCAATCTCACAATTGGAAATTTGATTAAAATATTTTTTGGATAATTTTCTAATTATGTAATTTTAACTATGCATTGATTATCAGCTATTATACAAGTATTATTATATACAAGTATTATACAAGTATTAAGTATATTAAGTATTATACAAGTATTATACAAGACCCGCCGCGTCACGCCGCGCCGCGCTCGTCTGGGAGGAGACCGTGCGGCACTGTACAATAATAATAAATAATAATAATACCTCACGGTGAACATTCAAAACGTGTACCCTGCGGAACCTGATGAACTTGTGCAACAGCGCGGGTTGGGTAATTAAACCGAACCCGCGCTGTTTTTTCCTTGAGTTCATAGATACTACTGGCCACACAGTATATGTACACTGGCTACTATTACACTTTATACTTGACTTTGCATTGATCATCCGCTATTGTATTTCTACTACTCAGGTAAAAGTTTGCCAGCGGGATGCCTGCAGGGTACAAACTGGGAAATTCCACTTCCCAGTGTGACCCCAGTGGAATTTCTCAGTTGGTACACTGCAGGAAACTTTTTACCAGAGAATTTGGATGGTTTTTTTAGGGGATGGTTGGATTCGGTACCGGCCGTGATGTCTGCAGAGAAGGAGTCAATGTGAACACTCTTCCTGCTGATCTGGAGGTGAGATTCGAAGGCTCAGAAGAGTATTTTAAAATTTGTTTTGGAAACTCGCCAGAGTATATATTGGTTACAGCCTCTGCCTGAGGAGAAGATTCGTGCTTCCGAGGGAATCGTCCGACTCCAGGCTGGTACCAACAAGTACGACTCCCAGAAGGTACTACTTAGTAGTCGAAGGAGTCCAATTATAATTCTTTGTACATGGTTTACCAGAGTATATTGAGGGCATGGTTGGATTCGGAACGGCTCGTAGAGAAACGACGAAGATGAAGGATTCAAAGCATCCAGAGTACGACCACGAGAAACCCGACCAGTCTGAGATTCCCCTTCAGTCCGGAACGAACAAGTTCGCCTCCCAGAAGGTATGTAGAGCTATATCAGGGATGAGCTTCAACATTATCTGAATGGTACCACGATGAAATAAGGATGAATTGTGTCTTGAGGTGGGTAATGGAGATGATAAGTGGCGACAAAATGAATTTTTCAAAAAAAATTTTTTTTTTTCAAAAAATTTTTTTCTCGAAATTCTTAATTATACGTGATGATTAATTAACGATTAATTATAATTAAACAGGGCATGACCGGTTTCGGCACCAATCGAAGAGAAACGACGAAGATGATCGACTCTGCTCATCCCGAGTACAACTCAGAATCGTCGATCGACTCGACGACGATCCCCTCTCAGATGGGATCCAACCAGTATGCTTCCCAGAAAGGTGAGACCAGCTAGTCCACTTTACTCGACCTCTCGTGTTCAGGAATGACTGGATTCGGACAACCCCGATGGGAGGTGAGTCATTCTCCCATATGCATGGAGACAGCAGGTGGTGCATGATCAACGAGTGCCTTCAGGTTCTGGATCCTTCGATCTCGTGGCAGAATCGCAAGTCGCAGGGAATGGTCAGACTCCAGTCGGGAACCAACAGATTCGCATCTCAAGCTGTCAGTTCCCTTCGAACATCTACTATTTTTAAAAGGGACTCGAAAAAAATTTTAAAAAATTTTTTTCAACATTTTCAAAATTTTTAATTTTGTCCAATTTAAATATACCTTAATTACAATCCTAATACAGGGCATGATCGGTTTTGGTACGGTGAGAAATACAACATATGAAGCGGAATCTGGAGAGCTTCCTTACGAAGACATGAAGAAGTCGGAGACGATCATTCCCTCGCAGGCGGGATGGAACAAGGGAGATTCCCAGAGAGTGAGACCCTCTCCCCCTTCCATTCACACTCTTTCCATGCAGGGAATGAGCTTCGGATCGATTCGCGACGTCAAGGGCAAGCATCTCAAGAGAATCTGGGAGTTGGAGTACCCCGAGGAGGCAGAAGTCTCCTTGGACCGTCTCTAAACAACCTTCCCCCACCATCTTCCCCCTCTTTAACTGCCTTCTCTGTCCATATTATGCCACTGCAATTGCTCACTTTAGTAATGAAACTCGCTTCTTTCCATTCGATCCTCTGCCTTGTCTGATTGATTGGCATAAAGTTTCATTCGGTATCTCCTCCATCCATCAGCCTTCCATCACAAACCTCCACTCTTCACTGCACAATCAGCACTCAGACTGTCAATTGATCCCCTTTACTTATTCTCCCTTCATTTGAAACAGTGGGGAGACTATCGAGATCTATCGAATCCCCGTTTCGACTGGATCCACTGTTTACTTTACATTCCCCCTCTTCTCGTCAGTTTTTATTTCTTCCTTCTCCCTAGTCTAAGCTAAACATTCACTACTTTCCACCTGTAGATATGAGGCAATTGTGAAATTGATATTGATCTGGATCCACCCATCTACAACAATTACAATTTCAAATGATAGCAGACTCTTCGAAGTCGCGCAAACTGAGTAATTTCATCATCAAATAGTGCACTCTGGGGATATTTTCTGTTAGTGAACGAATGGAGTAACCAGTTGGCTGTTACAGCAGTCCACTATTGATTGGTTATCAAGAGGTCGAGAGGGGGAGGGATGGGGGAGGAATGGGGAGGAGAGAGGGAGAGAGGGAGGTGGGAGGAGAGACATCTTGAGATCCCTCGACCTCTCTCCACTCATCCTCATTCACTCATTGCATACGATGGCTGCTCCTTCCTCTGGTAAGCATCCCCCCTCCCCCCTCCTCATCTTCTCGTTCAGATGGACTGAAGGTGACGGCAGTCTCAAACGAGGGACTGGCAACGGACAATCGAAAGACGAAGAATGGGAAGTTCACTCTGTCGCAGTTGAGACAGACTGATGGCATCGTCCCCCTCCAGTATGGAACCAACCAATTCGACTCCCAGAAGGTCCGTCTCTTCCTTCTTCTCTTTCTCCTTACCTTCATTCTCTCTTCTTCTCTTTCTTTCGTCATTCCATTTCCAGTCCTTCTTTTTACTGTTGTACTCTTAAATCATTTTGGAGGCCGTGGCCTCTGAAATCCTTTCTAATGATAATTGTTAGGGGATGGTCGGATTTGGTACTTGTCGCAACACGACTTCCCGCGTTGAATTCGCTGATGATGGCAAGCGATGGAATATCGAGGGGGCAAAGGATGCCATCGTTAGACTACAATCAGGAACCAACCAGTACGAGAGTCAGAAGGTCTCCCATTCACACTTCCCTTCCCCCCCCCTCCCCCCTCCTCCTCCTCTTCCTCCTCTAACTCCTTCTCCTGTCCATTCCTCGTAACATCTCCATCCTTTTAATTTCTTTTTAATTATAAAAAAAGGTTTGACTGCTTTTCGTTAGCATGAAATTTCAGATGAAAAATGTTGACAAAAAGAACATTCAAATTTATTTTTTTGCAGTGTTTTATTCAAATTAATAAATTAGCTGAGTGATTGCAGGGCATGACATCATTCGGGACGAGCAGAGATGTCAAGGGAAAGCATCTCAAGAGAATCTGGGAGTTGGAGTTCCCCGAGGAGGCGACTACTGATCTGCCAGTGAAGAACCAGTAGATCCCCCCGAGGATCTCCCTCCCATATCAACTAGTGATCTACTCCTCACTAGAATCTCCATTCACTTCTTCTATTCACAACGACATGGTCAGCTCGTATTCATACGCTACGTGTAATAAAGATGCCCATCCCATCACTCTCCCATCCACACGAGATCAATCTGAAGCAGAGAGAGAGATAGTCTAAATATTTACAATTTGATTCCCATGCTGACTTAGTTAATTTATTCGAGTGAACTTATTCGGAGAGGTTCTTCATGAGTTCATTCAAGTTTCTTCGTTTTGTTAGCGTCGCTTCGAAGAAATTCGATTCAAAATAAAAAGTCTTTTGCGCAAGAACCGAACACGAGACGGCATTATTGACAATGAATAATTGATGTAACTGCACGAATAGAGTGTCCAGGGATGCTGATGACGATGCAGTCTTTTTGCTCGGAAGCTTCGTTTGACGCCAGACGAATTGTGTCGAAATCTTATTTTTTCAGTATTCTCAACTATATTGATAGGAAAAAAATTTCCGAGGTGAAATTCGGAGATTGCATTTGCATATATAATAGATTACCTGCAAACTCGATTTATCTGCGACCCGGCTTTGCCCTTCTCGAGACAACAAAAATGAGTAGTTGGCAAAAATAATACTACATAACACGCTGGTGAGAGTTTCGCCCTTTTTACTTCGTCGTGGATCGTTTGACTTTCTTTTGAACGGAGATTTCGATTATGCATAGATCATTTTTGGCGGCTCGCTCCGGAAGGTGCGGTGCCAAATGAAATCCAGACGAAGTAAAAAAAACCTCTCACAAGCGGGTTCGTAATTTTTTCGCAAACCATTCATTGGAAAGCTTTCGCCGAGCTGCATCTATATCGAAAATTTGAGCTGTTCTGTACCTATATTTTTGAGAAAATTGAACTAAAGTATACCACATTTAAAGTCGGCACGTTTTCAGACGAAATGGAATAAATACAATAGATCGATATAGCTCAAAACATGAGTTGGGGTCACTCCGGGATAAATTTCGCTCTATCTTTCACCGTATCCAAGAAAACCGCTCGCACAGTGGGAGATGCCGGTATCCGACCCTACGTACAGTCGCGGCGGAAAGTCACCGGACACTTTTTGAATTTGTTGTAACTTTTTGCCCATACATCATTCTGACAGTCAGGAGTCATGCACCAAATTCATTGGAGATTATGACCATGATCATATGGAATGGTGTAATTGCACAGTTGTTGCATATAAATCAAACTCGGCTCCTAGAATAGATAGAGCATCAAAATGATCGCCATCGTGAATCCAAATTATCCTGAGAATATGAAAACAATATCTCAAAATTTGCCCTCAGGGCATGAAAAATTACTTGTTTGCATGACCATTTTTTCTAGAATCGTGTAAATCGCTGTCAAAGTTGGGGCAGCAGATAGCCGACCCTGTGTAGGCAGCTCCAAAACAAAGTATTCAAATCGAGACTTTGGGGGTCACTCAGACATGCCCAGGGATGGTCAAAATTGGCAAGAACGATTTTCAGGATTTTTCTCCCAATCCCTAGAATGACAAACTCGATTCTCTCGTGAGAGGCGTGATATATAGGCGACGGCGAGTCGGGCCATTAGGAAATGAAGGATCGTCGACTCGTAATCTTGTTATCTTGTTGTTTGCATGGCTCGTGATAACCAATTTTCTAATAAATTATGGGCATTATTAATCACATACTTCGTGAGTGATGTAAAAGGAGAGCACCTCAAGTATCTAGAGTTCCCGAGGAAGGATCTACTGAAAAGCTCGTGAACAACCGGTAAGTAAATCCGCCCTCACCACCCATCAAATATTGGGGTGTCCGGAAAGTTCGTATAATTTTTTGTTTTTATTTTTTATTCAATGCTTTACAATTCTCAGTGACCAATGTGTGCCCCCTTCTTTCTCACTACCTCCCTCCAGCGATTGGGCAGGGTCTCGATTCCTCTCTTCCAGAATGCGGGTTTCTTCGAGACCGCCCAGTTCACGAAAGCCCTCACAACTTCATCTCGATTCTTGAACTTCTTTCCTTTGCAGAAGTCAGAGAGAGAGCGGAAGCAGTGGTAGTCGCATGGGGAGAGATCCGGGGAATACGGTGGATGGGGAATCCTCTCGATGTTCAGCTCGTCCATTTTCTTCTGGGTCATCTTCGCTCGATGTGGGCGAGCATTGTCCATCAGAAGAAGAATTTTGCCCTGGTTCAGGAGTCTGGGAGGGACTCTGATCGCGACATCTTCCAGTTGTTCAGAGAAGAGGTCGGCATTGATGCTGGTGCCAGGGGCGAGGATCTCCCAGTAGATGGGACCGAGCACTGAGAAGAAGAAGCAGATGAGTTCCTTCTTTCCGTGCTCTTCCTTATTCGGGACGGGCGTGGGCTTCTCATCTGCATCCACCCATTGCAGTCTCCTCACAGGGTTATCGTACGTGATCCACTTCTCATCTGTAGCGATGATGGAATTGACCCATCGAAGATTGGATCTACGATGGAGTAATTCCCGACAGACTTGAACACGATTTTTCAGCTGTTCGGGGGAGAGGTCATGGGGAATCACTTGTGGGAGTTTCGGCTTCTTCCCAGATCGATGGAGGATATCGGACACCGTTGATCTGGGAGTACCAGTATCCTTCTTCAACTCACGCACACTGGCCATGGGCTTGCGCTTCAGTGTGCGGAGAACGAGAGGCTGATCGAGGGAGGGAGGGCGTCCAGAGCGGGGTTGATCATCGAGACCAAACTCCCCTTTCTTGAAGCGGGAGAACCACTTATAGCAGAAGGGTATGGAGGGGGCGTCAGCTCCTTCCGACTGGGCCAGGGCAGAGTGGGCCTCCTTCACGGATCGGCCAAGACGGTAGTAATGAAGTAAAACTGCTCGGAGGTAGAGATGGGAGTCCATCACAAGAATCAATGTAGCAACTAGGAGACTGATTAAATCCTCTCACTACTCAACGTCAGAATGATGCAATACATTGTTGACAAACAGATTGCGCAATCACTGCATTTGATCGCGATCTGACTTTTTTCCGAAGCATTATACGAACTTTCCGGACACCCCAATAATAATGGACACACTCAATTGAAAAATGATCATTTATTTATAGTCTTCCAAGAACATTAAGAGAAAGACAGAAACAACGGGGTTCATAATATTCTTCAACGATTCTTCTCTATTTACACGTAAACTCAGCTGACATCTTCTTGAGAATTCATTCGAAATGGATTGATCAGACAAGAGTCTCCTCCTCTGAGTTATCCGATTCTGAACAAATACTTTCTCCCTTTTCTATTCAGCATTTACCACGAGTCTTCTGAGAGATTGCATGAGCCCCCGGCACCAGGAGCCCCGACTTTTAGCACTATCCACGAGATAATTATGCCAGAGTATATTGGATACGAGAAAACGTTTGGCGTTGGCCGTTTTTTCTGGAACCGGCTTTTAGGCATTTTCCGGTTCCGCTCCCGGCTCTACCATATATCGGCTCCCAGATGAGCTAGAGTGGTGGCTTTGGGCTCAAAATGTTCGTAAAATTATTTCAAACAACTTTCCTGTTGACAACAATATCACATCGAAAAATGTGATAAAGTGATTTCGAAATGAGATAATGAATTCTAGCGGCTCGGCGACCCCCCCATTTCGTGTAAACCGAGATCATTTTCAAAATCTGCGTGCATTACTCTATTAGGAAAAAGAATTCATTATCTCATTTCGAAATCACTTTATACACGGTCTTCTGAGCCATTTTCGGGTCTCAAAAAACTAGAGACGTGATATACTGGAGGGACATGTTCCACCAATTTTCATTCACGTCGATGCATGCTACAAGATGGCTACAGTTGAGGAGTCAAGTTATCTCGAAATTTTGATTTTACATCGTTCAAATTTGAGAAATTGTGATGTGAAAAATATGATTTTTCAAAAATATGGATATCTTCGGTTTTTTCAACTGTATTTGATCGCTTATATGAGCAATTATAATAAAACAGTAAAAATGAGACAAATAGACTTTGTATCGTGAAGAATAACAATTATGAAAATCTGAAATGATCGAACTTTCGATAATTTTCGCCTTTTTTGGGCAAATTCCCAGGCACAATTGGCTCGGCACTATTTTTTTCCTAATAGAGTAATGCACGCAGATTTTGAAAATGATCTCGGTTTACACGAAATGGGGGGGTCGCCGAGCCGCTAGAATTCATTATCTCATTTCGAAATCACTTTATCACATTTTTCGATGTGATATTGTTGTCAACAGGAAAGTTGTTTGAAATAATTTTACGAACATTTTGAGCGCAAAGCCACCACTCTAGCTCATCTGGGAGCCGATATATGGTAGAGCCGGGAGCGGAACCGGAAAATGCCTAAAAGCCGGTTCCAGAAAAAACGGCCAACGCCAAACGTTTTCTCGTATCCAATATACTCTGGCATAATTATCTCGTGGATAGTGCTAAAAGTCGGGGCTCCTGGTGCCGCAGGGGTTCCGTTTTCATGCAATCTCTCACAAGACTCGTGTTACGAAATAGGAAAAGGGGGCAAAACGAGTAATCGAGCCTCTTATTATAAGCAAGGAACAGTCGATATAAGAAATGTCTGGAGTTGACTGACCAGGATAGCCGGTGATCTCATTCTTCCCCTTCGATTCATTCACTGCTCCCTCATCTTTTCCTTCTGTCTTCTTCCTTTTCTTCACCGTTCTTTCTTCCTCTTTCGTCATCTCACTCGCTTTCGTCTCTTCATTCTTCTCTTTATTCCTCTTCTTTTTGATTATTTTTGCGGTGTGATCCAGAATCGCAGTTGCCTTCAATACCTCGTATCACACACTGCATATTTAAGATGCATCAGCCAAATTAAGAGAAAAAACCCCTCTCAATTCAGACATCTTCATCTCCGCATTTTTTCGTGCAATGTATGAGAACTCAAGAGGCTCTCCATTCAATAATTGGAGACTGAATAGATGAAACCTCACCTCTTTACTAATTTTTCGTTTTTCCTCAGCTCTTTTCTTCTTCTCTTCTTTCTTGATTCGAGCTAATTCATCCTTCCTTCTATCCACTTCAATCAATTCATTCATAATTTCTTGAGCTTCTTTCTCCAAATCCGCCGTTTCTTCATTCCACTCCTCTTCCTCTTCCACCATTGACTACAATCATCCATACATTCAATTCCTCACTTTCTTCATTTCATTTGTTGTTCCTCGCCCTTATTCCTCGCTTACCTTATCTCCATTTTTCTTCTTCTTCGTCATCTTAGCTTCTATCTTTTCCGATTCTTCCTTATTCAATTCATAGGCCATTGACTCTGCACGCTCATACAACGCCTCGTCCAATGTGATTGGTTTAGACATTACCTCAAAGGATAAAATCGTTACCATTGCCAAAGATTCATTACATATATGATAAAGGTAAGTTTAGTTTTCATTTTTTTACGAGCGGTGCGTGAATATAAGTGAGAATAAGTAGCTTCCATTGATAATATTCACCGAATTGAGTCTCTCCCAGTTGAACCTTTCTTCTCTGTTGAACTTGTTCTTCAGTTCATTTCTTGATCTACGAGGGAAAAAATCATGCATGAGACCGAAGTCTGGACCAGTCGATCGAAGTATTTCTACAAGGAAATTCCATAATTGCATGTCCAAAGTGCGTATCTCACCGTAGAAGAATTCTGTTTCCTTCTCAGACCACGGAGTTCCTTTTCGCCATCGACGAAAAGAACTAGAGTTCACTTTGCGAGTAACACGATCCTGTCAATTATTAAAAGTAGCCGCATTTTTCAAGAAGATAGTCAATGAATTGCAAACAATCGCATGTTTCCATTCTCTTCCTCACCTCTTCGACTACTTGCCAAACGGAGTTGGTCGCCCTCTCATCGAGTACAAGACTCGTCTCATCGACCACCAATTTCCCGTTAGCATCGAGTTTGAGTTGAGGAGCAGCGGGTCGTTCGTCTTCTCGCTCCATTTCACTTCGAGTCTCGCAGTTGTCCTGTGACAAGGGCATGCGCCAATGGGGAAACCAGTGCAAGACAAGGGGGGGAGGGGAGAATACTCACTAGTTTAGTACGGTCGAGTTTCCTCTCCTTCTTTGGATTCCAACTGATTAAATCGATCATTCTCATTGTCTTTGGATCAAGTTGTTCATCGCCCGTGAATTTTCTCCTGAATTTATTATGAACTTCAGTGAAGGTTCACTCCCCACTACCTTTCCTTTTTGTAAATACCAAAGAATTCTGAAGAAGTGGAGAGCAATCTGTTTCGCGGAGAGGCCACAGCACTTCTGCAATTACTTTTTTAGAAACATTAGAATAAGAATTTGGTAAATCTGAATATTCACCCCTCATGGAGGGAAGTAGAAACGAGGCGAGTGCGAGGCGAGAGTATATGCCCTCTTCAATGTTTAATATTAATAAAAACGAATTTACAATATTAATCAAGAAAAATTAAGCTTCATTTGTTCATTAAAGTTACCCAACAAGGACGAAATTGGCCCATTATTTTTTATCCTCCATCGAATAGTCGATGGTTGAATTAGTATAGAATGAATATATAAAAATGCAAAAAAATAATAATAGCCTCAAGGGAGAGTCGGAAATGATCCGCGCTCTCTCACTTTTGCATACTCTCTCGTGCACGCGACGGGATCAGGGTGAGATCAGGGATTCGTCCTTGTTGGGTGACTTTAATACTCACGATTCTGATCTCTTTGATTGTGGCGAACGGAACACCTGTTCATTGTCTTCCGTATTCAATGCCCCAACATGAGTTGTAGAAACAACGATGGGTTGACTAATCGCATTCGCAATAGCCTCATTTGGTGGGTTACCTGTGAAAGAGCGATTTGAATTTGCTTATGTAAGAACGGTTTCCAATATCAGCTTAGATTCTTTTGAAGAACTTTCCAAATACATTTCTGAAAAAAAAACTTACTACTTGACGTAGAAGGAGCGTCAGCGATAATCGGTCCTGCGTTATCCACGGAGAATGTGTTACGAGTAGGAGGCAATAAATCGCTTTTCGAAACTGGCTTCTGGTCTTCTGCAGCACTTGGAGCTGCGATCGCAGGTCCAATATTAGGTTTGATCTGAGCGCGACTGCGTCTCATTTCCCTAAAATTAACGTTTACTAGTGAAAAAATCGAAATAAATAACAAACAATAAAGACCAGAATTTCCGACTGTGATCGGCCGTCTTATATTTACATAGTGCGTTATCCCAATGCGCCAATCTGATTTTTTCGATTTTTCACGATATTTATTAATTTCTAAAGATTCGGTTATTTAGACGATTGCTTTCTCATTGAAAGTGTTCTATGTGGAGCAAAAGACATCTAGGATTAGCCAGAGGTAAAATGGGAGCAGCGTTCTATGTAATGCTTTGGCAAATTGCTAAGGATACTCAATTCCGATCATGCATAATGTGCAATTTATTATTCTTCCGATTGATATATATAATAATATCAATCGGAAGAATAATAAATTGCACATTATGCATGATCGGAATTGAGTATCCTTACCAATTTGCCAAAGCATTACATAGAACGCTGCTCCCATTTTACCTCTGGCCACTTGACTACCGTATATCGATAAGAGTTGGAGCGCATCATGAGGCATATTTTTACACAAATTTCGCATCATTTTTTGTTCTCATTTATTTATATGTTTTATTACTTTAAAGAGCGGGTTCTTGCTTCTGAACTCATTTTTGGCCGGAAAATAATGTTTATTCTGAGTGAACAGATGAATAATCTAATCTATGACTAAGTAGTCCACGATGTGATAAAATCAATCGCAGAACCCGTACGAAGAAAAATTGGACATCACCTATGCTGATACAGTGTCTAGAAAGAGTTGCTCTATTCAAATATATAAAAAAACTTAGAGGGGACACGCGAAAATCTCAACAAAAATGGAAAAAAAAACCGTGAAAAGTGTAAACTCTAGTTATAAATAGTCACAGAACCCGTAAAATTGGGGATGACCTATGCTAACACAGTGTCTAGAAAGAGTTGCTCTATCACGGCCCCCGGAGCATCGACATAAGGAAAATGAAAACGTCCGCAGGCATCAATCAAAACGCGCGCGCGTTTAAAAATAGTACAGTGGGATTGCCTGATTGTGCGTGAAAAATCCTGAAAATCACTTAATTTGCAGGCAAAATCACGATCACTTTGCGATTCGACAGTTTATTTTTATTTTTTCTATGTTCATCACCTTGAGAAATGTTTCACTATTTATCTATATTATGTGGCTTACTTTTAATAGGGATTTCTCTTTACTCTGGCAATGAAAAAAACCGCTTTACAAATCTCCACTACTGCGTTTAGTGTGAAATTATTTTACAGCGCACGGACGTTTTCCAAAGCCCTATGTCGATGCTCCAGGGGCCGTGCTCTATTCAAATATATAAACAAATTTGAGGGGACACGCCGATTATAGGAGAAAAACGTAATTTTGAAAATTTCGACAGTATACGAAAATTTGCGAACCCCTGTAGAAATGGCGTGTCTATCATGCGTAGGTTGAACCAGTCGAAAATCAGTGCAAAATAAGCTGTACTATCGATATGAGGGCAAAAAATTATCAAAAAAAGTTATACAAACCAAAAAATCGATATTTAAAACCGACGAAAAATTGAATGGCACAGCGCTACACTAGTCAAATAATACGGTAGTCGCTACACCATAAAAAAGTGATGGACGGCAGAAAGGACGGGGCTCCGCGGTCCCTATATATCACGGCATCATTTTTGCGGAGGGTCTGTTGAGAAAAAAGGTTCCCATGAAGTCCAAATTGGGGGGCGTGGCTTGTGCATTGCGTGTGTTTCCGTTGTTTATCTTTCTTTATTTTCCGAAACTGTTTTGCAGTTTTATTATTTTCCTGATCCATTTGTACTGCTGTGCTTCAAACCCTAGTTGCTGTTTTTGCTTTTCATCTTGAGACGTGACCCTCTTTACTATTCTTTTGTTGTACTGCCAGCTCAAAAATATCATTGATCCCCCTGACTCACACCACCGTCGTCAGATAAAACTTCTGCAGCTTTGTTGTCCATTTTGGTCGCCGAATCGATTATGAGTGTTGTTGAATTTAAAATAAAGTGAAAATGATAAATAAAAAAATGAATATAAGAAGAAAAAGGAATAAGTGGTAACGTTCGACAATCAATGAATTCAATCAATAATCGGTACAATATATCCGAAAACCGTAGTCGTAATTCAAACGCAGTACCGAAATCAGGAAATACCAAGAATTTGTATACAGTAATCAGGGACAGTCAGGGAAAATTATTGTACGGCGTAATTGTGCATCTTTTTTCTGCACACGCGCTAGGTTGATGCGCAGCGGGGTCACTTTTTGGGGTGTGTCATCCGCGAAAATGATGCCGTGATATATATTTACATAATATTTATAAGATATTTAATGATATAATAGGAAGCCCGCCCAGGATGCCTAGCCTTGAAAATTTCATTCAAATTTCAAGTGTTGCCCAAACATGTTGGGATTGATTATATCGGATCTTATAAGTGTTTCGCTATTAGCTATCTATATATTCAAGGGGACTCGGGCCTAGATATTTTCCCACTTGAAGAGTGAGCAGATAATTCCTGCGCCCTACTGGATTAAAAAAAGCGTGTGCGGTGCCGACGGTGAACTTTCCTAATTGGGATTGGGCACCCGTGCCAATTTTCAATTTTCCCGCACTTTCCCGCCGAAAATGGCATCTGCGCTAATACTTGTTATTGTTTTTTTTTGTTTTAAATAGTTAGTAGTACAATCCCTTTTCTTTGTGACATCCCCCTTTACCGTGACGTGCCTGTGTGAAGTCCGTGGCTGCTTTTCGTGTTTTCGATCGAAGTATAATTCTTTATGCGCTGTTTTTACTACTTAATCACATTTATCATAATAATTTATGGTATATTTTTGCTGATTGTCGATATCGTTTAAAACAATTTTTCAGTGTTCATGTCTCAAATAGACGACGGAAGTGGCGGGGAGGACCGCATCATTAATGAGGAGTATAAGATATGGAAGAAGAACACTCCTTTCCTCTATGATATGGTTATGACCCATGCTTTGGAATGGCCAAGCCTCACGGTTCAATGGCTACCCGATGTCGTCAAGGTATGTTGACGCTTGTTTTTGTTATCCTTATTATTATGTATTTTTTGCAGAACGAGTCCGTCGATTATTCCGTGCATCGTTTAATCCTTGGTACGCACACCTCAGATGAACAGAATCATCTTGTAATCGCTAAGCTGCAACTCCCAACGGAAGACACGAGATTCGATTCCAGCAAGTGTGTTGGCAATTGTCTAATTTATTTTACTTTATTTTCTTCTTATTTATTATAAATGTAACTGTAACAATAGACTATTGATAATCTCCATATTCACCGGAGCGCCTCTCATCATCTTTTATAGGTACGACACGGATAAGAATGAATTTGGAGGATTCGGGTCGGTGACGGGTAAAATAGAAGTGGAGATCCGTATGAATCACGAGGGAGAAGTAAATCGTGCTCGATATATGCCTCAGAATGCGGTTATCATTGCTACTAAATCGCCTTCATCAGACGTGGGTTATTGTCCGAGAGTAGTAGCTCATGCATGTATTGTAGGTCTTCGTTTTCGACTACACGAAGCATCCTTCTGTCCCTCCTACCGATGGACAATGCAGAGCTCAGTTAAGACTCAAAGGACACACTAAGGTACGCGTCGCGATTATGCTATAGTACTACATAAAATGACATCAGGAAGGATATGGGTTGAGTTGGAACTCGAATGTAGCTGGCCATCTTCTCTCTGCTTCGGACGATCAAACTGTTTGCCTGTGGGATGTGCAAGCTCCTAATGTTCAAGGAGGATCTCTCGATGCTAAGAGCATTTTCAAAGGCCATACTGCCGTGAGTGAACCATCTCCGAAGCGCTTATGTATTCAACTTGATATAGTGATTAATTAGTTGCAGTTTATATGGGTGTACCACATCGCCCTTATTAGAACAGTTGAGCTTGACCATGGGTGGATGTACTTCTGATCATACATTATGACGCTTTACATTTTTATGTTTTTATGTGGAGGAAGCGTAAAATATTGGGATCCCCCCTCCCCTTGAAGGGCGCCCTATTGAAGCGTAATCTAAAATGTTTGCACTCATGCAGGGTACAGCGGTCAAAATCACGAGTAGGCGAAAATCCGTAATGAAAAAGTCCTGGTGGAGTCGTAGTAATACTACTGTATGAGTTGTTACAGTACCACATCGTTAGATCTCGAAGTGATTCAACTACTCATGCATTCAAATATCACGGCAATTCAGGCAACAATCTCCTGACGGTTTTTATTGAAACTGAATATCAGTAAGAAATTTGCTGCATGTCTTTGTTGCCAAGCTGTTAGGTTGTCACTAAGAATTCTAACCTCCGCGTGCAAGGTCCCCTATACATAGGACATTCAAGGAACAATACGGCTATAATACGGGACTGTCCTAACAGAGAAGCGGAACCCCCCCCCCCCTCGATTGCTTGGCTACAATTAGAGTGTGCAGGTAGTGGAGGATGTGGCCTGGCACGTTCTGCATCAATCCATCTTCGGTTCTGTGGGAGACGATCGGAAGTTGATGATATGGGACACGAGAATGAATACTCCGACGAAGCCGTCGCAGACAGTGGAGGCACATGCTGCAGAGGTATCTTCCCATTCCCACTCGAAGGAGCTATAATACGTATTTACTCTACACGGTGAAACTCGTTAGGGGAAAAATCTCAGTACACCACGCTAATTTGGACCCCAAAATCTCTAAGTCTGTCACTCTAGCCACCCTGATTTTTTGGAGGGTTTTCAAATAAATTCCCTGATATTACAGTATTCTTTTACTATTTTTATTGCATTTTCCTGATTTTTTGAATAAAAAAATCGCGGGAGCGCTTAATTTTTTATATTTTGTTAATTTTATCATTCTAAAGCAATAATTCATTATTTTTTATGAAAAAATATTCCATACATTCTCTACATTCTCTTAAACGTTTAGTTCATGAACTCAAAAACAAAAACATTTGTTTGTGGGGTGTAATGTGAACGAGGGAACGAGCATGATACATTTATTTCACAGAGAATATGAGCGACTTGCAGACCACTTTATCTATGAAGGAATGCTTGATTTATTACAGTTCAAAAATGGTATAGATGGGCCACCTCACAAAAAACAACGGAGAGTAGAGGGTCGCTCACCTGCTTCGGGTGCTACATCGTCGTATCGTGTCGCCCCCCACTCGCAACAACAACAAGGACTTACCGAACTCTATACGCCGCCAGCGATGTTGAGTCCACAGTTTCGTCGAAGAGAGTTAGCTGCGCTGGAGTGAAACGTTACAGAGATCATTCTTTTAGTCTAAGCTTTCCACGAGATTTTCAAACTCGAAAGGGAACTAGGAGTGAATTTATATTTATGCAACCAGGCAAAGTAGAAAATGCGACAGGAAATCGAGGTGGATAAAAGTGATTAGGAGTAATCAGGGACTACTCCGAAACTGTGCATAGCGTTGTCTTGAGTAAAATGTCATAGATATTGCAGATACAATATAAATCGGCCTATTTAAACAACGTAATTACAATTAAGTTTATCAACTGCGAATAAAAACAGGGGAGCTATGGGGTCGAACAAACCTGTTTTTAACTGCCTACGGCCCAAAGCATTTCGCTTTTTTGTACATCATCCATCTTGGCCTCCGGCCCATAGTATCAGCCTGAAGCTTTTAACAAAAGAAAAACGAACTAAAATGAAATGAAAAGGAGTAAAATCAATCTTGTAAACCGGCAAAATATGAGGTGAAAATCGTTGGCAAAATTCCAAAAGTTGAATTTCGAATATCCTACCACGACAACCCTAACTTCTGCGAAAAAATAAGGTATCAAAGTACTGTAGAGCCATGAAATAAGCCATGAAATAGTCAAGGCGCTGTTTACTGAAAATATACTGTATTGTCACAGACGGAGAGGGGCTGTTCTCGAGTTTTATATGGGCTGAGTTTCACCGTGCTCTAGGGTATTTATTCTTGCGAATTTAATAAGTAATTGATTATATTGAGGTTAACTGCCTTTCCTTCAACCCATATTCTGAGTTCATCCTCGCTACTGGATCGGCCGATAAGGTACTAAATTGTATTAAATTATATAACAAAGGGCCGCCATAGTGTGAAATAATATTGCGATTCCAAAAAGATTTTTTTTGCAATATCTGGAATTCTTTATTTTAAGAAAAAGTCACGTGATAATGTCGATTTACTTCGTATTTGCCGAGTAGCTCACTGGACACCATTCCGGATTTCCAAAATGCGCTTCATCCTTACTACGAGACTAATTTTCGTTTTAAAATCGGGCTGATTTATTCGTTCAAAAACAAATTTTCTTTCTCTTCGCCACTCTAAGTTGTAATTGCTAATTAACTAAGACTGTCGCTCTCTGGGATCTACGAAACCTGAAGCTGAAGCTTCATTCATTCGAATCGCACAAGGACGAAATTTTCCAGGTTAGTTGCACTCTGTACTCTCGAATGTTGTTTGTTTCTTCAGGTGCAGTGGTCTCCGCATAACGAGACTATTCTCGCGTCGTCGGGTACTGATAGAAGACTGCACGTGTGGGATCTGTCGAAGATTGGAGAGGAACAGAGTCCCGAGGATGCTGAGGTATACCCTCTCAATCATACATGTGCAGGGATCGAGGCGGGGGGGTACCCAACATGATGGGTACCCCCCCTCAACGTATAGGGGGTCATGGTCAAAAATCGATCGGTAGGTCAAGACTAAGTACCATAACCAATCGATAGTACAGTACACCCTGATATCCGTATATGGATACCGTAACCCGCGAATATCGCAAACTAACTTTATTTTTAAAAAGTCCTGGCACCGTGCCCAATCGATTGTACAGTACCCAAGTCACTACCGTAACCCAGTCCCATGGGTCAGATCCAGTTCCTTGGGTCAAACATTTTACTGAAATTTTAAAATCGAATTATTTTTAATTATCCTACAGTATCACTCGTTACTGTAGAATAATTTTATAATCGACTTAAGATTTTTAGAAAAATATTTGCCATTTTTAGAAAAATGTTTGACCCAAGGAACTGGATCTGACCCATGGGACTGGGTTACGGTAGTGACTTGGGTACTGTACAATCGATTGGACACGGTGCCAGGACTTTTTAAAAATAAAGTTAGTTTGTGATATTCGCGGGTTACGGTATACGTATACGGTATCAGGGTGTACTGTACTATCGACTGGTTATGGTACTTAGTCTTGACCTACCGATCGATTTTTGACCATGACCCCCTATACGTTGAGGGGGGGTACCCATCATGTTGGGTACCCCCCCCCCCCCCCCCCCCCCCCCGATCGAGGCGTGCACACTAGAGACCGCCAATCAAATATATTCGATATGCGAATGACGAGAAATGAGGTGGTATTCGAAATTATCTTTATTCGAATGACCGGCCAATCGAACAGAGTTCTAATCGATTGGCGAGGATATTCGATTGAGCAATCAAATATTGACTAATACGAGAAGAGACGGAGAATGAAAATGAATCGAATATTTAAATGATTGGGGGAGTGACTATTCGAATGACAAAGGATATTAGATTGGGTCATTTGAATAGTGATTTCAATATTCGATTGGCCAATCGTTTGACGGTCTCTAGTGCACACCTATGCTCTCAATTCTCATCCTTTACTTTCCTAGATTATTTATCAGCGGGTATTTTATGATCACGTCAATTGGTAAGTGGAAATGAATGTCCGTCTTGCGTGTTCATTAAAAATGCGCTTAGGGGGTGTTTACAGGATGGCCCTCCTGAGCTGCTGTTCATCCATGGTGGGCACACTGCGAAGATCTCGGATTTCTCGTGGAATCCGAATGAACCATGGGTCGTCTGCTCGGTTTCTGAAGATAACATTATGCAAGTCAGTCTACATTTGAACTTAAATTATATTCGAGGCTAAAATTGGTCCTTGTTAGGTATCCATAACTAATTGCAACTGGCAGTAGATTGTTATTGCAGGTATGGCAGATGGCTGATAACATCTACAATGAAGACGAAGGAGAGACAAACCCCGATAATCTCGAACGGTCCTGAACCTTTCCTCCTTCTGCCTCCTTCTTCCCTTAATACTATTGATCTCACCATATTCTAATTAGAATTTTCCCGTTATGAGCACCCTTTTGGTTACATCATTTAAATTCTTCGTTCCTAACGTATGTTATTTATCTTAACCATTCGTAAATTTATCACTACCTTTCCAGCTTTTTACACTTCTTAATTGTATTATGCAGATTCTGTGGAATGAATAAGGTGTTTGCGAGAATCATCTGTGGAATAGTAATGGTTTGAATCCTGTGATTATTTGCTGGTCTCAAACTGTTTTCAATGAGAAGTCATCAGATGTTGGGAAGAAGTGTGAGGGGGTTCTCATCTCTCCCAGAAAACGTGTCTCGGTTGGGTCCATACTCTGCTGCAAGAAATGCAAAGTTAGTTTCGAGTGAGGGTAAAAATATTTGGAAAACTGCATGACGGCGAAATATTTTTTATGTAAGCATGTTACTGGTGTTAGTATCGTATAATCACAATCGTTATTCAATTCGAGGGCACAGAAAGGCCATTTTTTTCAAATAAGATGCTTTCATTCTGTTGAATTATGATGTCTATCTAGAGATGAGTCTTGCACAATACGGGAAGTTGATTGTAGTGTGCGTCTCTCTGTTGGCTGGCCTCGGGCTGAAGAAGTGGAGAGGGAGAAGTCATGGGGGACATTCACTCCTCTCTCTGTCGTCAAGGAACAGAGTGCAGCGATTGTTGCTGAAAAGCAGAAGAAGGACAGAAACAGGTACATTTCCAACTTCCATTTCTTGTATTTAACACCCTTTTGCGGGAAGACCTTTTTGTGGGGGGAGGTTTTTTTTGGGTGAGGGAAAGTACATAACAGAGGATTTCTGAGAGAATCGAGTTACTTCCTACAGGGTCCGTACAACGAAAAAATAAAAATTTGTCCCCAAGGGTACTTTTTCACGTAGATCACGAAAATCGACCTTAGGAAGCCGTGTCGTTGACCTCTGATTCCCTGAAGCGCGCCTCAACGGTGAGGTCGGTTTGTGTAAATCGTTAACGGCTCATCCAAACCCCGCACATATATAGTAATTCTGAAAGATCTTGACGAGATAAGCAGTTTTCCTGTTGGAAGTGAAGGGCTAGCTCATCTGTGAAAAAAGTTGTGGCCGTTTGAAATCTAAAATTTCTGTAAAAATGGTCGCCCTGAAAAATTTTACTCCACATTACAATCTAATTTTACTTTCATTCGATTCCGCATGCATTTTTACCCCTAGGGCCAAATTTATAGGGAAATCGAAACGGGTATAGTTGGATTTTTTTTCAAAAGAATATGCCGATGTCGGGACTTTTTGGGCTAAAAATCGAGTTTTTCTGCCCACACACTTCCTTTCTCGTTTTGGTAGGAAAATAAGTTCAAATTCGTTTTCTACGGGTCAAAATACGCCAGAAAATCTTTAACTAAACTTATTCTGAGATTTTTTATTTTTGGCCAAGTCTCGACTTCGGCATATTCTTTTGAAAAAATTCCAACTATACCCCTTTCGATTTCCCTATAAATTTGGCCCTAGTGGTAAAAATTCATGCGGAATCGAATGAAAGTAAAATTAGATTGTAATGTGGAGTAAAATTTTTCAGGGCGACCATTTTTATAGAAATTTTAGATTTCAAACGGCCACAACTCTTTTCACAGATGAGCTAGCCCTTCACTTCCAACAGGAAAACTGCTTATCTCGTCAAGATCTTTCAGCATTACTATATATGTGCGGGGTTTGGATGAGCCGTTCACGATTTACAAATACCGACCTCACCGTTGAGACGCGCTTCAGGGAATCAGAGGTCAACGACACGGCTTCCTAAGGTCGATTTTCGTGATCTACGTGAAAAAGTACCCCTGGGGACAAATTTTTATTTTTTCGTTGTACGGAGGTATCTCGGTTCTCTCAGACTTCCTCTGATAAGAACGGACGAGGTATGCAGGGGGAGATACTATGTCATAGGAAAGATTATTCCCTAACATTAATAGTTCTACTTACAACAGTGGAATGAGTACCTTTAAAGGTACCCAACAAGGACGAAACCCTGATCTCACCCTGATCCCGTCGCGTGTAAGAGAGAGTATGCAAAAGTGAGAGAGCGCGGGATTACGCTGATCATTTCCGGCTTTCCCTTGAGGCTATTTTTGATTTTTTAGCATTTTTGTATATTCATTCTATACTAATTCAATCATCGGCTATTCGATGGAGGACAAAAAATAATGGGTCAAACTCGTCCTTGTTGGGTAACTTTAATTAGAGGGAATCGAAAGAAAGATTACTTTCATGGTCCGCCATACCTCTGTATAAGTAATTTTTTCCGAAAAAAGTGATGCATACTTGGTGGCATTAACTTGTGAGTGGGAAAATATGTGCTTGACGACACGTAACCTGGAGCCAACGAATGCCCATTATGCAACAAGAATGTACATACCGGTTTCAGCGCCATCGATAACCCCAAATCACTGACTTACAGAGGACGTTTTTGAGCTGTACCATACCATGCTCGATTCTTACGCAAACGGGCCCATATTTATTAAAGTTACCGGACGAGGACGAAACCCTGATCTGACCCTGATCTCTTCGTGTGTACGAGAGAGTATGCAAAAGTGAGAGAGTGCGAGATTATGCTGATCATTTCCGACTTTCCCTTGAGGCTATTATTGATTTTTAGCATTTTTGTATATTCATTCTCAACTAATTCAGCCATCGGCTATTCGATGGAGGACAAAAAATAGGGGGTCAATTTCGTCCTCGTCCGGTAACTTTAATAATTTAATTTATTTCAGATTGGATAAGATTATAAAGAACGAGATGAATTATGGAGCTATGCTGAAAAAGTATGAAAACTCGCAGATGAAAGCAGAGAAGGAGAAGGTTTGTTTTATTTTTTTCTAACGGTAATTTATTGCCGGTTAAATTATTGCGCATGATCAAGCGTCTCGGTATTTTGAGCTACCACAAAATCTTTTATATTTGTTGTAATATCAACCTTTGATGTGCTGGAATTTGGCGCTTCTACTCATTATATATTATAATTACATATTTACTATAGATAATCATTAGACAATCTTAATCTAAATTGACCTATATTTGCATAGTGTGTTTAGACTGCCATACTACGCAGATTAAAAGGATTAGGGGTTCATAATGCCTTTCATATTATTGCCAGTATATATTTCTCGCTATTTCAATTTGGCTCTAAATTAGATGTCCAATTTCAGGACGAGAAGGATGCCGTAATGGAACGAAGAATGCGCGAGATCCACGAATATTTCGGGTGATTTTAAGATTCGAATGTTAGACGTGTAGACAATATTAAAATTAATATACGAATTCTTCTAAACTTATTATTTCGGGTATTGGATGGATCCGAAGGACCCGCGATTCGAAGTGATGTTGCAACAGAAAGAAGCTCAAGAGAAAATGGTATCTATATTCTCATCAAGCGCCGTATGTATGTTCAGACTGCGAAATGATTACTTGTGTGGGGAGTGAACCCCCGCCGAAGGTAGGGGTTAGTGCGCTTGTAATTTTGGCCACCATGACATGTCCGACACTCTTCCAAGTCTCAATTTGCATGCTTAATTTTGAAGACACTACTCCGAGTAAGGAGGATCGGGGGGCCTTTATCTTTCGTAGCAGCTATTCTGGTGAAAGAGACAATATTTGGCCTATGAATTACCCCCACTAATCTTTTGAGCTCTGTCGACCTCATTTGTCATATGCAAACGAACCCACGGCCCGTTAAACAGTGGAAAAAGAGTCCGGTCAGACAACCGCGTTGCGGCCGTGACGCGGACCAGTTCACGAATAAAATATTTTGTTAGGAGTGCAGAAAATACGGTATAATTTGTATGAATTTTAACAAAACATGTGCCGGCTCTGCACCTGGACTTCGCTTGTTTTGGAAGTTTTCGATTTTTAATTTTAAAAATAAATTTATTTTAAATTAATGCAAACCTAACTTTTATAGGCGCTTGCGTTATGCACCCATATATATACTCGATTTAGCGTAAATGTGGCAATCAAACAAGTTCTGTCGCTTTTTAAATTTCTTTTAAAACTATCCAAAACGACATTTTAGATTGTTTTACTAACGTATATCAAATTATTTATATTTTTTCGAACCTAACTTTTATGAGGCATGTATGTAAGAATGTATACATGGTAAATTCACGACCAGACATATTTAATGAAGTGACTTCTGTCGATTTGAAGACAGCGAGTACGAAAGCTAACATAGAGTTTTGTCCATTTTTTTCGCCTAAATGACGTACGTATACTTTTTTTGAAATATTAATATTCGTTGTGCTTCTGCGGAATAGATTATATAAACAAATAATATTTTTTAAACCAAAAATTGAACACTCACCCAATATTAATCCTAGGATTATTATTATTTCGCTCCAGCGAACTCCACGCGCATTTCTTACGCGTTGCGGCTCTGACCCCGGAGGTTTTAACGGGCCGTGGAACCATGCTACTCAACGTTCATGATACTCTAAAATTTAGGCAATGGTATCGCTAAAAATGTAGGAGTGTGTAGAGCTGGTAAAGTGCTGACCTCGCCCCAAATATACACGATGTGTGCAAATACACGATCCCTTTTTATTTCCGGATCATTTTATTTTTTTCCAACATGAATAATCATTTCATTTCATCGTTCACTTTTCTGATCGGCGCGCTCGAGCTAAAAGATTCCGGAAATGATCTAGGATCCTTGTTAAAAAATTAGACAAATTATTCGGAACAAAAGGGGCAAAAGTTATAGATATCTTCATCTATATTTGGGGCAAGGTGCTCATTGAATAGCTCTCGAGCAGCTGCACACGCTTCTAGAATTGTGCCTGCACCATTATATGCCGAGGAAATTAATGTCGAGTAGCATGATTTGTTTGCATATTAATGGCAAATATACGTAGCAAAGGTTTCACCAAACAGGTAAAGCTCCATTCTCTGGAATAGCCATTTCAGCTCGATTCTCTCGTTTGAGGCGTGATATATCTCATTTTTAATTCTCACCTATTCAGGCTGATAAATTGGCTAAGAGAGCTGAACTAGTGAAGAAGAAGATTGCAGAAGTTATGTAGGATTAGAGAAGTCAAGAGTAGAATCGTCACAACTTCCATTATTTCCTTTTCTCAATCGATTTGTTCGTTGACAACAGTACCTTTTTTTGTTCTTCCTAGAAAATAAGATGAGTTGATACATAAGATATTGGATCTTTCGGTATGTTAATACCACTGTTTTTATCGCTGAATAAAATTTTGTCTTCAATGAATGACAATTAGTTATTTACTGGTCGTGAATCCATGTTCCTAATATCTATCGGTTGCACTAGCAATAAAGTAATGAAGAAAGGTTTTTCAGTTGTGTCATAGATGGGAGAAAGAACCGAGGAAATATCAATCGTTGAATTACTGGGATGGAGTGATGGAGGAAAATGCGGATATTGTAAAGATGGTAAAGGAGATGGACTCAAGCGAAACCTAGGTGAGAAGAATGAAGAGGAAGAGAAGGAGGCCCTCGAGGGAGGTAGCGTCTCTCTAGGTTTGTATGCCCATGTCATTCATCTATCCATTAACTAACAAGTTGGTAATTCAGGGTGTGCGGCATATTCCATGCATGTGCGTGATTTCGAGAACTTTTTGTTGTGGGGATGGAGTAGGTGAAAATATTTTACTTATATAACTACGAAAAAAAATATTAATATGCTAGGGAATGCGCCCATGCCCTTGCTATATCGAAAGAAGTAAAATTGATCTGAGTGCATAAAGTTAAATACCCAACAAGGACGAGACCATAATCTCAAGACGCGACGCATTGTGCTCGCCTCGCGTGTATGAGAGTGTGTGCAAAAGTGAGAGAGCGCGGGATCAGGCAACCTCAACCTGATCCTTTCCGGCCTTCCCTTGGGGCTATTATTGATTTTTCGCTATTTGGATATATTCTTTCTCAACTAATTCAGTGGAGGATAAAATAGATGGGTCAATTTCGTCCTCGTTGGGTAACTTTAAACAGCACAATTTCATTCTTTTCAGGGGCATGGGCGCATAAGTTGAATGTTTACGACTATCAGTTACTTTTAAATGACGGATGGAGGAGGTTCGTATATTGAAAGAAGATCTTCCTTTGAGTTAACGAAATTCTTCAGGTCTGGAAGCTACATTTACAAACCGTTTATGGAGAAAACTTGCTGTCCTCAATACACAATCAGGTTATCGATTATAAAATAAGAGATGCAGGCGAAATATTAAACTATTTAGATTGGATGTCGGCAAATTCATTCTGTCTCGTACCCAGAAGAAAGTTCTGAGGAATATGCGATTGTATCTAGAGAAAGGAGTGAAAGCAAAGGGGGGAAAGGAGGAAAGAGAAGATATGAGCAAAAGAGGAGGACAGATTGGAGACCAAGAAATGAAAGAAGAAAATAATGAAGAAAAGAAACCCCCGAAAGTGGAGAAAGGGCTAAAGAAAAAAGAAATTAGAAGAAAGAAGGCGATAGAGAAATGGATGAAGTGAGTAGTATCATGGGTATTGAGTGAATGAGGGAAGGCATTGATTGCAGGAAGGGATTGAATGTTGAAGATGAGATGGAGAAGAGAATGAACAAGGAGAAAATGCGGGTGAAAACTCTGGAAGATCGAATTGGAAGTTTGAGTGGAGAGGGATTCGCCCATGAACTGGAGATTCGATTGGTTGCTGTCGATAGTGAAGAATATGTGGAGAGAGCTGATGAGGAATATCAACTATTTAAGAAGTACCAGGAATCGATTCATTCTGTGAGGAAGACTATCACTTAGCACGCGTGTCGCGTAAGAATCGAATAACCGGTGGCACATCAAAAAAGTTACAAATGAGCAGAACCAGGTTTTCGGTGGTCCTTATGGTCCCCAACAAGATTCCGTCAAGCTTTGTTGCCAAATGTCGTTCTCAACGACGACAGGCGACGTCAAACTTCTGAGAGTCCAAAAAATGCCAACTTTGACGACCTGTAGCTAAACAGGGAAGAGTATCTGGAGCCAACTAAGCACATTAATTTGTTCCTATGGTCAGGCCGAATACGCCTGAAGTTTTGAAGCATCGGAATTTTTGTTTACATTTTCTTAAATCGATATTAAAGTTACCCAACAAGGACGAAACCCTGATCTCACCCTGATCCCGTCGCGTGTACGAGAGAGTATGTAAAAGTGAGAGAGCGCTGATCATTTCCGGCTTTCCCTTGAGGCTATTATTGATTTTTAGCATTTTTGTATATTCATTCTATACTAATTCAGCCATCCGCTATTCGATGGAGGACAAAAAATAATGGGTCAATTTCGTCCTTGTTGGGTAACTTTAATTATTGATAATTACCAAAATTTCGTCCCAGAAATTTTTTTGACCTCATTTGATAGAGCTCGAAAAGTCGATTCGAATGGTATGCTGTTCTCATAGTCCACCGGGGTGACCGGGGGGTCAAAATCGCATTTGAAGATTCTGACGACACCTTGGTGTGAACTGTGACCTTTGATCTACTCTCGTACCTTGCCTCTCTGTTGTGATTTTTCGAAGTATTCTGATCGATAATGCATACTTTGATTATTTCCCGCTTTTTTCAATCATAATTTACATTCAGAAAATTTGAAAATGGGTTTCTCATCGGTGTGTTTGCTCTTCTCTCCCTTCTTCACACTGTTCTACTGCCAGGTATTTGATTCAAATGGGATTACATGATAGATCAAACCCTCGTCTCTCTTCTCCATTGATCCGAGATTGGAGAATTGGGGGAAGGGGTCGAGCGATCACGTACTTTCCTGTGCACCTTCTCTGATCTCTCGGACAGCATCACCAATGTATTCGCGGGAATTCAGCAATTCTTCTCTTTCGAATTCGAGGTATTTCTTCATTATTAATTTTCTCTCTCCAGAAACTATTTGAGGCGGAAGGGGTTCGCTGCCGGCGACAGTATGGGATCGGGGAAGGACTGCTCACGAAGAAGGAGTCTCTTCCAATCCTCAATTGTGTACTCGACATCGTGGATCTGGGAGGACACTTGGACGACGACGATTTCTGGGAATCACTCGATTCGAGTGAGAAGGAGAAGAGGACTGTGGAGGAGGAAGAAGAAGCGATTGATAATTATGTGAGTCTTCTTTCTCGTTCAGTTAATATTTAATTTATTTCAGGACATGTACAACTGCTCAACTCGAGGTTGCACGAAACAATATCAAACGACGCGCTGGTTGATCGAGCACGAGATCAGAGGGGATCATCGATTCGAAGTGAAGAAGGAGTCGATAACGGATCGATCCATTGCCAAGTTCAACGAACTCATCGAGACTAGGGAAGCGGCGAGGATAGCAGTGACAGAGCAAGTTGAAGCAGTGGGGAACAACGAGGAGAAATGCGGTAGGCCATATTAGAATTCTAACGAATTCTCGAATCTAATTGCATTTCAGATCACAGCTAGGGTTGGGCTCTCAAGTCGTCGTACGCTACTCGTGGACTCGACAAGAAGGCGAAGGATGCAGCCGAGAAGTACTTCTACGCCCAACGAGCACTCGTTCCACCCAGACGAGCAGACGCTTCTTTCATGAGGAAGAAACTGGAAGAGACGAAGGACCCGTCGGATCGGACTGGCACTCGCTACCTACTCGATTTCGACAAGATTCCACCTGAAAAACAGCTGACGTCACTCTTCTCTCGTCTCGAAAAGAAGAGAGTCAGCGATACGATGATTCAGATTCAGAGTTTCAGATAATAATTGAGTTTCATGTCCGAAGGCGAGTACATCCAAGGCATCGAAGATTGCGAAGACGAAGAAGAATGCATCGAAGACAACCAAGAAGAGCACTCGAACAAGATGAAGTGTCCGTTCGACGGGTGGAGGAACGAGGAAGAGGAAGGTCGTCAAAGAGTCGGAGGAGTCGGAACTGGACGACGATGTCTTCGGGGACGAGGGAGAGATTGAGATTCTACGAGAACACGAAGATGAATTCATCAATAGGGGGGAAGAATACGATGAGATTTACCTATGAATATCATGATTCTTTAATAATTAAGTTATTGTTCCGTAAATTGGTATTTTGCCGACCTATTATCGATTAATTATGAATGTTATGAACGTTAATGATCATCAATTATCAGTAGAAACACGATTAGTAATTAACTAATATAAGAAAACACCGAAAAATCACAACAGAGAGGCAAGGTACGAGGGTAGATCAAAGGTCACAGTTCACACCAAGGTGTCGTCAGAATCTTCAAATGCGATTTTGACCCCCCGGTCACCCCGGTGGACTATGAGAACAGCATACCATTCGAATCGTCTTTTCGAGCTCTATCAAATGAGCTCAAAAAAATTTCTGGGACGAAATTTTGGTAATTATCAATAATTAATATCGATTTAAGAAAATGTAAACAAAAATTCCGATGCTTCAAAACTTCAGGCGTATTCGGCCTGACCATAGGAACAAATTAATGTGCTTAGTTGGCTCCAGATACTCTTCCCTGTTTAGCTACAGGTCGTCAAAGTTGGCATTTTTTGGACTCTCAGAAGTTTGACGTCGCCTGTCGTCGTTGAGAACGACATTTGGCAACAAAGCTTGACGGAATCTTGTTGGGGACCATAATGACTACCGAAAAATGTACACAACTGCGCAGGTAAAAAAATGTGCCACCCCCTCTTAGAATTTATTCGATTCTTACTCGACAAGCGTGTTAGATAGTAGATATTTATAGTATTTATGGTGAAATGAAAAAGGTTAAATGTTCCCCCACCTGAAGATGGAGATCAACTTCCATTTAAGGATGATGATGTCTCTCGTCGCGGATTCGACCGTTTTCTTGTTAAGACGCCTCTCACCTCTGCAGATCGGTCAGTTATTAGAGAATAGAGCTGTAAGATGACTGGTGCTGCAGATCGATGGGATCGTTCCACATGCGATACATGGTGGATGGGCGGATAGTGGCAGTGGGAGTGGTGGACATCCTAGTGGAATCTGTCTCTGCCAAGTATCTATTCTACGACCCCTCCTTCTCCTTCCTCTCACTCGGCACGTACACTGCACTACAAGAGATCCAACTCGTCCGGTACTACCCCCCCCCCTTCACTCTCCAATCTGCCCATTCAAGGAAGCTGCAAGAGAGAATGCCCCGACTGCGATACTACTACATGGGCTACTACATCTCAGACTGCCCCAAGATGAGATACAAGGGTGCATTCAGACCGAGTGATCTCTTGTGCGATAGGAGTCTCAGCTGGGTATGTCTCCATTCACTCCTTTTTCAACTCGATCATTGGAGGTTCCTCTGAGTGAGTGTTCTCCTCTGCTCTCCTCCAATTCCCATCTCTTCACTCTCTTCCGTCCTTCTCTTCCCACTGCTCCGCGACTCGATCCCAGGAATGCTAAATTATATCTCGGGGGAGAAATCACGAATCTCAATTCACTTCCACCATTTGTTAGATCAAAGATCACCGATAAATTGGAGTCTGTGAGTTTTTCGTCTTTTTTTTGTGCACGTTGGTTTTTTTTTGAAAATAGTTTGAGAAATGTTATTTACTAGTCCGGATGCCTCCCCCCCTCGGGGGCCTCGTCCTAGCGGAGGTAAAACATTAAATCATAGATCTGACCCACGGAATAACAGTTGGCCCATGGCTAATTATCGACTGGTATACGGTAGCTGACCCAATGCTAATTATTGATTGGTATACGGTAATGGATCGATGTCTTTCTAACATCATCTGTCCCTCCCCTACCGATTTCGCAATCCGGTCACACGCGGTCACAGAATTAGCGCTTTATATATAAGTATGGATCTTTGAACGTTTACGAATCGAACTGTGACACAGCAGAATCACTTCTCTATTCGCGCACTCCATTTTATGCATTGCGTTTCAGTATCTCATGCGTCGCGACAGCCACCATTTTTGCGTCATAATCTCAAACTAAATTTTAAACTACTTTCTGAATGTTTTCAGATTCTTGGGCATGCCCAATTTAGTGAAATCAATTCAAAATTGAAAAATTAAACGAGAATGAAGGGTTAGGATCTAAAGAAGGTAGGTGGTAGGAGATAAGGGGGCGGGGCCTGGCGCTGACGCAGGGAAGTGCCGTTACATGATAGTGAGAATATACAAATAGCACTGAAAGAGGGGAGGAGTTGGGAGGTCGAATTATTAATGGAGATTCCCGGAGAAGATGGTATAAATATTGCAGTTCTGTGCCTTCACCACTCCCGATGCTTCGAAGATCGTTCTGGTTATTAAGGAACTTCAAATTGACGGCATGGGATGATTAAGAGGGTGTATAGAATACCTAGCTGTACTGTCATTACTCATTTACTATTGAATACAAACGTCATCAGTGTGCGTGTTCATTAATTTACTGCATACATTTCGTGCTTATGTGGAATAAATAATTTGGTAAGAGTCATTGGGGTCTCAATTATCACCTTCCGAATATCAATCACGATTCAAAGAATCAGGAATTGGATAGGTAGTTCGTCTCGCCACCCCATCATTATCCCTGGTGATTTCAATTCCGATTCCATATGCTCCATCTCTTCTTCCATTGATAGCCTATTCCTCTATTCCTTATTTAGTTTCATGCACCAGTTTATGACAGTTACTCCAAGTCTAATTTTACTGGCCTCTGAATTCGCTTCTCATTAAAAATTAAAACAAACATTTTTAAAAATCGTAGATGACTTCTCCCTCCCTCACTCTATTCACTCTCGCCCTATAGATGGAAAAAGACATGGAGCCTACATTGGTGAAGGAATGTTGTTATATCAGAGGAATCGCGAGAGAATTGCCTACTCCGCGGCGGTAGAATTCAAAATCAATGAATGCCGCTGAAACCTTTGCACAAAGTATTTCGTATGATGCTCTTTCAAACTGCGTCGTCAGACTTTTGATAACTTTCGTCATCTTCGAGCTTCAGAAGGCCAAACATTGGACATTCACTTTTCAGGGGTCAAATCGAGACCACTTAAATGACCATAACTCCGTTTAAAATGAAGATAAAAACTCGTTCTTTGTTTAGAAAGTAAGCTAAAAACTTTCTCTACAACTTTTATGTTCAACGTGTCATTCATGGTGTACGCCCAGTGCGGGGTGGTCGGATCGACCAAAAATGGCCTGTTCCTGAAAATCGGAATTTCTGCACAAAGCCATTATGGGCGATTGATAGTACATATAGGTGTATAACTTTTGTGAAGAAATGAGAGAAATCGAAGAGGGGCAAAAAAAATGGCGCTGACTTTAGTAAGACGACCTCAAAATGGGTACCAGACAGCGACACCTCCAAACCTCTGATAAGCTATTGGACTTAAATATGTCCAAAAAAAAAAAATGTCCGCTATTGGACTTAAATATGTCCAAAATCATCCAAAACAACATTTCAAGATGTTTCCCCCATATATATAACATTTTAATTGGTCAAAAATTACGGTATGACCTTAAATTCAAAAGTCGATATTGTGGCCCTCTTCAGCTTGTGAGATGGGTCCTATTGAACAAAATCAGTTTCATATGACGTAGAAACATTCCTTGAAACGTATCGAAGATATGGCGCACCTGTAAACACGATATTTCACCTCAGAATTCCAAGGAAAGGCCAAAAGATGTACATCAGGGCATGATTGACGTAGCGGCATGCGTTATGGCTAGAAATGTAGAGGACAACGAGCAAAACATTTCATCTGTTGAAAGTGAGCTCTCTCGCCGGCTGACCTCCCTCCCCCTCCCTCCAATTAGCGCTCTCCCGCGCGCCTCAACCGTCCATCTCTGCCAACTTCTAGGCACTGTAGCTTGCTTAAACGAAAAGATAGAAGCTCACTTTCAACAGATGAAATGTTTAGCTCGTTGTGCTCTACATTTTTAGCCATAGCGCATGCCGCTATGTCAATCATGCCCTGATGTACATCTTTTTGTCTTTCCTTGGAATTCTTAGATGAAATATCGTGTTTACAGGTGCGCCATATCTTCGATACGTTTCGAGGAATGTTTCTACGTCATATGAAACTGATGTTGTTCAATAGGACCCATCTCACAAGCTGAAGAGGGCCACAATATCGACTTTTGAATTTAAGGTCATACCGTAATTTTTGACCAATTAAAATGTTATAACTATGGGGGAAACATCTTGAAATGTTGTTTTGGATGATTTTGGACATATTTAAGTCCAATAGCGGCTTAGCAGAGGCTTGGGGGTGTTGCTGTCTGGTACCCATTTTGAGGTAGTCTTACTAAAGTCAGCGCCATTTTTTTTGCCCTTCTTCGATTTCTCTCATTTCTTCACAAAAGTTATACACCTATATGTACTATCAATCTCCCATAATGGCTTTGTGCAGAAATTCCGATTTTCAGGAACAGGCCATTTTTGGTCGATCCGACCACCCCGCACTGGGCGTACACCATGAATGACACGTTGAACATAAAAGTTGTAGAGAAAGTTTTTAGCATACTTTCTAAACAAAGAACGAGTTTCTCTCTTCATTTTAAACGGAGTTATGGTCATTTAAGTGGTCTCGATTTGACCCCTGAAAAGTGAATGTCCAATTTTTGGCCTTCTGAAGCTCGAAGATGACGACAGTTATCAAAATTCTGACTGCGCAATTTCAAAGATAATCATTTGAAATACTTTGAGCAAAATTTTCAGACGAATTAATTGATTTTGAATTGTACCGCCGCATATACCCAAAAATAGGCAATTCTCTCGCGATTCCTCTCATATGTTGATGAAATAGTGAAAACAAAAAGAGCGAAAAAATCATAAAAACTTATGGGACACCCTATCACATCCAGATGGTGAACAATTGAAGTTGAAAAATGATTGAAGTTTTATCCGAACAATTTCACTCTGGTCTGCAGTGGAACTCGGATAATTTCGGTGATCTCTTCTTCACTCTCTAATTGTTGATTGCATAGATTCGTATACTCTGGAAAGAGATTCCCAGTGTGGATGGGATCGCCAACGCGCCATGACTATGTCGAAATGAGCACTATCCCAGTAGGACGACAGTGAATTTCCCAGTAAAATATCTGTATGCGGGCTGCTCACTGCGAAGCCAAATGTGATCCCACTGTCAAATTCACCAGAGTAAGGAAATGTAGATGATGCTCAATGAATTGGGGAATCCCTTTCCTCGCATGTCTTCGCTCTACAGATTCATCTGCACGAGATGAAAGTTGAGCACATTTTTATGAGAGCACGAGGTGTGAATGCAGCACTATTCTCGTCGCTGCTGAGAGCGATTCTATCGTCTCGAATGCGCATTACTTATTGTTCTCTCAGAGTATTTTGCATCTCTCACGCCGGGAGAGCAAAGGGAAGTGCAAATAAATGCTAGCAAGCTAGTTACTCCATTAGTGGCTACAGACCTCGGTGAAAGTGATTTCGTGGGTCATGCAACTAATCAAATGTAGGATTACCTTATCATCAGGATGACTATTCTGAATAGGCGCTATGTACAGAGTAGATGATCTCTCTCTCTCTCATCACAGGCCCCATCAGCCATTTCTAGAGCTTAAAACGCTGTCTCCCTAAGAACGTCGGAGTAGTTGGCACAATCTTTCAAAATCAACTACGGAGGCTCATACCAGGTGGTCATAGTCACTATGGGTGGGATACACTTCAGCCACAAAATGGAGTCCAAAAGTTGATCTTTGAACTTTCAGATCGAAATTTTTCATCCTGATTTTTGCCCCATGTGTTATACACCATTCGATAGAGCATAAAAAGTTATGTCAGAATCTACGTTTTCATGTACTTTCGATTATGTATGTTCAAGAAAGTCAATAATAATCGAAAAATTTAACTTTTTTAATTCTTCAAAAAAATCGTTCGCCATTTCAACATGGATTGTACGCCCTGGGTTTTTTATATTTTGAGTGAAATTTCATGCTGAATTCAGAAAAAAGAAAAGAAATACCCCATTCCGATATCACATATCACTATTAGTGATTTCGGCAAAAAACTAGCACGCAATCGTCGACGCAGGTTCAATTCCCCATGACTGCACATAATCTTTTGCCAACTTTTTAAAGCAATATTCGACTGTTTTTTCAACTTTTATTAACTTTTCATGTTGTATAGCCTTGATTTAAAGTTGTTTTGAGCGACTTACGTTAACATTCTTGTGATATCATAAACGGACACATATTTCCCGTGCTCGTTATCTCTCTCATTCATGTGTGCTCTAGATCCCGATCTATGGCATCCGGCCCTATTGACTTTACAAATGGTTAGAACCTAATTTACTAGACGGGACGCACAATAGCTCTGCTTCTAACTTTTCAAAATGATTATAGCCTTTGCTGAATGAATTCGCATCGTAGCAATCAATTGAAGATAATTTTTGCAACGGAGAACAAGTTTAACATGAATCAATTACAAATCGTGTACGTTCAAATGCCTTTCTACATATGTTCTGTGAGCTCGGGTCCTCCTGTTTCGAACTGCGAGTGTGCCAGAGTCCTGATTCTCCACGGGAATTCCGAATGCGTTACTTTGACTCGAACTTTCCGAAGATATTTCGAGTGTTTCAGCGTCCTGATTCTCCACGGGAATTCCGACTGCTTTACTTTGACTCGAAATGTCCGAAGATATGGCGATTGTTCCAGAGTTCTGAATCTCCACGGGTATTCCGTACAGCTTGCTCAGCCTCAATACTTCAGATGCATAATCATCCGGTTTCTGCTCCACATCGACACTCCCGAATGATCCCATCGTTATCTGCTCTTGAGGAGGGATTCCGAGCACCTCATTCTCCCACGTGATCTCCACGATTTCTCTGGGTTCTGTCAGTTCCTCCTTCATTAGTTCCATTGGCAACTGCATGTCGAAAATCTCGTCAATATGGTTCATGACTGCCTCTTCAATCCGATCGGCGTCGCTCTTGAAGTCTTAATCATCGAACACTGCTTCGTCAATGTCGAACTCATCAATGCCTTCTATATCATCGACTTCCTCATTTCCGCATTCCTCCATCCCATTATCTGCTCTCTTCGGTCTCTTGCAATTCTTCGCTCCCTTCTTCTTTACGGTCTTCACTGAATTATCTCTTCTCTCTGCCTTGATTCTACTGTAATACGAATCGATCTGTCTCGCATTCAGTCGTTCTTCGGGAGTGAACATTCGAGTTCCATCGGGGTTCACAGCTTCTCTCATTCGCTGCTCTCCTTCTTCAGCCGGCACTTTCGTTCCCGTTGTGATACCCTCGTCGAACAGCATCTCGACGTACTCCTTGGCCTTCTCAGAATATCTCGAAGACGCCTTCTTCTTCTTGAGTGCATATCCTTGCTTGATAATAGAATTCTGATCCACTTCGTCGGTTATCGCTTCCTCGATGGCCTCACCGACTTCGGGAATCACAATCCGCTGAGCGATGGCTCCATCGACTCCTCCCGAAAACAGTCGAAGTGGCATATCACGCATTGTATACTGCAGTGCGGCAGAGCAGTGATCATTGCGCAGAATGTGGTCCTCCAGGGCATCCTTCGAATTGAATGAGGCAGAACATGATAACAGGTGATAAGAGATAACGAGCACGGGAAATATGTATGTCTTTCCGTTTATGACATCACAAGAATGTTAACGTAAGTCGCTCAAAACAACTTTAGATCAAGGCTATACAACATGAAAAGTTAATAAAAGTTGAAAAAAACAGTCGAATATGGCTTTAAAAAGTTGGCAAAAGATTATGTGCAGTCATGGGGAATTGAACCTGCGTCGACGATTGCGTGCTAGTTTTTTGCCGAAATCACTAATAGTGATATGCGATATCGGAATGGGGTATTTTTTTCTGAATTCAGCATGAAATTTCACACAAAATATCAAAAACCCAGGGCGTATAATCCATGTTGAAATGGCGAACGATTTTTTTGAAGAATTAAAAAAGTTAAATTTTTCGATTATTATTGATTTTCTTGAACATACATAATCGAAAGTACATGAAAACGTAGATTCTAACATAACTTTTTATGCTCTATCGAATGGTGTATAACACATGGGGCAAAAATCAGGATAAAAAATTTCGATCTGAAAGTTCAAAGATCAACTTTTGGACTCCATTTTGTGGCTGAAGTGTATCCCACACCTAGTGACTCTTACCCCAAAGTTTGAGCTTAATGAGCTCAGTTTGAACGATTGTACCACTTCCCGTCCAAAATCTAACGTTCTTAGGGAGACTGCGTTTTATTATTTAGTACCAACGACTTGCAACCTGTGGTCGACTAGACTCACTCGATTGTTCTCCTTCCTAACTGTTATATGTCTGGATAAACAAGATGGTATGGATACTCAAACGATGGTGTTTATGCCTTTGGAGAATCCATCTGATGGATCATCTAGGATAGACATCCACCATATTATGATATATATTTTTCTTTTACATAACGCAATAATACATCGAAATAGACTTTATTTGTCAACTTACAATCAATATCTAATTAAATTATAAGATCATCAATATACAATAAAAATAAAATCAGTTTGTGCAAGTAACAAATACTACTGTAACTGGAGTTCAGGACCTTCGAGTATCTATTGGTTTATTACATGTTTATTATGATATTCGCTGTTGAACTACGGTGAACAACTGCCAGTGTAGAGCCAGTATATTTGTATAGATCTATAGATGTTAGAGAAAATCGATAGATGAAATTGCTCCTCGGATTGTCATTCATGGAAAAGAACATATTCCCCCCCCCTCACTACTACCTGACACGTGTATCTATCGCGTATCTCTATGCCTACTTTATCTCTTTATATTCATAATTAATTTGACTGCATTTTCCAATCATTTCTTTACACTCGATCGCGCCTCGTTCGGTCGAGCCCCTTTTTGAGATTGTTATGTTGGTTGGTAACGTACTCTTTCCTACTGCAATATTGGATTGTGCAGATGTGGCTGTTTTTCGCAGCTTTCTTCGTGCCCACACTCGTCCACTCTCAACAGAACTTCTTCCGCCGATTCGAGTATAAAGTGAGAGCTATGCCATTCCTACAGCCATGATAAAGATGAGTGAAGACTTGAACATTCTTATCTTCCCTTTCAGCATTCGTTCCGTGCACCTAATCTTGCGCAGAGAGATGGGAGTATCCCTTTCTGGACCGTGAGTTATTCTTATATCTTTCAAGCAATATTGAATGAATGCATTACTGATTTGGTAGATCCATAATTATATCTGTAATTATCTTCTCACTAGAGAATTGAGTCACGATGAACATGGAAATATATAATGTACGACGTTTGAAGATCTCGGGCGATGCAATAGCCTCTGGTGAGCAGCTGCGACTCGCACCATCGATGAGGTTATCCCCCATTCATTTCCATCAAGGAATCTTCATCCTTTGATGCGAACTTTGCAGATCTCGAAAAGGAATTGCGTGGAACAAGAGACCGATGACTGAAAGTGAGAACTTCGAGCTGGAAGTTTCACTCAAGATCACTGGGCAAGGCAGAATTGGAGCTGATGGATTGGCTATTTGGTGGCTATTTATTTTATTGATGCATACAATGGATATCGCCCTCATTTGCGAGTTTAATTAATATTACCAATTTGAGGTTCACTTCTCAGCCGGGTACCATTGGTCCCGTTTTTGGAGCTAATGATTACTGGACTGGAATGGGACTCTTCCTCGATTCTTTCGACAATGATGGACAGGTGGACTATTTCATGATTTTATTTTGAAGAAACGTACTTTTCGTTCTCCATTGTCTCGTGAATCACACAAGATGAAGGAACTGTAACAACAATAGAGTCTGAATTCCTTCTCTTAATATTTACTTTTAAGAAGAACAATCCGATTGTTGCTCTGATGATGAACGACGGCACGTGAGTTGTCCCATCTTTCAAAATGGTATCAATTCTATAATTTTCCGTCGTTCGTACGACCATCACACGGATGGAAGTCAGCAGATTCTTTCTTCTTGCCAGAAGGTACGAACCACTCGTTGGAAATGCATCGTCGTCGTCATTGGGCTATCACGCACCTTGCAGGACTTCCGAAACAAGCCCTTCCCCTCGAGAGTCAAGATTGAGTACTCCAGAAATGTGCTCACTGTGAGTTCATAGTTGTGTACTGTGGACGATTCTTAGTGTATTATGTGATACAGGGAGGGGAGGGTGTCTTAGTGGGAATCTTTCTCTTTTCCTCACACACTGCTCCTTCTTCTCAGGTGTCGATTGACGATGGAATGACTGCTGCTCCTCGTTTTCAATTGTGTATGAGAGCTGAGAATATCTTCTTGCCCCGTAATGGGTACTTTGGGATCTCGGCTGCGACGGGAGGACTAGCTGGTATCATTTCCCCTCCCTCTTCCATATCCATTCTCTCTGTTGAGATGATCACGACGTGGTTGACTTCTCTGTGTATTCCCTTCATGCGGATGCTCCTCGACCTGCGACTAGTCAGCAACTTCCCCAGGAAGAGAAACAGAAGTACTCCCCCCCCCCTCCTTCCCCCTTCCCCTCTCTCACCATTCCCTTCCAGATATGATGCCGAGTTCGAGAAGCAGATGCACGAGTATGAATCAGAGAGACAGAAGTGAGCACGAGAGACAAGGGAAGGGAAGACTAATATGGGTTGGTGCAGGTTCAAGGAGGCCCATCCCGACAAGGCAATTGCCGATGAAATGGATGACCCCCTGAAGTACTTCGAAGACTCGACTGCCAGAGAACTGAGACTCATCTACGAGGCTCAGAGTGGAATCCACCAAGTGATGAAGAGTATGGATGAGCGACTGAGGGAGATGCAGAGTGCAGCGAGGAGTGGAATGGGAGTGCAGCAAGTACAGACTGGAGGAGGGAGTGCAGTGCCTTCCTTCGCTGTCCATGAGAAGAACGAAGTGATGCACACTCTGAGAGACATGAGTTCCAGTCTCAAGGACATGAAGAGTTACGTCAACGAGATATTCACGAAGACTTACAATCTGGAGCAGAGATGGGGACAAGGGGCACCCAATCAGAACACTGGAGCAGCAGCCAATCTCCCTGACTCATCGGCACATCAGAAGTTGGACAGTCTTCTCAATGAACTTCGAACTGTCAGAGCCAATCAACTCAATCAAGTGAGTAGAGGGGGGGGGGGGGAGTGACGATAGATGATGGATGTGTTGCAGGGTGGTGGAGTGTCGACTGGAGCATCGTGTGGAATCTCTTCCTCCTTCTTCATCACTGTCATTCTCCTCCAAGGAATTGTTATTCTCGCGTTCATCTTTGTCCGGTCAGTTTTTGTTTTAAATTTTTATTTGCGTGTGGTAAAATGCTCATTTTATCGTAACATTGTTTGTGTGAAAGCACGGTCCCTTGCCTGTCGACATTCGCAAAATCTGACCGCCTAACTCCGCCTACTTGACAATTGACTTCAATTCTCTATTTAGCAGTGAATTGCAAACTGAAATTTCGAAAAAGACGTAGAGGAGAGGTATAAGTACTGTCAAATTTGAAGCTTAAACACCCCGCGATTTCCTGATTTCCTGAGGCAGGGTCACGTTAGGCACGTTTGAACGGTTTACGTTCGAGAAAAATTAGGCGGATTAGGTTTTCTAATGTCGATGAACAAGGGGCCGTGTGAAAGGGGGAATGATCAGATTTTCCTTTCAGGACAAAGCAAGACAAGGCCAAATTCTACTAGATAAAATATTTGATGAAGCTAATAAATGTGCATATCTCTACGATGCATTCGATTTGCCCATAGGTTGTTACAATAAATTAATCTTTGCTTCTCAACGAATTTGTAATAGGGTGCTGGTGTTGTTACTCGAACTTTCCCCTTACTAACTGTCCTTCACATTAAATTGTTTTCCCATTCGCAGCTATATTTAAGAGACAACATTTGATGTGATAAATAAATATTATTGTACACGTAATAGTTGTAGGCAGCGTACACGGGAATTGGAGACAATATTCGAGAACTGGAAAACGGAAACGGGGGAGATTTGCGCTAGCACAATTTGGATGCTTCTTCAATTCTATTTTTGTCTCCGTCTTGTCTCCGTAACAAGTCCTTTCAAGAGAGAAGTCAACCCCAGATGAGGGACTGATTCCATTTCATTAATGAGAATATCAGAATATTCGTCCTCGAATCTCTTGAATTCCTCACTCAGCTTAATTTCTTCGTAGATTCTTCTGACCTCGTCTTCATCTCCATTATCGAATGCAGACTGAATAGCGACCTCTTCCTACCCTCTCATTCTCCCCTCCTCACCTTCAACCGATGAAAACTTCCCTTTATCGATCCACTCTTCTCCACTGCTTTGCATGACAACCAAGTGCACTTCTGATCCTTGATATCTGATCCCAACTCCAATTTCTGGCTTCATCTCATAAAGATAAAATATATCAACCTTTCCAGTAAGAGCAGTCTTCCCGTATACATCTAGCCAATCATCTTGACTCTGGAAGAGATAGCCGATGGAGAGTGCCAGTCTGGTAACTTTCTCCATTGGAATCTCCACTTCTGCCGCGAGGAGTCCTAAATCGATTGAGTGTAAAGTGAGAAGTCCATCCACTCACCCAATGTGAGGGGCAGCACGAAGGTGTAGTGACTCGTCTTATGCTCGACCAATTGAGAATATCTGGAAGGACCATTGCTCACCCCCACTCATCCCTCCATTAACCTCTGCCAATTGAAGTGTTCAATGGAAGTGCTCGAAGTGTCCATCAACTGTCCCACTATCGTCTTCCTCACAGTTGCTTCGAAGGCAGTTAACGCGAGTCTCTATGGTCCATTACTCGTCCCTCTGCTCCTCCCCTTCTCCTCACTTCATTTGGATGTCCTCGGAATGCCTCTCTCATCTCACTCTCCACTCCTGATTGCAATAGCAAGACATCGTTGATGGCAGATAGTCCGATGCCCTCCTGAGTAGTTCTCTCTTACTCTCTCCTTCCTCCTCTATCCACTGACTCGTCGATACCAGCAGTCTTTGCCCCTCCTCGTCTCTGACTCATCCATCATATCATCTGCTATCAGGAGATATGATTGGAGCTGAAAGAGAAGGGTCGAGGGAGGAGGATGAGGAGGAGGAGGAGGAGGAGGACACTGACCACTTCGATCGCAGCTGCACTTCTACTCGCAGTCTCTTTCCATTCCCTCTTCCCATTCACTGCATCGAAGGAGGAGAGCAGCAAGTGACCTCGTTTGTTCTCAATTCACAATTTATAGAGGGAGGGAAGAGGAGTATTCTTATCCCTCTCTCCGTTATTCATCATATACTGGCCATACAAAGTAAGAGTATAGGCCGAGAGGAGTAAGAGGGAGAGGAGGAGTGTCTTCTACCTTTCCATCTCCCACATTATAGTCGAAGAGAGATTGGATCCTCTGCGAGACGAGAGTTTTCTCGGAAGAAGGGAGATCACGAGTGAGCAACATCTTGACGTTGCGAGAGCAGGAGAGGAGTGCCCTCTCGAGAGTACTCATTCTGGAGAATCACCCATTCGAAGACTGCATGGATAAGCAAGATAAACTGAGAGAACCATCACTCTTTCTCCGATCCATTCCACAACTATTCCAATGAGGCAGTTTATTACAAATCACAATGTGGTAGTCATAAATAGTACAAGGGGAGTAGTCGATGGATGAGGGAAGAGGGGGGGGGATCATTAATCCCACTCGTGGTCATCGTCGTCCTCCTCCTCACTCTCATCTCTTCCGTGCACTTGCTCGAATCTCCTTCTGAGGATGGCAGCCACATCCATCTTATCCTCGCTCTCCTTCTCTTTCTCTTCCTCGAGTGCCACCTGCAGGAGAGAGAACTCTGCTTCCTCAGTCCAATTTGTCACTGGCAAATGCCACCCTCCTCTCGTTGGGATCACATTAGGGATGTCAAAACGGAATTAAAAACGGTATGATCATCACATTCTATTTTCTAATGGACTGATAGTGGGCATTTCCCCTTTGAATGACATCCATTTTCCTCACAAAGGAGACGCAAACGTGGGCCGCTCAATCCCGTAATTTCATGGTCGGCATTCGAACTTGACCATAATGGGAAGCCCAATGCTTATCTAAGTTGATTGGATATAGGTTTCCTAAGGGCCAAAAATCGAGTCGATGAAATTTTCACTCGCGCAGCGAAGGGATATCTGCGTTTCTTGAAGACACATTCTCACCTCTCCACCTAGCTCAGTGGTTAAGGATCCAGTTGTTTTGCCGAAAGTCAGGGGTTCGATCCCCTGAGCCAGCCGAATGTTTTGCTCATTTTGTAAATCTCTCACAATCTTCTCCCTAGAGTTTGTTTATCCATTGTCATATTTTCGCTCAATTTTACTCAGTTATTTAGTATCGAAATACTCCAAAATAGAGGCCGTATCGTACCCGTGGTGTATATAAATACTAAATAGTTGAGCAAAAATTGAGCAAAAAGTATGACAATGGATAAACAAACTCTAGGGAGAAGATTGCGAGATTTTTACAAAATGAGCAAAACATTCGGTTGGCTCCAGGGATCGAACCCCCGACTTTCGGCAAAAACAACTGGATCCTTAACCACTGAGCTAGGTGGAGAGACGGAAACGAGTCTTCAAGAATGTTAATTTTCGGAGGAAACACAAAGGCGTGGTGCGGTAAATTCAAATTTCCCGCCTCACTGAGCGTCAGCTGCGCTCAGTAATATATACTCAGTCCTACCCGGCACTGGCCGGGTCGATACAATCAACCTTATTCTAGGTTGCTTTATCGGGATACGATCCCTATTCCCTCCCACCCTCCCTGAAATTTTTCTTAGCTCGTTTGTCAGGTTTGGTTGTTCCGCTCAGTCTACTCGCGACCCGGTGTTGCAGTTTCCAGGTGTGTTAGATCGGGGTTCTCGCTGCTTCAGCTCTTTCATCAGAGGCAAGGATCCGAATGGATCCTCTTCATGCTCTTCCTCCCTCTCCCTCCCCTCCCTTCCTCGACGTTCAGTTCGTTTTTCTCCATTCCGCCAGGGCGGCTCGTCCTCTGTTTCTCCGAGGGGTAGATGAGTCGGCCAAGAGTCGGTTTCCTTACTCCATACTCCTAGAAGCCCTAGGTCGCATTTCCTTCCTTCGGAGCGGCAAGTTCTGGAGTAGCCCTCGGCTTGTTGTGGTCTTGGACTAAGGCGCTTCAGCCCCGTTCCTCCCCGACTGCAAGCCGCTCCCCTCCCCCCTCCCTCTGCTCTCTCTTTTCAGGTTCTTCTTCGTCTCGGGCGGCTCCTCCTCCCGCTGCCGCAGCTAAGACTAGGGTTTCCCTGTACCCTTCTTAGTCTCCCTGCTTAATTTTCGCGCAGTATCGGCCATCGTCGAGGGAAGGAGGAGCGCCCGCGTCTCCGTTGTGGTCGCCGAGGGAGAGGTCCGCTCCCGTCGCCCCGGGCCTCACTCCCCTCCCTTTCCCCTCTCTTTCCCCCTCCTTCGTTTTTAGTCCCATACCCCATGGGTCCCTGGGTCGTTTGGGTTGTTGGTTTTGGTACGATAAAGCATCCACGCCTTTGTGATGTTTCCGAAAATCACATTATTTTGGATACGGAGGGAACGTAGTGACGGGAGGAGTAGACATAAACGTAAATATCCCTTTGCTGCGCGTGTGAAAATTTCATCGACTCAATTTTTGGCCCTTAGGAAACCTATATCCAATCAACTTAGATAAGCATTGGGCTTCCCATTATGGTCAAGATCGAATGCCGACCATGAAATTACGGGATTGAGCGGCCCACTTTTGCGTCTCCCTTGTCAGTTTTTAATGACCGTTTTTTGCGGAGTAAGGAGGGTGGAGAGAGAGTGGATACCGAGAGGGGACTCTCACTCACCTTCTTCAGCTTGTGACCCGCTTGAATCTCAGCCAGCAGATTGGATCTGGCTTCGTTGGGACGAGTTGAAGTGGAAGTTCCTGAGAAGAGAAGCGAGTCTCACCATCCTTTGCGAGTCTTCCTTACCGGGTGCATTAGCGAAGGAAGCGACAGCATTAGCGGGGGGAAGGGGTGGAGGAGGAGGGGGAGGGGGAGGAGGGGGAGGGGCTACAGTAGCACCAACTGTCTCAGTGGCATTCGATGCCATCCTTCCTCCCACTGGTTCCATCAACTCAATGGGAGCAGCGGCTCCAATCTGCAACAGACAATATACCAGACTGCCCTCCCTTTGATCCCTTGGAGTGAATGGGAGGAATGGAGGATGACTGACCATTTGTACTTGGGGAGGTGGAGGGGGCAGATCTTCCTCGTCGCCCATCCACTCACTCATTCCACTTCCCAATTCATCCAGTGATACGAGTCCCTTATCCATTCCATGGTTGAGCATACTCGGAGGGGGTCTACTCATTCCATGGGGAGGCAGAGTGTGGCTTCCTCCTTCCATCCTCTCCTCCCTCTCTCTCCATTCTCTCCTCTGGATCCCCAATGCAGCCGGTGCTTGATATTCGTCAGGGAAGGAGAGAGCTCCTCCTCGAGTCGCCAGAGAGGAGACCAATCTAGAGAGGAGACTCTTGGGGGATCCACCCCATCTCCTCCTAACCTGTGTTTATTCTCGTCTCTCTTCTCTTTCTGCTTCCGTGGACTTCTTCTCTTCCCTTGGGGTCTCATCTGCACAGTCTCAATTTGCATCCCTTCCCCTTCTCCTCTCTACCTCAGTGCATTCCTTCAGCATTTCCGATCTCCAAAGATCGAAGAAAAAGGAGGGATTGGTGTAGAGAGTGAGAGCGTTCTCCCTACTCTCCCTACAATCACTCATTATTCGTCCCTCCTCAAAGGGGGGGGGGGTACCTGAATGGATTGAGTAGATCGAGATTGGGAGGAGCCTCGCACTTCTCATATTCTTCCACCAGTGCAGAAGGAAGTGTGTCTCTGAACATCCACTATCAGCGAAGTGTAACCAACACTTATCAATTTTCAACTTCGAAGAGAAGAACATGCGAAAAATGATAAACCACTTTTGAAAGGAGAAGAGCGTATCAATTAGAAGAATACGAATCGGGAAATAATTTAACAAAGTGAATAGGATGTGCAATTGATTGATGGCGAGTACAATGTTCACCTATCGAGAGTCCTCTGGTCAATGAGTGAGCTGCTCTTGAATGCTTTCCTCATCTCCAATTCGTCCAAAGCCCCTCCAACCAATCTCCATTCCTTCCCTCATTCTCAATTAGAACCTTCGTCATTTGCATGATCCAATGTAGTTAATCTGAGTGTCAACTTGTCCACTCTTCCCTTCAATTGGTTCGTTTTATGCTCCAGTTTCATTGCGTCGTGGTACATCTCTCCGAAAATGTGCTCGGCGTGTTTTGACAGAGACGCCAATTGCCTCAAATAACAACCTGATCAGCGAATTCAGCTAAGTTGTTTCTAAGTGTATTACATTCAAAACAGATCTGATTTAAAAGTAGAGCATAGATACGATACAAGGGGGCTGTGCAAGGAGGAGATCTTAGCTGACCGAATGAGGTTGGTGATCGTTCCATTGGCGACGCATTCCAATTCGTCTCTCTGGACTTGTGGAGGGAGACACTGTCGATTGAGAGCAACGGGACTCACGAGTCGACGAGTGAGAGGCATCTGGAAGGAGAGATGAGAAGAGAAGGAGGCCAAGGCATCATATCAATCAATGTACAGTTTAATAGAGTGAGAAGAGAACAGAACGAAAGGCGTTAGAAAACGATGCTTTAGAGAAAAAAAGAGAGATGAGTCATAGAGAGTGAACACGAGGGAGGAATCATGCCGCACCATTTCAAGGGAATCACAACTAAATCAGATTTTAGTAGCGATCAAAGTACTGTTTGAAATTTCCCTATTTTCTAAAAAGCGTGAATGTGTGCATATCTTTTACTATATCAGTTCCATATCAGATTCTGGACTATCTCGAAACCTTAGATCAAGATGAAGTACAATTGGTCTGCCTTTGAAGTTACCCAACACTCTTGAAATTATTTGAATTTGCGCGCGTGCCTGATCACGCCCATTCTCTTGTTTTTGCACACTCTCCCACTCCTTTAGCCACGATCAGTCAGGCGTGAAAATTCAAATAATTTTATGGGTGTTGGGTACCTTTAACGAATTTGGGGCACGACAGAATCGAAACCGTAATATTTCGCAGATGAGAGAGATATGTTTCGTGGACAGAAAAGATCCCCCCTGGGCGCTCCTGACACGCTGTGTGATAGGACAATGACGGAACGTCCTGTCCGGACAAGAAGAAAGCGCCGGTAGTACTTCGGTTACCGTATTATTGGATTCGGTGGCTAACTATTTCCGATTTTTCTCGTCTTTTGCAAAAATAGAAAATAACTATTTCTGCCAATATTTCAGATGTTGTTCCTAGCTAGCGCTAGGTATCTGTATATATGCTGTAAATTTAAAAAATCATTTAGCACTTTGATTCCACCACAATGTTGGCCGTATACGCGGACACTTGTAGAAAAATTATAAAAAGATATGAATAATGATATATACATATATTCAGTTACAGTAGCTCGGTGAAGCAAAAATTAAACATTTATTCGCATGGAGTAAGTACACCGGCAGAGAGCGTGATATAACTATCATGTACGACTACTAAAAACCGTGGTAACAGATTCTATTCAAAAGTGAGGAGTGCCGTCGGTGTTTACTTAATTGCCTCCGGGTTTCTCGAGTACTTGCTTAGCTTCGTTGACTTTGGCTGCAATGTATGGAGAACCTCCTGCAAAGATCAATATATGGAGATACAGTATTTACAACAATTGCAAAAAGTGTTGGAAATTCAGATGCATGTTCAGATGTTATAAACAGGCGACACATCTAGGGAGCGCAGGCGGGTTTCTTCAAAATGCTTCTAAAATAAAAAGCGCGTAGAATCCAATGGTTTATGAGCTGCCGATACGATTTCGACAACAAAAACTTAAAGATGTTGCGAAATAACTTAATTATGCGAATTAACAAAATTAACGCCGAGGCTAATATACCGTACCCCTTCGAATCGGCCTTGTCGAAATCAGCGACTGACTTTTTTTCTCAATATTTTTATTAATTATTTGTTCTTCATTTTTTCTATAAAAAAATATGTTTTCGAATTGATCTAAATGCCATTCTGGGAAATAGAGACTGAGAAAATATTTTATCACTGATATTTAATGAAGATTCGGGAAGAGCAGGGTTGCAGGTTGTCAGCTTTCCGATCGATACAACGCAATTGCGCCAAGTGCCAGATGGATGGGAAAGGTGTGATTATGTGCTCTAGTGTCATTAGAATGGACTCACGAACATAAATAGCATCTGGCAGTTGGCGCAAAGCAAATATCGATTGAGAAAAATGAACATCTCAAAACTCGCGGTTTTCCAGGCTAAAACTCGACGTAACTTCAATGCTCCCTCTGTCAGATTAACGCGCTTGGCCGTAACGTGTACGCTATAGTCTCTAAATTGTATACATAACGAAATATAAGGTCTGGCAATGGGAGCAAATCAATTATCGGTCAAAAGAGTGCAAACTGGAAACATACTTTTCTAAATTGACTATGAAACGCAATATACGGGCCTCAAAGTGATCAAGATGATGTGGAAAGATAATTGGCACAGGTAGAATTCATTTGGCTAGGAAAAAAAAATCTTTATTAAAAATAAAGTATTAAAAACAACCGAAAAAGATTGGAAAAAACTGAGGGCTTGCGTTGTGTGCATGTGTCGAGATATTTGGTATACTGTACCTTTGAAACCTAAAATAACCGCACTCTGCTGTCCCTAGACACATCTATACAAAATATAGAACCTTGAAAATGTGACAAGAATAACCCATCGTTTGCCCTCAGTACATGAACAACTCACATTATAATGTGGCCTTTTTTGAACATTCACAACAGTGGGAAAGTTATAGACAAAAAATTGAAGAACTTATTTAGGGAGCGCAGGCGGGTTTCTTCAAAATGCTTCTAAAATAAAATGCGCATAGAATCCGATGGTTTATGAGCTGCCGATACGATTTCGACAACAAAAAAATAAAAATTTTGCGAAATAACTTAATTATGCGAATTAACAAAATTAGCGCTGAGGCTAAGGTACAGTACCCCTCCGCCTTAACCTTGACCTAATCAGCAACTGGCTTTTTATCTTCGCATTTTTCATTATTTAATTTTCTTCATTTTTGAATTAAAATTATATGAAAATATGTTTTAATATAATTTTAACAGGCACGTTAAGTATCGCCATCATGATTTGACGGTGTAGAATTACATAGGGACCAAGTAAAATGAACGTTTCCAAAATCGCGTGTTTGGAGCCTTCAAATCAAGATATTTGGCATTGCTCCGCTTGTCCGATACACTCACGGCGCTGAAATGTGTACTATAGTGGCATAGCGTTCTACTACTTGCAAAATTTAAGGTCGGACAAGCGGAGCAAACCAATGATCGATCGAGAAAAATGAACGTTTCCAAAATCGCGTGTTTGGAGCCTTCAAATCAAGATATTTGGCATTGCTCCGCTTGTCCGATACACTCGCGACGCCGAAATCTGTACTATAGAGTCATAGCGTTCTACTACTTGCAAAATTTAAGGTCGGACAAGCGGAGCAAGGCAATTATCGATCGAAAGAGTGCACACTGGAAACATACTTTCCTAAATTGGCTATGAATCGCATTATACGGCCTCAAAGTGGTCAAAATGATGTGGGAAGATAATTGATATAGGGAGAATTCATTCGGCCAAGAAAAAATTATCTGTGTCAAAAATAAAGTGTTGAAAACAACTGAAAAAGATTTCAAAAGTTCAAAAAAGGATTGTAATCGCAAACTTTGTGTGCATGTGTCGAGATATCTGGATACTGTACCCTTGAAACCTCAAATGACCGCACTCTGCTGTCCCTAAACTTAATCCCATTTTTTCGAATATTTGGAATATCTTCAACTTTAAAACAAAGTTGTGAACTTCCAAAAATGATAAATTTAAAAATAGATTATTCTATTGCACTGCAGAATTCTATAGGACTGCCGAAGTTCAGACTCATATCAATCCTGGGCAAAAAGTAACAAGAAATTCAAGGTTTCCGGAAACTTTCTACTGTATGCGAAATGTTCGCACATCAGAAAATTTGTTGATTTACAAATAAACATCACCTCTATCAGGATGATTAGCAATCATAATCTTCTTATGTGCTTCCTTCAACTTATTTGGTTTAGCATTCTGCGTAATTCCCAGAATGAGAGCAGCCTCCCTTTTGCTCATCTTCTCTTCGAATCCACCACGATGGTACTTATCGAACTGAAATGATTCATTCAAATCTATCCCGTCCATTCCGAGGCCACTCCTTATCCAGGGCCAAGAATGGCTCACAGCGGGAATCTTCTCGAGTCCTCTCTTCAGAGCTGCTTGGTTCCTCAGAATACTCCGTGCACCGAATGCTACTCCAGCCATGAGAATACCAGCTGCGACGAGACCTCCCCCACTCTCAAGCATACATATCAATCAAACTTTTACACATTCGAAGCCGTATGATCAACTTCGCGAGTAAGCAACATTTCCATTCATACGATGCACTCCCATCTGTGGGAAGTAACTCACCATTGTGTATTGTGGAGGAGATGAAGTGAAGAGAGCGACGAGACCGAATAGATTCGATCCCTAGACATCCACTAGGAAGGGAAATGTATATGCATGCAATTAGGTAATGGGAAGTGGAACACGAATCCATGGGTAATCAGAAAATAGCTCAGATTCAATATTTTTACCTGCCAAATAACGAACAACGATAACAAAACGAGAACAGAGGAAGACCAATGATGCCACCAACGAACAAAGAATAGATAGGAGAACAGGGAATCGTCTGCTATGAGTACTCGATGGTCTTATGCTTGCAATTGGTGCAAGTGTAGAAGACAGTTTGTCCTTCATCAGCCGATCGAGTTTGCATCGTGCTGAAATTAATTCGGGTCGCCGTCTCTTCATTTCCCACGCTCCCTAGATCGGTTGAGCGGCGAGAGAGTGTGGTAAATGAAGAGACGGTGACCCGAATTACGAACTCTATTTACACCCCAACCACAGTCAAACTACGCGCACTTAAAAAAACATGAAAGTCCTCCCACAGCAAGTCTACTCAGAAAAAAAGGTTCATTTGCGTGGTAGAACGATTCTGGGATAGAACTAGCTCTCTCATTGTGTATTAGCGCCCTGAGAGTTGGTAGGTGGAAATTCATCACCAATTTTGAAAAGATAGGCAAACGGATGCTACCCACATTACAAAACACATCTGAATTCTTAAAGAATTTATCGAAATGTCGTTTGTGCAGAAAATTCCACGTGCACTTTCCTACCATTCTGACTGTTCCCGAATTTCATACTTCGTTCTTATTATTCGCTTATAGCATGGACTAACGCATGTTCTGGGGATCCTTTTCGAATAATAAGATCGAAATTTCTGTGCAAACGCCATGTCGGTAGCTTAGTTCCCTAGGAGGAGGTATCTCGGAAGTTAATTAATAGTGATTTCGGCATGATTTTCATCGCTGTTAATTAAGTTTCGGCCACCAATGAATGTCGGTTTTTCCTATGAATGGCGATCTGCATCTGGTACTGTGTATTTCGGAAAGCATATCTAAAAATGTTACCGTACCCTCCCCTCCTACCCATCGTATTGTACATAATTGACAAATGGAGATTTACCTGTAAGTGGCTTTGCCGTTGTTGCACTTGGGACAGATATGGTCGACGATGGAGTCAGCTCCTCCCTCGTCTTCCACATCCTCCATCACTCTTTTTTCATACACTTTCTCCAATCGACACACCAACTCGTGAGCCTTCTCTGCAAAGTTCCTTTTTTCCTCTTTTTGGATTAGCCTTCCGTACCTTTCACAGATGAAATCTCCCCGCAAACTTTACAAGTGATGTCAGAAGGTGCAATCTAAGATGATAGTTAGAACAAGTGTAAGCTACGCATAAGTGTATAAACAATAGAAAGTAGTATCAACCTGAGGAGTAGGGAGGATTGAGCCGCAAGAGGCACAAAACATTGATGATGACGATGAATAAGTGATCGGCATCTCAAATAATTACTTGTATTCTCATCTACTAAATATATTAGATATATTGATATATCACGCCTTTCACGAGAGAATCGAGCTAGAATCGCAATTCTTGGGAATGGAAAGCAAAACTGGAAATTTGTTCGGACCAGTTTTGGGCACCTTGAGGCATGCCTAACAGTCCCCCAAAGTATTATTTTGCATACCTTATTTTCAAGCTCCCGGCATCAGGTCGGAGATCGGCACCTCCTCCTTTCACTGCGATTATCTCATTTGTCGTGTAAGATAATCGAAATTTGCACTCTGAGTGACCCCTACTCATTTTTCGAGCTCTATCGATCCATGTTAACCATTTTCTCTGGAAGTCAATTTTAACCGTGCTACATCCATTGTCCATTTTCTCGAAAATGTAGGAAAAGGTGCAGCTCAAAAATTCACAGCGCATGCAGCAGATCAAAAGCTCTAGAATGAATGGCTTGCGCAAAAAATACCATCTCATTGGTGTGACTTAGGCCCATTTTACTTTTCCTTATAATTTGAACTTCATTTTCAACAGAATAGTTCACTCTCACACCGCTTTCGTGGGAGAATGCGGTCAAGAATGATCGCTTTCTCTTAAATTGTATGTTGAAAATAAAGTTCAAATGATAAGGAAACGTAAAATGGGACTAAGTCACACCAATGAGATCGTATTTTTTTGCGCAAGCCATTCATTCTAGAGCTCTTGGTTTGCTGCATGCGTGTGAAATTTTGAGCTGCACCTTTGCCTACATTTTCGATAAAATGGACAATGAATGTAGCACGGTTACAATTGACTTCCAGAGAAAATGGTTAACATGGATCGATAGAGCTCGAAAAATGAGTAGGGGTCACTCAGAGTGCAAATTTCGATTATCTTACACGACAAATGAGATAATCGCAGTGAAAGGAGGAGGTGCCGATCTCCGACCTGATGCCGGGAGCTTGAAAATGAGGTATGCAAAATAATACTTTGGGGGACTGTTAGGCATGCCTCAAGGTGCCCAAAACTGGTCAGATCCAAATTCCAGATTGTCTTCCCATTCCGAGTCTCAGCTCGAATCTCTCGTGAAAGGCGTGATATATAACAGCGTTGGGAATTGCAAAGATCGTTATACTTTTTTCTGCGCAAATTTAGGTTCATAGTAGTTCTCCCACCATTTTCAAAATCAAAATCGATTGATCTACCTACTTTGGTATCTATCATTATCTGTTGCAGTTATTCACAATTTGACGAATCCGATAAATCCGTTAAGTCTGACTATTGCTAGAACAACAATAAAAATTGATACATAAATTTATAGTAATAACTAAATAGAATGCACCGATAACTGCAAAATTTTAAGGATTTAACTGAGCCCAACCTTGACTACAAATAAGAGAGCGTTATCTTTGTATTAATAACTAACAACGATGCCATCTACCTCTACAGAAGTATCAAAGCGATCCAACCGTTTTCATTACAGTACTCCTACCGTAGCATACTGTGTCGTACTGCTCACGGTAGCATTCAGTTGTGGAAAAGATATCACCAAGGATTGAGAACCAATAGCAATTAATATCAAGGCAACAAGAAAACAAAATTTATCGCATAATCTGACTTAACATTCAAGAAAGACCCAAACAAAATAATATATATTTATGGGGTATTTGAGATATGTCACAACAAGCAACAACGCACCAAAACCAATCCAACAAACGAAGAGTAGTGAATGAATAGATGAGGGGGGGAGGGGTTGGTAGTCTCCACTCACATTCAGTAGCTCCTTCCGAAGAGTGCGAATGCCTTGGGTGTATGGGTGCACGATGGATGGATGCACTTCTCTCCCAGTTCTTCTTTTGGCTCAATTCCCTCTCTGATCCCTCTCCCTCTCTCTCTCCCTCACCTGCTCGAGGGGTATGCATAGAGTCTTAGCCCCCATCTGGGCAGTCCCTCCTTCGGGGGCAGGTTCGTCTCTCGTCGTGTCTCTCTTGATCATCTCTTCACACGAAGGAGTTCCACAGAAAGGGGCGAGCAGAATGAACTTTTCATCCAATTTCCTCTTCATCTCATCGAGATTCTTGGTGAGACTCATGTGTGCATCTCTCGATGCGAGCACCCTTCAATGTCTCCTCTTCCTCCTCTCTCAATAGCCACTCACTTGTTGTACATCTCAGAGTGAATCTTCTCTAGCATCTCCTTCACTTCCTTCTCCATTCCTTCTCGTGAGATCGACTTCTTCTCTCCACTGTGTCTCACGACGACTGTCACTGCAAATACTCTCATCGTCCTTCTATTCCTCCCTTCCTTCCCGCATATTTATCAAATGGTATGTATCCAGCAGATTATGTAGTGTAGCAGGCAATATCTATAACTATATACAAAGCGCTGTGTCTGTCCTTCCGTTTGTTCGGATTGCGAAACCTAAAGGCCGAGACGCAGCCGAGCTAGTATATTACATTAAAAGCGCATCAATTAAATAGAATGATCAATTCTCTTCCAGTTACCTTCTCCCTTGTCCAGATCCTTCGGTCCAATCTCCACTCGAATGGGCACTCCCTTCAGTTCCCAATGGGAGAATTTCCATCCCGATGTGTAGTTGTCTCTGAAATTGCTTCTTTTCTCTTCATCCACTCCTTCCCGATCAATCCACACGGCTACAGTACCAAGAAAGAAAAGAATGAACGCGAAGGGAAAGACAGGATGGGATAAGAGGCACTTGGTTGTCAACATACCGTAGATCGCTCTCTGCCCTCACGTCCTTCTCGACGAGATCCTCTGCAATCTTGTCTGCCTCTCTCATCAGTCTCTTCTTCTCTTCCTCTCCAGTCGATCCAGTGATGCCCACTGCCAGCACTATCACCTGCACTCTCTTCTCTCGAGGGGGAGGGGGAGGGGAGGGGGGGGGGGGGGGAGAGTGACCTGTATCTGGGCAACTCTGGGAGGGAGAACGAGTCCCTTGTCATCCGAGTGAACCATCACCATCGCTCCGATCGTTCTGGTCGATAATCCCCACGAGTTCTGCCACGCGAATTCCTTTCCCTGAGGGGAGAGACCATGTACTCCTTATCTCATCAACCAATCACCTTGTCCGATTCGAAGGAGATGTCGAACATCTTCGAGAAGTTCTGGCCGAGATGGTGAGAAGTCGCTCCCTGCAATCAATCAACACAGATATCACTTTCTAGCCCATCCTTTTCTTAACATTTAAAAAAAAATGCGAAAAAATAATCACTTATAAAATTGTTTTGAAATTAAGTGGTATGGCGCGGAATAAAATGTGCCGGATCATGATGTAATACATATTATTTAAATCCAATATTACCTGTATTCCTCTTCCATTCACAGGCACATACGCCTCGACCGTAGTAGTGAAATCCCCTAAAGTATGGGATTGGTGTAGATTCACCTTTTCGCAGCTTACCTCCAGCAAACTTTTCCTTCTCCGACTTTCGTCCCTTGATTACTGGGATTGCGAGTAATTCAACATAGACTCCTGCATAGAGATCCAGAATGTCGAACACCTGCGGGGATTCCATCACAAAGTGGAAGGAGGGAGGGGGAGACCTCCTTCTCTGCTTCTTCTTTAGTCGCGAATGCAGTATGTCCTTCCTGCCACAGGAATTCCCTCGTTCGAAGGAATGGAGTGGGATGCTTGAACTCCCATCTCTGGAAGGAAGGAGTCTCCTCTGAATGGGAAGCACTCACTCACGACGACATTGCACCACTGGTTCAGTTTGATGGGCAGGTCTCTATGGGACTGCACCCACTTCTTGTACGAGGGATACATCACTGTCTCCGAAGTGGGACGGATCGCTATCGGTTCAGCCATCTCCGAGGACCCCGCACGAGTCACCCATGCTACCTGCAGAGAGGAGGAGGGAGGAGGGGGTGGATGGGTGGGGGGGAGGGACTCACTTCAGGAGCGAAGTCTGCGATGTGGGTCTTCTCTCTCTCCAAGGCAGCATTCGATACGAACTGTAACTCGTCCTTCCTCACCACTATCGGAATCTCGCATACCGTACCATAGGGAAGTAGCAATTCTTGACTCCGAGCCTCTGAACATTCATATAATTAGCTAAAGGTTAAAAAAAGGTACCTTGATTCGAATGTCGAACCACTCAGTGATTGCCTCCCAGATAGAGAAAGACCAAGGACGAAGGACGTAACAGCCAGAGACATCGTAGTACTCGATCATTTCAGCCTTCGTGATCACCTTAAATGGAGATATCCATCCCCTCCCCCTCCCTTTCCTCACCTGGGAGTACCATTCCGAGTAGTTCTCATCCTTGGACACATCAATACCCAGTTTAGTCTTCTTGTCTCCTCCTTTTTTGGCCACTTCCACCTTCTCCTTCTAATTTCTAATTGTTGAAATATGCTTGGCTTTTTAAAAAATAGTTTCATCACTTTCACAAAAAATAATTCTCGTAAAAACAATACCGTCACCTTCTCTTTTTTCTCCTTCTTTCCTTCCTTTGCCACAGTCATCGTACCTGAAGCAAAGATCAAGCCTGCAAATAGGGAATAAGTTGCCAAAAATATAAAAAAAACATGCTTATATATAAAAATGCAATAACTAACATATTTGATATATATAGCAAGAGAAAGAAACTCTTTAGGTCTCGCAACATCAACCAAACATTAAAGTATTAAAATCACCGTTTACGCCATTCCATCATTACAACAGGTATCAATAGATCAATACATAAAGTCAAGCCATAAAAAGGAAATAAATTATGAGTTTGCTTGCATCTGCCTTCTCTTTTTGAGGATAGCTAGAAGATCTCGAGCCACTTCATTGTGAATTCGATAAGGCTCTTCTCCATCTTTCGAGATGAATCTACAATTTTTCCATTTCATCATATCACGGATCTCCTGTAAAAATGCAGGAAAATGAGACCCCGTTGCGACAGAAAAATATTTTGGGTCATGGATTTCGCTGAAAACATAAGGACTGACCAAAGTGAGGATGGCGAACACGCCTATCAACTTCGTTTTTCAAAATTTGCATATTTTGACCTACCACTTTGGAAAGCTGTATCTCTGTCAATTGTTGACCAACAGCGACCGAATTTTGGCAATCGATGCGCATTCAGGTACCCTACAAATAAGTTCTGTTGAGCTATGTGCAGAAATTACGCATTCACATTGTTTTCCTCAATAAACTGATTTTACGGTCGTGATCTACCATTCATGATGAAAAACTCTCGATTTTTATCTTTGATTCGGATTCCCCACCCCAGAATTAGGGTACGTACATAGTTCATTGATCATAAAACGGGGCGTATCATATCGCCGCTCAGTAAGCAGAATGAGAACTTAGTTCAATATTTGAATGAAACACTTTTCGGCGTGTATCTCACTTACAGATTATGCAAATTTGCAAAGTATGACAACTAATCGATAGCTCTAGAGCAGGTCTTGAAGAATCACTAAGAGGACCAAGATGTCAAAGTTTCCCGATTTCGAGATACGGCGTGAAAATCTCTGTCACCGATTTACAGTGGAGTATCCTCTCATCTTCCACGGTGTTCTACTAAATTCTTTTTACGCCGTATCTCGAAATCGGGAAACTTTGACATATGGGTCCTCTTAGTGATTCTTCAAGACCTGGCTATCGATTAGTTGTCATACTTTGCAAATTTGCATAATCCGTAAGTGAGATACACGCCGAAAAGTGTTTCATTCAAATATTGAACTAAGTTCTCATTCTGCTTACTGAGCGGCGATATGATACGCCCCGTTTTATGATCAATGAACTATGTACGTACCCTAATTCTGGGGTGGGGAATCCGAATCAAAGATAAAAATCGAGTTTTTCATCATGAAAGGTAAATCACGACCGTAAAATCAGTTTTTTGAGGAAAACAATGTCAATGCGTAATTTCTGCACATAGCTCAACAGAACTTATTTGTAGGGTACCTGAATGCGCATCGATTGGAAAAATTCGGTCGCTGTTGGTCAACAATTGACGGAAATACAGCCTTCCAAAGTGGTAGGTCAAAATATGCAAATTTTGAAAAACGAAGTTGATAGGCGTGTTCGCCATCCTCACTTTGGTCAGTCCTTATGTTTTCAGCGAAATCCATGACCCAACATATTTTTCTGTCGCATCCATTCCTGCATTATTACAGGAGATCCGTGATATCATACATCATACATGAAGATGTACTCAATAAGATAAATTGGTCTGCACATCCCAAAAATTGAAATTTCTAAAAACAGGGTACTACGGGTTATTTTACACTGAACAAACTAGTTTTTCTACCAATTTGACCTCTTGGTATCAGCATGGTTTAGGGTCCGATTCAGCTAAACTCGATTTCTTGCGTTTCTTCAGAGAAATGGCAATTAAAATTTTGAAAATTTTATTCATCACACAATTTTGTGGCAATGATTGTTTTTCTAATTTATTGTGCATTTAAAACAATAGTCTGAAAAATGTAAATAGTGAGGGAAGCTAATGTGCACGCCGAAGTCATTCCATTGCCCCCTATCTCTGACAATTTCCTTTTCTAGATGGGAAACTTTTCCAATATTCCGAAAGTTTTTGACGTGATTATACAGCAAATCGAATGAAAACACAGTTTGCTTTGAAAATATCCCTTATGCTCCAGATTTCAGACATATTTTTCTGCGATGTGTGGAGCCCCGTAGATGATTTGATGAATCAATCGCACATGAAATAACATTTAAACATTCAAAGTATCTCGAGGAGAATTACTTCTCTCCTTCACTCTACATAAAGATATTTTTAAAAAGAAAACATTTTAACCGTTAACTAATTAAGTTTTAAAAAGCTGATCGTTAAAATGTTGGGGGATTAATCAAGAACAAATATTACCGTATTCCATTGTCTGCGTCCTCAGGGACAACGGTAGGATAGTAATCGATTAGCTCATCTCTGGGACTTAAATCGTGTAGAGCAGATATGAAGCCATCCTCAGGGTCCTTCAAACTCATTTTCATTGGTTGCCTGTCTGATCAAAAGAGAATCGACCATCAATATAAGTGGTTGAGAGAAGGAGGAAAGCAGGAGACTCACGAGATGGAATGCGATGATGGAGGAGATGAGGAGTGGAATGGAGTGGGGGAGAGAGAGAGAGGGATAGACTGTCTTCACTCGTCCTCCTCCCTCCTCTCCTTCTCGCTCCTCTTCCACCACTACTTCCTTTTTCTCACGTCCATCCACCACACATCCACACACTTCTAACAGTTCTCAAATCATTGAATTGATCATTCCAATTGTCACAGAGTAACTGACCTCTGAGTCTCTCATTGGTCGCTCCACACAACTTGACTAAATCAGAAAGCAGATTCTGGCCGGGGAAACCAGCAGAAGAGGAGGGCAAACAGGAGTACTTCCTGCAATACACCATCAACACAATGATTTATAATGACTATTCGCTGATTTGGAGATATTGGGTATACAGATGAAGACACACTCATCTTGCTCGAAGATTGCCCGTCCAAATGGGAAAAACCATCTTGATTTAAACTACTATCTCATCGAGATCACAAAAAGTAGAACTATATTTCCATAATTTAAGCGAATGACGTTCACGTTTGTCTAATTCATTTTTTTTCCATAAAAATAATAAGCGTGTTTAAAACTTCAGCAGAATGAAAATTACTTAACCAGCCTAACTCACAGAAGAGAATCGAAAAATTGGCACTTCTTTACTTGAGGGACCCGAAGCTCCGCCCACTTTTTCCTCTGTGTCTCTACCCCCTCCACTCTCCCTACGCACCCTGCATGTCTGACGCTCTAGTCTTAGGGTGCACAGAGAGAGCTTCCTTTCCTTGTAATAATTGGCGACCCGCGAAGCGGGTCGCCCAGTAAGCAACGTTAGGGGCTGCCCGCGAAGCGGGGAGACCCTAACGTTGCTTACCGCTTAGGCTCTGGCGACCCGCGAAGCGGGGAGCCCCCCAATAATCCGGCTTAGGCTGGCTATATGGACAGAAAGATGTGTGATTACAGCTAGAGTAGCAGGGGATTGGAGGCGGTAGAGACGCAGAGGAAAAAGTGGGCGGAGCATCGGGTCCCTCAAGTAAAGAAACCCCGAAAAATTTTACTGAGCTAGATAACATTTGTTCGAGTCTCTTGCAATGAACTCAATTGCATGATTCACCGGACTATAAAAATGTTGCGCAATCTAGATACAAAACTCCTTAAATAAACAAAGATAACAGACAATTCACTTACAATTTGTTCCTCTCCTTATGGACTGAATCTCCCACCGATTCGAATATTCCCATTGCTTCCTCGAAGCATCCACACAACTCGGCAAGCACTCCCAATCTCAGTCCATCTTCTTTCGATGGAAGAGGAGAATCTGCAAGTGGGAATATATTACATTTGATCTTCTTATTTACTAAAAAGATCAAATCTATCAAATCTACTTTACTACTTTGAAGTGAAGAGAGAGTGTATTCATAACTGACTTCGCAGTTCGAGAATTCTCTTAGTGTCGATGAGTAGTCTGGCAGGGTTCCACTTGCTTCCCTCCACGATTCTCTCACTCACTACTTGCGTGTATCTACTCACTCCCCACATCTTAAAGTATAAGCCGTAGACACAACTACAATGGTTAGTTCCTTACAGTGGGGGCGACCGATAGCGAATGCCTGCAACACAACCATACACAATAGTCTATCTCGTAGTGCTCACCTGAACATGTCCTCTCCGTCCTCGAGATTGCCAGTGGCACACGATATCTCAGCCCAGACACTCCATCCCTCGCTACGCAACGGATTCCACTTCGTGCACTTCTCAATGCATTCAGACGCACTCCTCACCTCAAAGGATCTCTTACCCCTAGATGATCTCTCCCTCCCCACCTCTCCTTCCTTCCACAACAATACTCCTAATCGGAGCCATGCTTCATCATTTCTCGCATCCAATTGAATACTCCGAGCGAGGCAATGTCTAATTCTCAGAGATCCTTCCCCTCTTGCTTCTTCTATCTACATATCACTGATATATCACTCATTTTATTCTGCACTTATACTGACCATAGCCATATAATTCCATAATTTGCTTCTAGAAGTCTTTCTCTTTTGTTTCGATAGTTGAATTGAATGCACAAGGCATTTACGAGCCCTGTATATAAATCTACTTCCATAATGTCATATCTCCTTGGGTACCTCTCAAGAAGCAGATCGTCCTTTTCCATCTGCCACAGAAGGAAGAGAGAGAGCGAGCAATCAGCCCAATACCTGGATACTAATCCTTCACTCTAAAGGGTCGACAGCTACTCACCACCCCTCATCACGAGATATCTCCCCACATTTAGAATAAAAGTTAGTCGCCAGCTCAACGATAAAAATATAACAATCAAAGGGGAGAAGATCTACTGAAGCCCTCCACTACTACACTAACCTTTAGACAGGATATTCTATCCTTGATATTCCATTGAGGAGGAGCGGTAACAGAAGAGAAGATAGACTGGCTAGTCTTCGACAGCATCACCAAACTATCTCCAAATAGTTTGTACACACTAGTACAGGTGATAGTAGAAGGGGAAGCGAAGGATAAGAGATCCCCGAGATGGGAAAAGAGAGAGGGAAGTCTCCCCTTGTCTTCACCGCACTCAAATCACTCCGATTAATCACGACTGCTGCCTATTGAACCAACCAAGGCGAGAGTGGTCTTGGACAATATGATTAAAATGGGCGTAATCGCCGGAGTTTCTCTCGCTTCCTCCATCCACTCATTGCACATCTCGATCGTCCTAAGGGAATCCCCTACACGAAGAGACACTCCCAACATCTCAATACTATGCATTACAAAAAATGCAGGTTCCTTTTTCTCACCGATACGACGATATGTAGATTCCGTTCTCTTTTTAGACTCTCTTCGAATGAACTAATGGAAGAGGAGAGTTGGCCACGGAGTGCATAGGCCTCTCCCTCGAATGGCATCGATTGAGAAGAGAGTGAGGGAAGGACTGACTAGAAGGGCCCATCTGACTGCAGATGAAGCCTCCCCGATGCCTTCCTGGAGAAGGAATAGAGCTTCATCCACTCTATTCGAATGGAGAAGAAGACGAGAGATGGAGAGACGAGTCCATTCCGGCAGTCGAGGAGTCTGCAAGTACAGTCACTCCCCCCCCCCCCCCCTCCTCCCTCAATAGACATACTGCATGGGCGAATCTCTGTAGACAGACGAGTCTCGCCTCTTCCTTCTCTCCATTCTCACACATCAACTCCTCCACTAGTTGAGCATACTCTTCATTGCCTTCTCTAATCGAGGCAGCTCTCTCCACCAATGAAATGGCCTTCGTCTTGTTCTTCCCTCAATCGACACACCATGAATGGGTGAGTGTGAGTAGTGCATACCTCTGAGAATGGATGCGAGTAAATAGAATGCTCTGGAGCAGCGAGGGTTCAGTTTGGCTGCCTTCACCAGTAGATTCAATCCCTTCGAGGGGGAGGAACATTCAGCCTCAACCACTCTCTCATCAATGGGAATCACAAGAGATCTCACTTCGAGTAGCACATCTTCCCACTCGCTCTCATCCAACCCACTGCATTTCTCCTCTGCCTCCTTCTTCTTGCCTTCCTTCAGCAACTGTCTCACTTCCAATCGAAGTCTATCAACAGTAGTTAGACTTTCCATCAATGGACTATCCACTTCTTTCCCTTCAAATATAGTATTTGTGAGAGGGAGATGATTTATGCGCTGACCATTCTCCACAAGAATCCTTGCCTCGATCAATGCAAAGGAAGGTCTAGGGAGTGGGATGGCGAGGGAAGCAGCAAGATGCTCTCCTGCTTTCAATAAACACTCCGCCTCACATCCACGCAACCATTCAAACACTTCCGAATCAGCAAGGAACCTGCAAGGTTGGATGGACAGACTTACTTAACCCAAAAATGATGAGAAAAGGATATATTGAAAACAAACTGAGTGTTGAGTGATTGGATTCGCTTGCGCGCCACTTCGAATTGTTCATCTCGAATGAGAACTGGAAGGGAAGCAATGGCGAGAGGAGTAGAAGCAGAGTCCAGTTTAATAGACGAGAGTGATCCTCCCCATTCAATCGATTCCAATATCTAGAGTAAAACAAATTTATAAGTAAATCTTAAATAATGACCTCGCAAGCCAAAGTTGAGTCGCCGTCATCCATAGCAAATAAATATCGGAATAACGTATCGTCTAAGTGCGAATGAAGATGATATAGACAAAGGATAATAAACGTACGAGTATCTTCTCCTATGAGTTCTCTCCATTCAGCTTTGATCCTTCCCTCCATCACGTATTGAATGGCCATGGCCAGTCTTCTCTTCTCCGCTACCCACTCATTGTTATCTCCGTCCACTCGACTATCAAATACACACCTTGACCATGCTGAGTAACCTCGAGTCTCAAAAATACTATTATTCATCAATTAAAAATGTAAAATTTTACTTTGTACTCGAATATAGCCTTTCGAAGAGCCGCATCGCTAGTGAGATCATCACCAAGAATAGAGAAGCATCGAGAACACTCAAATATATAATTATGGCAGATATCTCGAGTTTGACAAGTGTACTGTATTTGTATCTTCCTCGGATAATTCTTTCCCCTCCGATAGCAGAAACTCGAGAATCTTGGGAATCCATTCTTTCTCACTATCGAGATCTTCCTTCGAAAGACAACTCCACTTTCGTAATCCTATCAAATATCGTCTCCTATCCTTGGCCAAGACTTCTCTTTTCGATTCTTCACTTAAATAAGTACAATGCCACTCCCATCTGTAATTTGTCCAGACCTCTCCTTCAATAGAATATCGACAGCTTCGAGAGCTCTTCCATCTACACTCAACATTCCCATTGAGTACATCTTGTTTAGTCCCTAAATGGGAAAGAAGGGTAATCGTAGAATTCCGCATTCGGTGCCATTTACCTGCCATGCAGTAAGACTCTTCCCATCCAGTTCGATTGCCTTCCTATACATCTTCTCTGCTTCTTCCACCTTCTCGTCAGTCGAAGCTGCGAGGGCCACCAAGCAGAACAACTACAAATAATTGTATCAATTGACAGAGTACTTCACTTTTCTCTCGCCATACTCACCAAGTAGTCCTCCTCCCCTTCATCGATCGCTCCCTACAATCATCTATGATCTCTATCCTTGTTCCTCTCTCCATTCGTACCTTCAGCACGGCATAAGCCTCCCTGAACTGGCCAGCAGCTAACAACTTCTTCCCATTCTTCACCACACTCTTAAGATCCATCCGAAACGGAGAAAAAGAATAGCAAATAAAATGGGAGGATAAAATACAAGTACTGGTCGATAACCACGCACGAAGGGACTCTATAGCAAGGAATAAACACTTTATCTCGATCACTCACTAGATACATAATCGATGGTTCTAACTCTAGAAGTCGATGCCAATAGTGGGCGCGAAGTGGCCAGAACCAGCAGTGAAGAGAGTGCGACCCTGCTGTCTGTCCCACCACAGAATCTCTCCATCCAGACACGCTTCGTTCGACTTGTCCTCAAATTATCACTTTCGAATCGAGCCAACTTGTCAGAATGATGCAATCCGTTCAGTCAGTCAAATCCATGGATCCGGAAAGATCCCTTTTTTCACCATATTGCAACCCCCTTCTATAACAATTTTAAAATGTTGTGACTCTCTCTCTCTCTCTTAATTTTCTTTTCCGTGAATCTCAAAAAAGAGTGTGACCAAGACCGGAAATAGGAAGAGCACGAAGAAAAAACTGACAACGGGGATGAAGAGGAGCCTGGTGTAGATGTAGAAGGAGAGGAAGATTGCACCGCAGTACAAGAACACCGATCGAGGAGTGAAACGGAAGAACTCTGCCTGAGACATGTCGGCAGAGTACCAACGGAACATGGACGGGTCCATCACAACTCCTTCCTTCAAATAACACTCATTATCTAAGTAATGAATACTACATAACCTTGTACTTGAAATTGGCGGGGTCATACTCTCTTCTGAGATACTCCTTTTTCAGAATCTGCTTTACTCTGTAGCGCCAGAGCACCGCCTTAATTGTAAAATATATTAGAAACTCCAGCTCATGTTTTCCAATAAATTTATCTTACGGTGTTGTAAATATATTAAATTTTGTTTGTAAAAATAGTTGAAAATCAAGTATGTTGACACATTGTGTGTAGTGCTAACCTTTTTCTGTTCCTCAGTGAGCCCATATTGCTCCCCAGCAAGGAATTCGGTCTTACCGTGAGTTTCAAAATAGCCCAAAACCGGATCCTGAAAAAATATTAAAATTATGATTTTTATGTGCTCATGTGTTCACCTGCCACAGTTTGGGCGATGAAACGTTCTGATTCGCTGCTGGACGAAGTATGCGAAGTGCCACGCGCATTCCTCCAACGATTCAATATCAACACGTGAGAATAATACAAATAAGAATATATAGAATAGTTGTGGCAAAGCTAATGAAATTCACAGCGTGATATACGAATGTGAAGGGGCAAAAAATTATCATTTCACTTCGAATAGGTCGATAATGCAGATGTTGGCAAAATTTGATAAAAAATTTCAACTGAACAACTACTTAAACTACTTAATAATGATCATCATCGATATTGAAGAAAATAATTTAAGAATTCATCTCGAAATGAACGCGTTGACATGCACTTGTAGAGGGCTGTTGAGAGGAAAGGAGAAAAGGCAAAAAGGCTGGAAGCAGTGTATTTCAAGTTTCTTTACTTTTCAAATATATTTTACGGTTTTGTGTTTACGGCTGTAATTGGTATCGCTGTGATATACATGCCCACCGTACTTTTTAGCTGTTCTGCCCATTTCTACCGTAAGAAATTTTTTTTTTTGAAATGTGGTACCGTATTCAGGCAAATTCTTGTGATTATCAATAATTTTCAGGGAATGCACTTCTCGGGGTTATCAGCAAAAAGGATTCCTTGACCACGGTCGTTTGCTAGGTCAACTCATGCTCGTTGGGTCATTAGTTTTTGCATTTGTTCTCTGCCCTACTTCGACTAATTCTTTTGTTTCCTTACCTTTAACAGGGAAATGTTATCATGTTGTGCAGACTAATAGTGTTCGTTAGGAGTATAGGATGCGATCTAATTCCGCTTTAGATATTGGTATTTGATCACCAGCTGAATATTCATTTTCGTGAGGCCTCTCTTCGATACTTCAATATATTGATCTACTGAAGTTGATTGAAACAATTGGTTGTTATAATATTGTTATTATATCCTCTGAAGTCATGATGTGCATAGAGCAGGCCCTGTCCCATCAGTTTTTATTGCTTTGCTACACCATTGACCTACCTTTTAAATTTCTTATTCACTATTTTCAAAAATCGGAGCTTTATGGTGTTTGCATTGAATATGGATTGCAGATATTTATCGAGACGAATGTTGAGAGTGTGATAACAGTTGGTGTAAAATTCAGCTAGCTGGTTTCATGATGCTTTCACTCCTGAATCTTTTTTTCGTATCTATCTATTATCTATAAAAACTTATCGTTTACTTAATCAAATTTAGTAAATATTCGCAAAATGCGCAGATTAGAGAATTTATAATTCCGAATAATTTTCTACAGGAATGTTTTGCCGGTTTCATCTCGTTTTTATCATGCAAACCATATCCTCGTTACCTTGAGCTCCGCTTTAATTTTTTCCCACTACTGTTTTTTTTCTTTGGAAACAGAACATTAAATAGTGAGTTATACTTGATTCCTCTTCGCTTTAAATTGTGTATATTTGGTTGTAGTTGAGTGGCAGTCAGCCAATGGGCGTGTCATAACAGCTATTCCTTTGAGATATGGATATGCCTCGACGAGAATCAGAGTGGCCGCCATCTTCGGACGAGGTGTACGTCAATCCAGTCGACGACGATTCTCTCTCAGTGAGTGTGTAAGAAGACACCTGTTGCTCATCAGGCTCCCTTCAGATGGCCTCGGCAGCGGGATGGCAACTGTTATCGGTCTCTCTCCATAGGGTCAGTCCCCTTCCTCACCACATATTACTGCTCTTCTTGTCCACGGTTCTCTGTATTATAATTATATAATTATGGGCATAGACACTAACGACCCCCCCCCCTCTCCCACCATCCACTTCTCGTTCATCGCTTCTATTTGATTGCTATAATCACCTGCCAATTATATGTGACTCAAACTTTTTTTACACGGCCCAGTATTTTCATTGATATAGGTTCCTTAGGTATACCACTGTCGAACTATTTCCCCTATAGCATGTGCTCTTTCCGAAGGATTGTCAGATGTGGCCTAAGAGGGATAACTGGATTTACTTCTCCTTTTGAGCTTCTCATACATACTGAAACTGCTCGGGATGGAGCTATTCTTCTTAGCCTCCACAAACTCGCGCGAGAAAAAGGAAGAAGTCGATTTTGATGGATGATTCCCACTGTGCCTCTCCCTCCTTCCCCTTTTAACCCTTCCCTCTTACTTCTCCCACTCACATTTGTCTTTGGCTTCTCTTCTCTCCTCCTCTTTCACCCTCCTCTCTCTCTCCATTTCCCCCTAGACACCAATTGTGATAGGCAGAGGAAAGGGAATGTGCATGGACCTCTGGCCTTTGCAGGCGCCGTCGGTTGGATTCGGAATAGCCATCAGTGGGGGGGTAGACAATCCCCTGTTCACATCAGGAGAAGGAACTGTAGTGATATCAGACGTCGTCCCCAATGGGCCTGCGAGTGGATTATTACAGTGAGTATCCCCTTATCACACATTTCACATCAATTGTAGCACCTAGAGATGATATTCATACAGATTGGGATTGGGGATACTTTAATAAATGGTAGCGCGTTACAGGAAGTTCCGTTTCAGTGATCGTATTAATAGTATTTAACGAATTGATTTGAGACTGAAGGATCGAATTCTCTCTGCGAACGGTGTCTCATTTGAGTCAATTGCGTACTCTAGAGCAGTAGAAGTGATCAAACAAGCACAACACATTAACATGGTGAGTAGAATACAATGTAAATTTCAGGAAATGATTGTCAAGAGTGATACACTCCTATTAAAAAAGAATGGTATTCACTATTTGGCAGATTATTTGAAATTAATTGCAATAGAATGAGCGTTATATCATGAATGAGAATTAAGATAGTGAAACGAAGAGTGCCCGTCCCTGTTATGGAATTCGAACAAAGGACACTCAAATTTACCTTGACTAAATCAAGGAAGAAAGACGGTTAGTTCTTCATATCAATATGCAGAAGAAGTCAAAAAAATCATATTTGTAGACTTTGGAATCGTTCTTGGGTGTAAGTTCTACATAAAAGAAATTACTAATGCGAAATTGGCAGAAAAGGTAATTGAATGGAGAATAAATAAGTTGTGAATGGAGTGAGTTGAGGACCCCGGACTACGAGAGGGAGACACTGTGTTGAGAGTGAATGGACAGAGTCTAGATGGAATCACCCTGGATGAAGCTGCCAAGTGGCTGGAGAAGAGCAGGGAGAAGCTCTGTCTCGTCATCCAGAGGTGGGGAGGGGGGGGGGGGGGTGGAGGGGGGAGAGGAAGGGAAGGTGGTGGTTGCAGGGACGTGCGTCGTGGTGCTTCTCGTTGGCCGTCGACTCAGACAGTGTACGAGAGGGTGGGATCAGTGGCTGCGACCCCCCGGCATTCGCCCTCCCCACTCATGCACGTCCCTCTCTCTGCGAGGTTCGAGAAGGGGGGGGGGGAGGGAGAGATAGGGAGAGATTGCAGATCGTCCCATGAGTACATCAACAATGGCTCGTACAAGGGAGATTTGATGGAGGGGAGGATGAGTACTCACTCTCCCATGATTGGATCGACTGTCGGATTGAGTAATCAGCACTACGACTACCAGTACTCGAGTCAAGCGATGCCCGAGAGAACGGGAGAGAGGACGGTCTGCTTCCACAAGGTGAGACCCCTCCCCCCCTCCCCCCTCTCTCTCTCTCTTGCAGGTGGGAGGGAGTGTGGGCATCCGAGTGGTGGGGGGCAACGAAGTGGGAATCTTCGTGTCTGCTGTGGCTGCAGATTCCCCTGCTGCACGACATGGAGTCTGTCCTGGAGATAGGATACTGGAGGTGGGAGGAAAAGAGAGAAGATGAGGTAGCGAGACATTGCAGGTCAATGGACGCTCCATGGCAGGAGTCACCAGAGAGAGTGCTGTGCAGGTAGGAAGGAGAGGGAGAGGGAGGGAGGGAGGGACCCTTGCAGACGTTGATGTCACTGGACGAACGAGTGATACTCAGACTAGAATTCGCAGCAAGTCATCTTGAGTACGTGAGACAGGCACAGATTGGAGACAACTTCTTCGTGAGGTGAGGAAGAGAGAAGGGAAGGGGAGAGAGGAGGAGAGGAGTGGAATCACAGGGCTCACTTCAATAAGGAGAAGAAGGGAGGACTCGAATTGAGTATCAATGAGGGAGATATATTCCATGTCACGGATACTCTCTTCGGAGGAACAGTGGGAGTGTGGCAGGTAATGAATGGGAAGGAGAATGAATGGGAGGGAATGATCAGGCATCTCGAGTGTACTCGTCCAGTGGGAAGGGAGACTCGAGCAAGGGAGTAATCCCCAATCAGAACACTGCCAATCACTTGATGAGAGAATTGAGAAGGACCAATGAAGAGGTAAATACTTAATACCCATTTTTCTTTTTGTTTGAACGGCAGAAGTTTATGAGAGATTTCGATGTGCGGAACACTTAATCGTTAAAATGAGAGGGAAATGGATTGATATCTCGGTTGCAGAGGGAGAACAAGAGTCGATCGACTCTCCTTCGTCGCAAACTCGAATCGAGAAGAACGAAGAGTCTGACGAAGAATGTGATGGGAGGGGAGAATCAGTGGATGGGAATCACCGCCTATGAAAGAGTTGTACTCAATACTCCCACCTTCCCACGGTTTGCCATTCCATCTATTATGTTAGATTGGTATGAAGAAGTGTGAGAGATTAAATGGGTCATTGATATCTATTCAACATGGACATTAATATGCGAATGAGAAGTAGGAGAAATATAGAAAATCTCGTGGTGCTATTCAAAGAAGCGATATTGAGATTATTGGACTTAGAGGGGTGTATTGAAGGGGAGATATATGGTAGTGTTCCGTTGCAGTCCCGTGGTCCTCTTCGGTCCTCTGGCAGATGTGGCTCGTCGTCTTCTCCTCTCTCAATTCGCCCTTCTCTTCTCTGCTCCTCCAGGGGAAGGAGAGGGGGTCATCCGACTGCCTGCTATCGATTCGGTCAGTCTCCAGTCTACTTATCCATTAATATCAACCGAAAAAAATAGCTGGATCATGATTACAAGTTTACAAAATTGCCTTCTTATTTGACATTCCCTCTGATCCGTGATCTCTATTAGGTCGTCACATCTGTTAATATAGATTTTTTTATCAAACTATACAAATTATTTGTAATAATAATAATAATAATAATAATAATTTATCTACGCCCGAGGCGCGACGATACCATGAATACATTAATTAGTGATTGCAGATGGGAGGGGGGGGGACTCTCCTGAGTCATTGAGGGTGTGAAAGGTCTGTGACTATGGGGTGGCTTTCCAATCGACGCTTAAATACTCGGATGTTGGGGGCAGTGCGAATGGTATCGGGAAGTTGAGAATACCATCGGGAAGTTCGAACAGGGAAAGAGTGAAATCTGGCTGTGCTTGTTGTCAGTTCAATGTTGATACCGAAGGAAGAGGTTCGGTCCCGTAGGGGTTTGTAAACGTAGAAGGAAGAACGAGGGATGACATTAGAACCAGTCATAATAATATGAGTCATACAAAGATCACCTATGACTCTCCTCTCAGTAAGCGAGCGCAGGCCAAGAATTTTCAAGCGATCCGAATAAGAGGGAAGAGAAAGAGGATAGGGAGGGGAAACAACGATAGAAAAAGCGGGTGAAAATATGTTGAACTTTTTCAAGAGTCTCAATGTCAGATAAATAGTGAGGATTCCAGAAAGGGGATGCAAAGTCGAGGAGGGGAAGGACATATGCTTTGTAACTGCGAATAAGGATGATGGGACAGTTGAAAGGGAGGGCTTTGAGGAGAAGGAATAACTTAGAAGTCGCTTTCTGAGCACGGGATTTAACAGAACAAGAATTCTTGAGGTCAGAGCGGACTTGTACACCTAGATCACGGACATTATTTTCGAGGGGTAGTTGAATGGAATTGATATTATAACGAGGTGTAGATTGTTTGGAACCTATGCGGATGTGAGAACACTTAGACGCCGATAGAGTCAATTGGTTAAGTTGGGTCCATTCAAATAGACAGTCAAGAGCTGATTGAAATTCAGATGTCATGACCGATTTGGTTGACTTACTATAGGATACATACAATTTGACATCATCAGCATAACATTGGACGGAAACGTTATGAAATTTGGATAATGTCCGGGAGAGATCAGCTAGATAGATAGAGAAAAGGATAGGTCCTAGCACACTGCCTTGTGGTACTCCGGAGATAATTGGGAAGGAGTTACTAGTCACGGACGGCAAACGGACAGAGAAAGTGCGGTTGGATAGAAAGGAATCAAGCCAAGATAATAGATTACCATGAATACCGTAGTGTGATAATCGAGAGAGCAATTTAGGGTAAGGGACTACATCGAAAGCACGAGTGAAATCAATATATGACAGGAATCGCGAGAGAATTGCCTATTTTCGAGGGTTTGCGGCGGTAGGAATCAAACTCTTTGGATCAGGCTATCAATTAGGCTCAAAGTACTTTGAGTGATGCTCTTTCAAACTGCGTTGTCGGAATTTCGATAACTATCGTCATCTTCGAGATTCAGAAGGCCAAACTTGGGACACTCACTTTTTGGGGGTCAAGTCGCGCCCACTTAAATGATCATAACTTTCTTTTAAATTGAGATAAAAGGTCGTTCTTTATTTCCAAAGAAAGCTGTGATCATGCGTAACAACTTTCATGTGGAAAACATCATTCCTTGTTCACGCTCTGTTGCGGGGTGGTCGCCTGTACTAAAAATTCCCGGATTCTGCAAATCGGAATTTCCGCACAAAGTCAATACGCACGATTGATAGGGCCTATATGTGTCCAACTTGAGCCAAAAAATCAAGGAAATCGGGGAATGTATTAAAAAATGGCGCTAGCTTAATACGGTAGCCAAAAAAAGGTTACCAGACGTCAATACTTCCAAAGCTTCTGTTGGCCTCTATTGGTCCCATTTAAGTCCAAAAACATACAAAACAACATTTTTTGTTGTTTACACCTTATATTGTACCTCTACCGTACGTTGAATTGACTATGTGCCCGAAAACTTGAAAATCGATATCTGACCATCTCCATCTTTACAGATATGCGTATCTGCATGAAATTGGTTTATAATAATGTAAAAACATCCCTCGGAACACCTTAAAGAGATGGCGCACCTATAAATAGGTTATTTCGTCTGAAGAATCTAAGAAAATGCACAACAACGTAAATAAATTCATCGCAGACATAGAGGTCCACCCTATGGCTAAAAATGTAGAGGACGATGAGCTAAACATTTCATCTGTTGAAAGTGAGTCTCTATCTTTTCGCTTACGCGAGCCACAGAGCCTAGAAGTTGAGAAGAAACGGGCAGAATCGCCCGAGAACGCGCGTTCTAACCGTCTGACGCTCTCGCCGCCTGACCTCCCTCTCCATACCCTCTATTTAGGGCTCCCCCGCGAGCGTCTTAGTTCGTTTTTCGCCAACTTCTAGGCTCTGTGGCTCGCGTAAACGAAAAGATAGAGACTCACTTTCAACAGATGAAATGTTTAGCTCATCGTCCTCTACATTTTTAGCCATAGAGTGGACCTCTATGTCTGCGATGAATTTATTTACGTTGTTGTGCATTTTCTTAAATTCTTCAGACGAAATAACCTATTTATAGGTGCGCCATCTCTTTGAGGTGTTCCGAGGGATGTTTTTACATTATTATAAACCAATTTCATGCAGATACGCATATCTGTAAAGATGGAGATGGTCAGATATCGATTTTCAAGTTTTCGGGCACATAGTCAATTCAACGTACGGTAGAGGTACAATATAAGGTGTAAACAACTAAAAATGTTGTTTTGTATGTTTTTGGACTTAAATGGGACCAATAGAGGCCAACAGAAGCTTTGGAAGTATTGACGTCTGGTAACCTTTTTTTGGCTACCGTATTAAGCTAGCGCCATTTTTTAATACATTCCCCGATTTCCTTGATTTTTTGGCTCAAGTTGGACACATATAGGCCCTATCAATCGTGCGTATTGACTTTGTGCGGAAATTCCGATTTGCAGAATCCGGGAATTTTTAGTACAGGCGACCACCCCGCAACAGAGCGTGAACAAGGAATGATGTTTTCCACATGAAAGTTGTTACGCATGATCACAGCTTTCTTTGGAAACAAAGAACGACCTTTTATCTCAATTTAAAAGAAAGTTATGATCATTTAAGTGGGCGCGACTTGACCCACAAAAAGTGAGTGTCCCAAGTTTGGCCTTCTGAATCTCGAAGATGACGATAGTTATCAAAATTCCGACAACGCAGTTTGAAAGAGCATCACTCAAAGTACTTTGTGCCTACTTGATAGCCTGATCCAAAGAGTTTGATTCTACCGCCGCTGGATAGGCAATTCTCTCGCGATTCCTCTCATATACTACGTCAGTTATGAGCTTATTTGAATGAGATATGGTCCAATCATTTTGGCAAGTCAGTAGATTTGTAATAACACTAGCACCAGAACGGAAACCATGTTGGTCGGAAGGGAGGATATTGAAGCGATAGAGGTGGGTATTGAGGTGGTCTTTGATGAGGCGTTCCATAGTCTTAGCAGCAGGGGAAATGATAGAAATGGGTCTATATGAAGAGGGTAGTTTGCTATCTTTGCCCGGCTTAGGGATGGGAGTAATAAGGGAGTGTTTCCAGGCTGTTGGGACAGTCCCAGAAATGAGACTGAGATTATAGATATCCGCTAAGGGAGTGGCGAGAGCATGTGCACATCTAGAGAATATAATCTGAGGGATGCCATCATAACCGGTAGAACATGAGGGAGACAGTTTGCGTAATGATTTGTAAACTTCTTGAGGAAAGAGAGTGAATAGAGAGAGTGAAGGAGGGATGGGTAAGGAGGAGAGAGGGGGGAGAAGACCATCATCTAGGGTGAAATGAGAAGCGAATTCAGAGGCAAGTAAATTAGACTTAGAGAAACTATCATAAACAGGTACAGGTACACTACCAGGTGAGGCTAACTCAGGAATAGATAGCTTAGGTTTAGTGAGGGAAGAGATGTGGCGATACAAATCTTTGGAACGAGCTAATTTTTTACGGGTAGAGTAGCGAGTCCATTTGTCAATCTCGAAGAGTAGTTTCTTGCTACATTGGTCAAAAAGGGTTCTAATAGTTGGGATATGAATCTTGGTAAATAACTGATCACGATGTTTAATTAGGCGGATAATGTGACTAGGATAAGAGAGAGAGGGAGGGCGAGGGGTTCGGTAGGGGGACAAAGATGTCAATAGCAGAGTGAATTGTGAAGGTGAAATTATGATAGACGGAATCGATATCAGGACAGTCACGGAATAAGGATAGCCAATCAATAGAAAGAAGGTGGTTCGATAGAGCTGTATAATCGACGCGAGAGAAATCACGAATTAAAGGAGGTTGAGATGGGGATTGAGGTGACGAAAGGGAGAAAGAGAGACCAGAATGGTCGCAAGAAGGGAAAGGAGGAATCACAGAAATGGCCGAGACAATGGTCGAATCATTGCCTAAGACCCAATCGATACATCTAACGCCGCGCGTAGGAAATATATGAAAATGAGAAAGATTGACAGAAATAATGAAATCACGGAATAGACGATCAATGGGAGAAGGGAGAAGGGAAACAAAACAAATACGTGTTTTGTAAACAAAACACGTATTTAAAAAACAACAAAAACCCAGTGATATTCTTGTAGAGGCTCTAACCTCGGAAAAGTATATCCATTTTCCTAGGTTTGTTAGAAAAAAAGGTTAACATCCATTCTGTCTAATAAATTCACCTCGATAAATTAAGGTGATCTCTAATGGGAAGCACTGCGTCCTCGATATTACTCTTGACTCCGTGAGTGGCAACTATTGATTGATTTTGAAATTACATATGTTCGAGAGAGAAGAGATTAAGAGGGAATGGGGAGAGAGAGAGAAGGAGAAGGTTGTAGGTGGAACGGCTGCAAGTGGCTCAATATGCCCCCATCGTGATTCTGATCGACGTGGAGAGTAGAGGGAGACTGAGGGAGATCAGGAAGAAGATGGATGCACCCAGAGTATCCAGCAGACTACTCGCAGAACAGGCATCGAACATTAAGAAGAACTACTCCCATCTATTGTCTGGTCAGCCCCCCCCCCCCTCCTCCCTTGACCTCTTGGTTGCAGCGACAGTGGATGCGAGTCAGGAGGAGGGCTGGTTGGAGGCAGTGCGAGATCTCATCGGGCATCTCCAGATGAGAAGACTGTGGATGCCCGAACTGCCGTGTGCCCATCCCCTGGAAGACATGCTACTATTCACGAATACGAAGAATGAGAAGGACTCGGACTCGGAGAGGGACAAGTCCATCCACCACGAGTATATCGAGTACTCTGATGATGTGAACAAGTGAGATGAGATGGGCAATCAGATGGTCATCCTTGGTATTGAGGAGTGTCTACAAGTGGGATGGAGGTCGGCATCCCCTGCAGATTCCATCGAATGGAAGTGAGATAGGATGGAATAGTCTAGTGAGAAACAAGAAGAGGGAAGAAGACTCCTCACTCTCACAACTTAATATACCTTCGATGGTGAGTGAGGCTGCAGTTCCATCTGTAGCAGCATGACTTAGTATATGCATATCTCAACATCTGATTGAAGATAACACAACGAAAGTGGAACGAATACGATGGATCAATACGAAGAGAAGTGATTGGTGGAAGAGAGGAATGCAGTGAAATGAGCGAAGCTGAGAAGAGGAAGGGATACTACAATGTACATCAGGTAAGGAGAGGATTGAGAGAGGGAGAGAGATGGGGAGAGTTACAGTTGCTGAGAGAGGAAGAAGGGCCGAGTCATTCTATGGAGGGAAGGAGAGAGGAGAAGGAGAGGGAGGAGAGACGATCCGAATTGAAATGGAGGATGAAGGAAGTGAGGAGAGAGGAAGGAACTGAAGGTAGACTACTCCAGAGGGTGTCAGATCTAATAGATACTCATTAAGGGAATGAGGGAGTAGAGAGAGGAGAGACAGTGAAGGCATCCTCAGCTGACTCCTCCCCTCCCATACCCAATTCATCGTCTGGAGTATCGAGTGAAGGGAGATCAGAGAAGAGTTCGGGAGGCAAACCAGCTATCCCACCCAAGACTTTCCTCAAGGAGAGCAGTGTAAGCAAGAAGTGAGTGAGAGAGGGAGAGGGAGAGAGGAGTTGTCTGTTGAAGGAGTCAAGAAGGAGAAGCAGAGAAGAGTACGACAGCCGTCGCAAGGAATGATTCCAAAGAGGAAGAGTGAGCGAAATGGGAGAGATGATAGAAAGAATGTTGATGATTTAGATCGGAGGAGTCTCGAGTAGTGGAGGAAGCGACGGGATGGTTGGGGGTTGAAGGAGGACTTCTCTCTTGTCCCGTTTCCAATGTGCACTTGATAGTGCCTCCAGGAGCCATTAGACAGGGGGAGAAACACGAGATATATATGAAGGTGAGAGTGAAAGGAGGAAGAGGAGAGGGAGAGGAGTGTGTCGCAGGTGTGTGAAGAGGCGAAGAGTGAGATGGGAGTGGATGGAGGGAGGATGGAGGAGATGGTCTCTCCCCTCGTCATCTGTGGTCCCCATGGACTCTCCTTCGCCACTCCTGTCGAGTTGCGATTGCCGCATAAGAAGATGGGAGAGGGGGAGGGAAGTGATTTGAAGTTCTCTCTCAAGACTGCTGAGGGGAACGAATGGAGGCAAGTGGACGTCCATTCACCCGCCAACAAACCCTACATCTCCCTTCCCATTCACAAATTCTAGATTTGTTAGTTCTCGATTATCGATTTGTTAACTATCATGTTTTATCTTGCCGTTTCCTAAAAGCTCACTAACATAATCTAATCATTCGAACGGTGCTAAATCAAGCATTATAACCCCGCTTTAATAGTCGCCTGAAGTTCTATCTGTTGACTGGTCCCAAAATTAACTTGCATTACACTATCTTGCTATTACATAATTACTACTCAATTGCGATACTCACAGTTTTTAAAGTTGTAATTTATAATATTTGCATTGTATGTACATACACTAAAGTTGGGTTAAAATTATTTCCTGATATTTTGGTGCAAGTTGAATGGCACGAAATATATCTGCTTCTTTTACACTCTTAATTCTTATCTTATTTTCCCTCCAACTCTGTCTGAACATGGAATGGACCAAACTACAGTGAAATGGCAATGATAAATTTCGCCCGAGGCCTCTCTCATAACACGGGTCTTCTGTAAGAATGCAGGAAAATGAGCCCCTTTTGCCACCAAAAAAAATTCCAAGTTGATTTTTTTGATCTACCCCGTTGGGATACTGTAAATCGGTCAATTTTGATCGTACAACCTAATTTTTTTCCCCATTTTATGCAGAATTTCGAGTTCTATAAATTCCTCTTCATACCCCATTGACGAAAATGACGAGATCGGGGTCTTTTTGCCAAAAAACCAAATTTCCGACTATGAATATCGATTTTTCTCGACCAGTATATAGATAATATACCCCTCAATATTATTTGACCAGTAAATTCTATGTAAAAAATAATGTGGGGTCTACGTTGATCATTTTTCACAGCTCCTCCCTCCGAATATCGATTTACTAAGAAAGTTCCGGGACAGCCGCATTTTCACGAATTTTTTGTTTTTGTTCATATCTCAGTTCATTTTTGTGCTACTGAGAATTTAAAAAGTGAATTCGAAAGCTCTCGACAAGCCCGATCAATTGTTCTTAGCGGATGATAAAGCTAAAATCGCTCTTTCTCGAGTTACTTGAAAAAAATTGTTCCAGGCGGAATTGTGCTGATTCACACCAAATGAAAATACCTCAAGTAACTCGAGAAAGAGCGATTTTAGCTTTATCATCCGCTAAGAACAATTGATCGGGCTTGTCGAGAGCTTTCGAATTCACTTTTTAAATTCTCGGTAGCACAAAAATGAACTGAGATATGAACAAAAACAACAATTCGTGAAAATGCAGCAGTCCCGGAACTTTTTTAGTAAATCGATATTCGGAGGGAGGAGCTGTTAAAAATGATCAACGTAGACCCCACCTTATTTTGTCCATAGAATTTTCTGGTCAAATAATAAGGGGTATTTTATATACCGATTGAGAAAAATCGATATTCATAGTCGGAAATTTGGTTTTTTGGCAAAAAGACCCCGATCACGTCATTTTCGTCAAGGGGGTATGAAGAGGAATTTGTAGATCTCGAAATTCTGCATGAAATGGGGAAAAAAGTAGGCTGTACGATCAAAATTGAACTATTTACAGTATCCCAACGGGGTAGATAAAAAAAAAATCGATAATGAGCGAAATTGACCAAACCAAGTACATGGGTCTTCGTCTGACCCCCAATGGTATGCATAAAGTAAGCTTCATCGAAATCAATGACTTGGAATTTTTTGTGGTGGCAGACGTTCCTGCATCCTTACAGAAGACCCGTGATAAGTGGTAATCAAACAGCAGTGGTACTAATGGTGATAATATGATGGCGGGGGAGGGGGGGGGGTGTGAGAAAATGAAATGCACTGTCCTCATTCAATACGCTATCCCGTGCAAGCTTGCAGCAGTCTCTACAGTAATTATGATGATACTTCTGAGCAGTAATTGATGCCAAACTACGCAAGAGAACAATGGACATTTATAATCGTGCTAATAATTTGGTGTATTGAATGGAACTAGTGAATGAATGGATGATGGTGGCCGACGGGAGTTCTCTTGCCCTCATTCGAAGGATGGGAATGTACGTGATTATCGTGGACCGATGATCGATTGAGTAGATATTCCCTGTGATTGAGCAATGGAGCAGTCAAGAAGAGGGGAACTAACGAATTCCTCGCTGATCCTCGAAGAGATCTCTGTCTGGACGACAATTTACGGGCTGTTGACTTCCCACAACAGAGAATGGAAGTGAGGATGTCCAGAAGGAGAATGGCCACCTGCCAAAGAGAGAAGGCAAAGATAGAATAAAGAAGGATATCTGACCTCTGAAATGGTGATAACACTCACTCCCATCCATAATCCCAGCTGACCTCCGAAATCAGAAAGAAGATTGGTAATCTGAATGAATTCTTGCCAACGAATTTTCAAAGGAATGGATAATAACCCCATAGGCCTCCGTTTCCACGAGTGCCTCGTAGTTTAATTGTTCGAAGAAAACTTCGATGAGAGCACCCTTGAAGTAAAGATTGTGATGATGGAGAAGGAAGAAGGGAAGGGAGGGAGGAAGGACCTGTTCACGGAAGTACTCCAGACAGAGATGAGGAGCGAGTCCAGTGGGACAGTCTGCAGACTGAACCATCGAAGAAAGAGTAGGCCAACGAGAGGCCGAATACGACACCGAGTACACCTTCTGACTGCAATCCTCCTCTTTCGTATCCCCCCTCCCCCCCCCCCCTTCCTCTCCCCCCGTAGGATCCCAGTCAGGGATGGAACCAAGGGTAGTCAATCACTCTAGTAGGATCATCCTGGGAAGGAAGCGAGAGACCTCTCTCCCTTGACCTACCGACAGGGCTGAGGGCACGAACAGCCATCCTTCGTCATGTTGTAGATTGCACTCTTGATTCCGTTGGCGAGACAATTGCCTGCAGAGGAAATCTTTCTCTCTCTTTGTCGATGGAGAAGGGAAGGAGGAGAGGAAGAGACGTTTGTGAGGGTCATCCACGGGGCAGTTCGGTGTGAGATGCAATGCTGGATATCGGGGATCTCCACACCCACACAATTCAATCAGATATCGCTGGAGACACCCTCTTTGACACGCCTTAACGAAACATCGAACTTGATGAGAGAAAGATAAGCATTAACCTCAGTGGAGTAATTCTTATCTGGATAGATGAAGTTTTGATCCTTTCCATGGGGAGTGCATTCCCCGTACGGAGCGGGAAGTCGAGTCATTTGCTTCTAGAGAGGAGAGGAGAGAGAGAGAGGGGGGGGGGCACCTACCAATCGAATCCCGAAAGAGCTCACGAATCCAGTGGGGGCCGAGAATCCGAGTGTGTCGGGAAACGGCTGTTCATCTCAAAATGAACATTTTCTGATTATCAGGAGGAAACTTTTTATAGCAAATCCTCGACACCTTTTCTCTGATACCTTCAGTAAAAGTACGAACTAGGTTGTAATGCGTGAATGAGTTGGATTGACCTGAGGAGTGAACAGTGAGTCTGACTCCCGCTGCCTCTGTTGTGGGCAAGTAGTCACTCACGTTGACGAACACTTGGAAACGGAGACCTCAACGACAGAGAGATATCTCCCCCAGTCAAGAGGGCGGGGGGGGGGGGGGAGACTGACCATACTGGGGACCTGCCCGTTCACTGGTCATCTCGTCCTTCTTCTCCGAATCATTCCGTCCAAATGTATAACAATTGCCATAGACTGGATCCAAGTGAATCGAGAAATCTCTGGAGATAAGAGAGTAAAATGGATGAGGGATGGGATTACTTGTCGATTGTGCATTCACGACCGTTGAAAGAACATTTCGTTATGAATTCCTTCTTAGAGTAGCCCAGTGCCTTAATTTAATCGATAAAGAAGGTTAAGGAAGAGACAGGTCTTCTCCTGTTTCTCTAACTGATCACTATAGAAGGAAGACTTCTTCCTCTCCCTCACCTCCTTCTCGGAATTCTCCAATCCCTGTACTGAGAAGATGACGTTCTCGACTGCTTTAGCTTTGAGTGCAATTGGGTCGGAAACACCCTCAAATTGGCCACTTTACTACACAAATATTTTCTTATATTGCATATTCATAATAACTACCTGAAATAAAACAAATTCGCTTGTATACGAAAAATGGATGTTCACAAGTGTGAAAGAATGTGCTCTAAGAAAGCAAACTGTATTATCTTAAAGAAGGACTGTCAGCAAAGTTGAAATTTTGACGTTGTCATAACCATGACCGACCTTTGTACAACCATAAGAGATTCTGAAAATTTCAAGTGCGTATCTCTATTTTGGACCGAGTTATCATTAGTTGGCAGAATGCCAAGGAGGACTTGAAGGGAAGGGACGTGCGGGAATTCAAATATCTAGAAGATTTTTCAAAAACTGGTGGGATTCGAACCCGCAACCTTCTGATTACGAGGCGACTTCTTTACCACTGAGCTATGCTATTAACCTTTGCCTATCCTCTTAGCTCGCGCTATGATCGTTGGATGATTGTCTAGGTCATGGTTATGACAGCGTCAAAAATTTAACTTTGCTGACACTCCTTCTTTAAATACCTTATATCCGAAGGCTCTATCTGCTTTCTCTTTCTTCCTATGAAATGGCGACTGAGTAGTAGTTGGTGATATATCCCAGAAGTTGACAAGTTGAGCTGTGGTCGTCCAATTGCTCCCACTCTCCATTCCTTCGTATCGAACACACATCCGAAAGAGGAAATGATTGAGGAGAGAACAGGGGAGTACCTTGATCTCATCAACACAGAGACACGAGTGTTCCCCTTCGAGGGAGGAAGAGAAGGGACAGTTACCCATTGTGGAGCATCTTAGAGGGGTGATGGAGTGATTGGGGGAAAGGACTCACGCATTGCATCTCCTTCCTTTCCACTTCTCGGGCTGATAGCATGGCCAGAGGGAAGCAGTGTTCTTGTTGTAGAAGCAGAGACACACTTCCGATTCAGGAGGAGCACTCTAAGGAAAGACAACGCCTTTCCTTCCTGTCTTACTTTTGCAATCTCCTCCAAACTATGGACCCAAATATATTGAGAATTCTCTGATTTCATAGTGCAATTAAGTGGCAACAACTACACAAACAAAGTAGTTGATCCAGTTAAGTTCCAATTAAATTTCAGAAGGTTGATCCTGGGTTTAATGAGAACTATCTATGACATCATGCCGCCTTTGATAAATGATAAATCAAAGGCGGCATGACGTCATACTTTTCATCCGACCTAGTGCAAATGAATGCAGTTTGAACATTTTGTCAACTGAACCTACGATATCTTTGAAGAGTTGTGAAGGATGTCTATTTGTGTACTGACCTTCTCCATTAGACCATGGCAATCGACGGATCCACATCGACAATGGGAATAAACTGCCATGAGGGCCTCGTATCTACTCATCGACTTCTCCAGAGTCTTCCTTGACTCCCTCGATACTCGCATAGATCCCTTGCGGAGAACTCGAGATGAACTCGCTCAAGAGAACCGTCAAGGGAGGAGGAGGAGGGGGGGGGACTCACCGGAATAGCACTTGCTATCTCTGCATATGCATTGTTCGTGAGGGTGTAGAGTGGGTATGCATTCTCCTCTCCAGTCACATCTCCCACAGGAGGAGAGAATCCATTCCTCCCTGGGGTGACATTCTCCAGTCCACTTCGTGCATACCATCCTCCCCCCATCACGAATAGCGAGGGAGGAGGACTGTACAGTCACCTTAATACTCTTCCTTCCCCTCCTTCCTCCCTCTCCCTCCTTCCCCTCCTTCCTCCCTCTCCCTCCTTCCCCTCCTTCCTCCCTCTCCCCCCTTCCCCTCCTCCTTCTCTCACCATCATCTCATCCATACTTGTCAAGCACGAATCCTCCCTGCAGTAGCATGCACTCGCGAATGTGGAGTTGGAGGAAGGAGAACAGAATCCTGAGAGAGAGAGAGAGAGGGGGAGAGAGAGAGAGAGAGAGAGAGAGAGAGAGAGAGAGAGAGAGAGAGAGAGAGAGAGAGAGAGAGAGAGAGAGGAGAGAGAGAGAGAGAGAGAGAGAGAGAGAGAGAGAGAGAGAGAGAGAGAGAGAGAGGGGGGGGGAGGAACGTCAGGAACCAACCTGTTACTTGGCAATCCTCGCAGGGAATCGAATTCCATTCATACGAGGGATAGCAATTGAATATTTCTCCACTGTAGGTTGAAAGAGAACAAATCTGAATTGAGATGAGTCATCAGCTTAGATTTTGCTTCGATACACATCGTATATGTCATGACACCGATTTTTAGCTGGAATAAATGTAAACATACGTCCTGAATTATCTACACCTATATATAAAGCGCAGTGTGATCATGCCTGTCCGGATTGTGAATCGATACGAAACGGGTAGGGAGAGTGAAATGGAGAGAGCACTCGAGAAAACAAGTGTTGATTAGGAAAGCAAAGCGAAAATGGCGAGTGAACCCACGGGGTGAGCGAGCCAGTCTAATATGAGAGACATCGTGAGAGAATCACCTACCCCGCGGCGGTAGAATCAAATTCGACCTATCTCGATGAAAAATTGGGGTTAAGTATTTCAAACGATGCTCTTTCAAACTGCGTCGTCAGAATTTTGATAACTGTCGTCATCTTCGAGAATCAGAAGGCCAAACTTGGGACACTCACTTTTCAAAGGTCAAATCGAGCTCACTTAAATGTCCATAAGTCCGTTTAAAATAAAGATAGAAACTCGTTCTTTGCTTAGAAAGAAAGCTGAAAACATTCTCTACAACTTTCATGTTGAACACGTCATTTCCTGTTTAGTTCCCAGTACGGGGTGGTCGGGTGGACTAAAAATGACCGAAATATGGAAATCGGAACCCCCCCCCCCTGAATAATTATGCGCGTTTTAAAGACACTATATGTGACTAACTTGACGCCAAAAATTAGCCAAATCTGAATGGGTATAAAAAATGGGGGCTCACTTTCGTAAGGCGGCCTCAGAATGGGTACCAGACCTAAGATCAGTAGAAGATCCAATTGACAGTTATTGGTCTCAAATATGTCCAAAATCATCGAAAACAATGTTTCGGATTGTTGGTGGGCTCATTACAGTACTTTTATTTGACCAAAATCACGACCGGGCCTGAAAATGAAAAATCGATTTTCGGACCCTTCTCAACTTGATAGCTTTGACCATATGCATTAAATCACCTTCCAATAACGTGGGAATGTCCTTCTAAACTAGTAAACGAAAGGGGGCACTCATAAATGCGAAATTTCATCTGTGGGAGCCAAGGAAAAGCGCAAAACTGTATCAGGTCAATATAGTCGCAGGGTTCCGACTCATAGCTAGAAATGTAGAGTACAATGAGCTGAGCATTTCGTCTGTTGAAAGTGTGTCTCTATCTTTTCGTAGAAGCAAGCTACAGAGCCTAGAAGATGGCCAGAAATCGATTAGAATCCGTGAGAGCGCGCGCTCTAACCGTCTGACGCTCTCGCCGCCTGACCTCCCTCTCCCTCCCCTCTATTTAGCGCTCTCTTGCAAACGTCTCGCGTCGTTTTTGGTAAACTTCTAGGCTCTGTAGCGCGCTTCAATGAAAAGATAGAGACTCACTTTCAACAGACGAAATGCTCAGCTCATCGTGCTCTACATTTCTAGCTATGAATCGGAACCCTGCGACTATATTGACATGATCTACAGTTTGCGCTTTTCCTTGGCTCCCACAGATGAAATTTCGCATTTATGAGTGCCCCCTTTCGTTTACTAGTTTAGAAGGACATTCCCACGTTATTTGAAGGTGATTTAATGCATATGGTCAAAGCTATCAAGTTGAGAAGGGTCCGAAAATCGATTTTTCATTTTCAGGCCCGGTCGTGATTTTGGTCAAATAAAAGTACTGTAATGAGCCCACCAACAATCCGAAACATTGTTTTCGATGATTTTGGACATATTTGAGACCAATAACTGTCAATTGGAC